>OX387915.1:23354604-23811189 GCA_947578465.1 Thera obeliscata
GATATTGACTTTTGTTAGTGCAACCTACCAAATAATTTGTTGTGCGAAAACTAGAAAAGCAAATTTTTTGGTAGGAAAACTTACTAAGATCAAACTTATTCTTTTGCCTAACTGTGCGCTCGCTTTGCTCGCTCTATCATTTCTAGACACTTTTTTTGCAGAAGATATTCCTGTGGAAAGAAACATTGTATGAAAAATCACTTTAGCTTCACAAATCACGCTAATTTCGTTCAAGATCTTTACTACATAAAAAATCAATAAATGATTGTCTATGTCTGTCTACAACAATTACTTTGTCATAGGTACGTACCCGTACGTGACGTCATCGAACTGCAGTATCGGAGGCGTATGCACCGGACTAGGCTTGCCGCCGAATGTGATCGGCGACATACTCGGCGTTGTAAAGGCTTACACGACTCGCGTCGGCGACGGACCCTTCCCGACTGAGCTCCATGATGTGAGTACTCCTAGTTCCACATAATGATGCCTGTGCCCCCAGTCTGAGTTTTACTCGATCAGTTAGAACATTTCGTTTCACCTACGTTTTGTATGGAGAAATATAGTTTATAGATGTTATTGAGTCCTAGTTTCACAAACATAATGTTACCTGTGAGTTTTGGTCGATTAGTTTGAACATTTCGTTTCACCTACGTTTTATATGGAGAAATATAGTTCATAGTTTTTATTTAGAAAAAGAAATAAAATTGCACTCGCATATTAATCAAAAATAATGCAAATATAAGTAGCTATTTCTTATCCGATTATGTTTGCAAAATTTTATTGAAATATGACATGTAGGCCCATATTCAGAAACAGTGCTTGAGCTAGTCGTGCCTCAAGCATAGATTTTTTGACAGTTCTTCCATTGAAAAACGTCAAAAATCTATGTTTTAGGCTCGACTCAAGCACTGTTTCTGAATGCGGGCCGTTCCCATGCTTAGGATATTCATCACTTGTCAAGCAAAAATACTTAGTGCATAATTGATACTAGATTTGGAGTATTGTTGTCGTTTAACAGGAGACAGGTAAGCTGTTGCAAGATCGCGGCCATGAGATCGGCGTGACCACGAAGCGAGTGCGGCGATGCGGCTGGCTGGACCTCGTTGTTGTCCGATACACGGGCCTCGTCAACGGATATACCTCGTATGTAGCTTAACAATTTTTCGGTAACGGTGAAATTACATAAAAAACAAAGAAAATAAAAACTAACAACCATAAACCGTTATAAGCAATAAAATATACTGCACATCGGCTTTTCGTCTTTGTAGAGCGCTATCTCTCTCACTACGCTCTATGAAGCCGAAATTAGCCGATGTGCAATATTTGTTGCCTACTACTATAGGAATAGGAGGGTTTGTGTCGAAACACGATATAAGACAAAGAAACAATATGAAAATAGGTTAGCTACTAGGTAGAAGAGTGAAGGAAAACATCGTGAGGAAAGGAAGGAGAATTTGAAGCGCACTTTGAATCCTTCCGCCGCACGGGCTGTAAGAACTAGTGACATAAAAAGAAATACATGTGAATAAAACTGGCTGTATCCTTACCGGGAACCAATCGTATGAAATCGGTGTACGGTGCCTGACGCCTATCGCCGATCGTATCGCCCACCTCTGCCACCATTTTGTATGGAGAAACCAAAAGCGCCCCTAGCGGATTCTTCAAGAAGCATGAATAGCGATTGCGAGACGGTGACATGTCCACGTCAGCTTCGTACACCAACGATTAGTTCCCGGTAGGGGTACTGGTTAAGGTTGTTCGATTCCGATACAAACTGAATTTACACAAATATGGGCAAACAAAGTATAAATGTACACTGAAATAGCTGTAATAGAATGTTACAGTGGTCTTTATTGCCGGCCAGTTATATAAAGTTGGAGAAAACTGTAGGATAACAGAAATATTAATAAAAAACCAAAAAAGTAATTTTTTCGTCATTCTTTCTATAACGGGTACTCGGCATTGAATACGGGAATGAGCTTAAAACATGTCTCAAAATAGTCGTAAAAGTCAGTTAGTTTTTTTTTCTGAAGCCTCGACTGCCACGACCAACGGCTGACACTCCAACTTTATAAAACTGGGCGGTAATAAGGACCACTGTAAAAGCCTATTACAGCTATTCCAGTGTACATTAATACTTTATTCGCCCATAGTTGTGTAAATTAAGTTTGTATGGAAATCGTACCCCCTTAAGAGATTGGTTTCGGAAGTGCTGGAATGGTATGGAGTAATTAAAAAAAAAAAAATACGGGTTGCACTCCGGGAGTGCCGGCAGAAGTGAAAACTTGATTATTAACGTAGGAACCCTAAAAGTTGTTTATTTTATCAAGTTCCTCAATGTAGTAAAACCCCAATCAAAGTCCTAAGGAACCCTAAAAATTTTAGCATTATCGCGCTCCTAAGTGTAGTTGAAATTCCAATCAAAGTGCTAAGGAACCCTAAAATTGTTTACATAATCAAGGTCCTAAGTGTAGTTGAAAGTCCAATTAAAGGCCTAAGGAACCCTAAAAGTTGTTTATTTTATCAAGTTCCTCAATGTAGTAAAACCCCAATCAAAGTCCTAAGGAACCCTAAAAATTTTAGCATTATCAAGCTCCTAAGTGTAGTTGAAATTCCAATCAAAGTCCTAAGGAACCCTAAAAATGTTAACATTATCAAGCTCCTAAGTGTAGTTGAAACTCCAATCAAAGTCCTAAGGAACCCTAAAAGTTGACCACTTAATCAAATTCCTCAATGTAGTAAAACCCCAATCAAAGTCCTAAGGAACCCTAAAAATTTTAACATTATCAAGCTTCTAAGTGTAGTTGAAACTCCAATAAAAGTCCTAAGGAACCCTAAAAGTCGACCATTTAATCAAATTCCTCAATATAGTATAACCCCAATCAAAACCCTATACGGAACCCTAAATTTTACGTAAAGCCAAATCCTCAACGGGTCGGAACCGCTAGAAGGGACCTTGTCGCGTGACCTACAAGTAGGTCCTAAATGAAGTAAAACGGCAGACATAGGAGGGGGTTCTGGGGGGCTAAGGGGGGTCACAGCACGGCTCGCTTCGCTCGCCGCGCTGTTCCCCGTGGTCGCGTGGCGGCTCGCTTCGCTCGCCGCGACGCTCCCCCCGGGTTCAGGAAGAGGGGGTTCTGGGGGGCTTAGGGGGGTAACAGCACGGCTCGCTTCACTCGCCACGCTGTTCCCCGTGATCGCGTGGCGGCTCGCTTCGCTCGCCGCGACGCTCCCCCCGGGTTTCGGAGGAGGGGGTTCTGGGGGGCTTAGGGGGGGTCACAGCACGGCTCGCTTCGCTCGCCGCGCTGTTCCCCGTGGTCACGTGGCGGCTCGCTTCGCTCGCCGCGACGCTCCCCCCGGGTTCAGGAGGAGGGGGTTCTGGGGGGCTTGGGGGGAGTCACAGCACGGCTCGCTTCGCTCGCCGCGCTGTTCCCATGGTCGCATGGCGGCTCGCTTCGCTCGCCGCAATGCTCCACTCGAAAAAAAAGGCTTAAAAATAGGGCATTTTTAGGTTTTTTAAATAATAAAGGGGTCTAGAGGGAAAGGGGGGAAAAATCTGTCACCATCCTCAAATGTTGCCACCCCTATGACGCTAAAAGAAACAAAAGAGACAGACACAAACCCTCGTGCTGCCATCTAGGTGAAACGCCCGGAACTAGATTGCCAACCATGAGACTAAAATCGAAATACACGTTTTAATTGTACAAAAAGCCACTAGGTGGCGCTGTAACGTTTTGACCCGTTACAGTTATAATTATTGCACAATAATTGTGCAGTTCTGTGAAAGTCGGCAATTCTCGTGCAGTTTAATGTTTTTTTATTATGAACTCTACGTTGTAGTCTTAGGGTACATTTCTACAAAAACATCCGTCTTTCACTTTTTCGATCAGGGTCACGTGATCCTGACGCGAGTTTAAGTTTTTATACCCATTACGAAAGTGCTCAACGCCGCTAAAGAAGTTTTCACTTCAAAAAAAACTTTTATCAAAAACTTGCTATTTTTTTTTTCAGATTGTGTCTTACAAAGCTGGACATTCTCGATACGCTGAAGGAAATCAAAGTGTGCGTGGCCTACAAACTGAACGGGAAGAAGATCGACTACTTTCCCTCTTCGATGACGGAACTCAGTAATGTTGAGGTAAGATGATAACGAAGAAAAAATGTATAGAAAAATTATATTTTTATTTCTTATATTTTATTTTTCAACTCTCTACCGGGCGGCGTCAGTATTTCCGGAACGGTTTAATTTAGGAATTTTCACGACAAGAGTGAACAGGTGGATTATGGCTAAGCATGCTCCATCTTAATCTACATCCTCATTTTCCATCAGGCATGATGGCAGCCAAATGCTTAAATTAATTATTTTTTTTATTTTTGGAACTGAATAGTTTTGTGTGGATTGTGTAAAAAAAACATAATTAGTTTTTAGAGCCAATAGAGCCAATAATTTATCTTATGGTGTTATATTTATGTGTTGTGTGGTTTCGCAGTATTAAAACATAATTGTGTTTTCAGGTTGAGTACTTAACTTTACCCGGCTGGGGCTGCAGTATAGAGGACGTCCGGGAATTCGACGAGTTGCCCGAGCAGGCCCGAGGATACGTCAAGGCGATAGAAGACTTCCTACAAATACCTGGTAACTAATGTTTTCTGTTCATCTTGTCATCAATATCGATATGTAAAAGGATCATATAAAAAAACGGTAGGAACCAAGCTGTAGTTTGTTGCCTGTTCTTCTAGGCTTGGTCGAGTGGAACTGGCACCTAGACTCACCTAGCTTTAAGACGTTTCAAAGTGATCCTTGCGATTCTACTGAATAAATACACTTTTAATTTGATTATCGAATAGGACCTATCCATAACCTTCAAAGGACGACGTAAGAGTGACTAACGAAGAGAGATTGGTGGTCTATTGGTCCCGCCTTCCGATCTAAGGTCGTTTTAAATCGTCCAGTCTGTTTCCAATGAGTATTTCTGCAGTGAATGTACATATATGTGCACTATGAGCTAATGATCTTCACCAAATCGGGAAACTGTAGGGTTCCAATTGATGAAATCTTGTAAATTGAAATAAAACCTTTGATATTTGTTGCCATGTTTCGGAGTAAAACATAGTTCCATTTTTAAATTACAAGGCAGATTCTGATATATGAGTTTACTATGTAATTTATGATGGATTTTCATACATTTTTTGTCGGCCGTTGCTCTCCGTACTGGCGTATGATCTGGCGTGTGTACGTACATGCGTATGTATTTGGCCAGTTCAGCAATTTTGATTTATCTTGAAAAAGGTTGTCAAAATACTGCCCAAATTAACGAGCATATTTGCAAAAAATATATTTTTTTACTAACCACTTGTAAGTAATAACAATGTTTTTGTCTTTCAGTGAAATACATCGGCGTGGGCCAAGGTCGGGAATCCATCATTAGCGTAAATTAACGTCCACTATCTATTTTGTAACGAACGCGACTGACTTGCCGACTACTCTGTAAAAGTAAGGTTAAGCTCACTTTAGTATAATACGGCCGGCGTAACTTGGCTATGAAGTTAGCCGTTTGACCAAACATCCATTTGCTATTGGCCATTTTCGCACAAGCGGCTCAGTTCAGACTCCCAAGTCAAGTTACACTGGCCGAACTGTACCGATAGTAAGGAATCAGACAAAAAGTACGGAAACAAGTTCAAAATGCTTATTGACCGGAAATCTTGGTCGGATCAAAATGCTTGTGTAATGTTATTCCACAAAACGATGTTTGCGAAAAATTTTATGGAAAATCGCGTGATATTATATCTTCAAAAATGTTGAAATTAAATGTGCGAGGGAGAAGTGGTTTTAGAATACTTGGTATTTCCAGTATTTGCTATGTATTTTAATCTAAAATAGCTAAGAGTCGGCGAGTCGTTCGCGCGTCTTTAAACTATTGAGGTCTGACTTCATTTAATCGAATTGGTGAGGCACATGCATATACGTTCTATGTATACTACTTTGAAACAAAGCACACTAGACCGAAGCGTTTGCATCGAATGACAGAACGGTCACAACATAATGAAGTCAAACCTTGCATAGAAAATAAAAATAGGTAAGTATATAGGATCTCGTGATCGAATATTGTACGCTTCTAGTAAAATTTATCGAGGTCCGCTAGCATTTTATCGAATGGTGCCGATCTTATGTCTTCACAATAATCAGTATTTATGATAATAATATAGTATATTGCACATCTTTGCGGCTCTGAGTTGACTGTCGCATTATTCTATCTCGCTTTAACTCCTCACATTTGTACATGAGCGAACGGGACGCATATTCGCAGAGCGACAAAGATTTGCTGCGAGTACTATTAGTACCACTATTAGTACCGTATTCGCCAGATATCTTTGTTAGTAGTTTTATTTAAATATCCTATTCCCAAAACCAGCTAACAGGTTGTGAGGTAACAAATCCCTTTTCTTTAACGTAGAGTTCTATTCTTTGGGACCCTCATAAAAACGGTATTGGAATCAGTTTCGTTGTGAGGTACCTAGGTAAATTTTATGTTTTGAAAAATCTTGATAACCTTTTGACTCAAAGATATCTGACGAATAATTTATGTATTACTTATTACGCAATAAAAAAATGTTGGTTATTTATATAAAAATGTATGGATATATTCTTAATGGACGCACTGCTAATATTATGTGCAAAATGAATGGGTTAGAACTTGTGTTCAATTTTTTTACTATGAACATTGGGGCTTAGTAGCCTGCAACTTCAGAGCTTATATTCACGTTACGATAATTCTTCGCAATTTTTACTGCAAGTCGGCTGTAAAATGCAGTTTCAACAGTTGACTTCTCAGCTGAATAAGAATGTAGCAGCTGGCTTGCTGTTCAAATGCAGCAATTCAGTTACTTGTTGCCTAGTGAAATAATCCTTAAGCCTCGTTTTCATGGTAAACATTTGTTTCGCAACAAAGTTGAATCAACGTGTTGCGGAGTTGCTGGCAACTGCGTGATTTACAGCAGCATTCTTACAGTTCATCAACAATGTTGCTCAATTGTTGTTTCCGAATAAAATAAATAAAATTGTTGCGAAAAAAATTCTTACCATAAATACGAGGCTTTGCAGTATGATCGATTTTTGAAGTGTATTTGCCGCCACGGTGCTACTTACTGGCACAAATCTGCAGTAATTCGTTCAAATAAAGACCTTTTTTTATTAACTGTTTAACATTTTTGTTTTAATCACACTTTACTTATCTTATTGTTCTTGATTACATTTTTGAGTTTATATTTTAACTGTCATCGTTAACCCATTCCAAAGATAGGTATGTACTTAATTTCTAGGTACTTACATTTCGATTAACATCGCTTTTTACATTGTGAGGTGTGTTTTTATGTGATATCTTTATTATAAATGTAAATATTTCAATACAGTTACTATTATGCCAATAAAATAATGATTTATTCTTTTACATGTTTGTTTATTTAAAAACTTCGATATGCGGCTCAGTTGTTAGTAACTCGGCCTTCTGCGCCTGCCTGAACCTGTTTGTTGTCTGGGTGTTGTATTGTATTCTGATTAGGTATGTATTTACACACACGTTTGGGGCTAGGTAGTGTTGTTTGGATTTTCCACAATATTTATTAATCTATAGCAGGCATTCCCAAAGTGGTCGATATTGGTTTCCTAGGGGTCGACATAAACGAAAACTGATTTTGGGGTACGGCAAGGTCTAAAAATCGACCCCTATTAAATTAACACAAGTTCTTATTTCAAACTTTTAAGATAGCTAATTAGGTACTGTATTGTTTATGTAAAAATAAGCTCCCTTATTCATAATAGTCTGCTAACTTAAAGCATTGCTAATTCTAACTCTGTCTTCTATTGACCTAAGTCGAGAGAAACCTATGAAAAATAACACTCTAGCAGCTGTTTTAAGTTAGCGGACCATTGTGAATAAGGGGATTGATCTTAAAAGTAGGTAATTTGGCCATGGGGGTCTGAGGTAACTGTTCATTTTGGAAAAGGGGACACTTGTCCAAAATAGTTTGGGGATCCCTGATCTATAGGATGCTCTTTCTCTATTATTTTTTTTAATGAGGAAATAAAAACTCATTTCATTATACACATACTACGCTTTATTACAAGTTTCAGATTCAGTCAAAATCATTTTTACATAAAAATAAAGATACAATATTCATTCATTATACATTTTTCAATCACAACAATAATATTCAACCAATTCTCCTGACCCGTTGTCTCGCTCTGTAAGGCCCGGGATACACGAGGCTAGTTTTTCAAGCCAGGATAGCAAGATAGTGATAGAAGGCTAGCAAGCTAGCAATTTTAGCTTCGTGCAAACAGAACTGCTATTTGAAAAATGAAGCTAGAACTGCTAGCTAGCTAGCTTACTTTCTTGCTATCATAGCTTGAAAAACTAGCCTCGTGTATCCCGGGCATAAAGTACTGAACGAACCGGTTAACCATAAGTACCGATTTTCGCAAAAAAAGATAGCTAAACAAATATGATTTCCGAAGAGAATGTGTATATAATTTAGTGTGCTAAACCAGAGTATAGCCCGGGTGGGTGCTTTAGTGAAATGTAATAAATATTTCGTTTTCAATTATCCATTATCAATAAAAATAAAATACAGAGCGCCATAACAATTGCATACAATTGATACATAGATGAGTAGGAGTGTACTCTAGGTACAATTATTTATCATGGGATTTTTTTGTGTCAATGGGTTACTCCCACAAATGCATTGGTGGGAGTAACCCATTGACACAAACAAATTGGGAAAAAAAAATTGGAAAAAGCGTAGCATTGCAATGCCACGCTTTTTTCCCACTCACTGCCACGGATTTTGAAAAACAAATGAGACGCTACTCTCCAACAAGTGCAAATACTGAAGTAATAGTCCACAACAGCATGTTAAGTTCATCCATGCCGCCACTTGAATAACAAATCAAATAACCGATGTGCAGGTTATTGACCGCCCGATTGCCCCGGCCTTGCCAACACCGCAGCCTTTGAAGCAAACATCTCTTCCTACTCCGCCAGCTCGTCAACCGGCGAAGAAGAAAAGTTATGCGCAAGCTTCCGGCCAGCCTCAACCATCGCCAGTGCCTTGCGCTGTTTTGAGGCAGAAGGCACAACCGAAGATCCCCGTTGGGACATCAAAAAAAGTAGATAAAGATGGTTTCACCCTGGTGGAGAAAAAACAGAAACCATCACGAAATAAACGTGGTACCGCCAGCGTCATAGCAACAGAAGTCACCCTGCGTGCTGTGGACCCGACCATCCTCCTTTACCTCTCGAGATTGGACCCGAATACTTCTGGTGATGAGGTCCTTCGCTATGTAAAGGAGAGAATCCGTTTCTGGATCAAGGACCCGCCACCAATACAGCTACATCTGCAGCGGCTAGAGCCATCGGGAGTGAGAGACACGGCCTTCAAATCGTACGTGCTCCAGGTGCCTGCGAAGCATGGGGACATGTTTCTCACTTCGGATTTCTGGCCGCCAGGAATCGTCTTTCGTCGCTTTAGGGGTGCGCTAAAGAAAAAATCCCCTAAGATTTGAAGATTTGATTAGTAATTTTATTTTATTTTATGTATGTTAGTCTCTAAGGTATTTATTACTATGGACCCAAAGTGTTTCATTTTTGTAATGTGTGCATTTGTTGGTCTGAAATAAACGATATTATTATTATTATTATTATTATTAATAATATTTATATTTTAAATAAAGGTACCAGGGGTGCATAAATCAAAGCAATTATCTAGTTCAATTAAAGAGTTTTGCGATGGCACAAATTATATTGAAATATTTCTAATAACACCAATAATAAATAAATTATGTTCTTAAGATTTGATAACTTTAATACCAGAACAGTTTGTCTAACATAGCAATTTTTTTTATGAGGCTTTTTGAACATTCTAGTGTTAGAGCCTCCCTTATTGTTAATTTTATATCTAAATAATAGTTTCCAAAACTATGAAGAGATCAATATTTCTGAACATAACTAGATCTATGATTAACATTTAGGTGGATTTTACCATCTCAAAGGCCTTTCTGCCTTTGTTTTTGACAAGTCTAATAAAGAGATGTTAATAAGCTAAGGGCTAATTTTAACATGTAGTCTGTAGATGGAAAAATCTGCCCTGATGGTAAAACACTCTAAATAAATCAAGTGATTTATTTCTTAGCTCTTAAATTTGAGAAGAAGAAGCATCATCTGTGAGGTTCCTAGTCAGCACCGGAATATAATAATGATAAGCAATATCTGTGAGGAATCCTGTCTTCCCAGCCTGATTCTAGGAATGCTAAGCAAACTGTGATAAACCCTCTAGTCTCTGCCATTAGACTCCAGATTTCTCCTCTTCGGCTTAGGGTTGCGATGGCGGTCCCGTTTGCGGCTGGACGAGGAACAAGAAGACGAAGGGCTGGAGTCAGGGGGTGAGCCTGCCTCTTCGCACGTGATGCCCACAGTCTGCTCGTCCAGGACTGTGCTGCGGAGCGCTTTGCGTTGCTCCTCTGTGTGCTGCGGGCAGCGTGTTGACCTAGAGACAATCATAACAAAAGTATTGTAATGTCCAGAACGTCGCGTCGTTCAGATAGAGAGGAAGCAACAAATATTGCACATCGGCTAATTTCAGCTTCATAGAGCGTAGTGTGCGTCAGAAAGAGATAGCGCTCTACGAACCGAAAAGCCGATGTGCAATATTTATTGTCAAAGTCAATTAATGTATTTATTCAGTAGTGTCACAAGGATCACTTTGAAACGTCTTAAAGCTAGATGAGTCTAGGTGCCAGTTCCACGCGACCTTCTAATTCTAATTGTGTTGGGGGAATAAGATCTGCACTGACGTCCCGCGATGGGGTGTATTGTGCATTGTCCCCCTGCTAAACCTTACCCCAGCCAGCCCAACTCCTTAAAATAGCGGAGTAGGACTTTGGGTTGGTGGCAGCAATGTTCTAGTTGACCCAATGGTGAATCAGATGTGGATGTGGAAGGACAAGACTCAATCAGTTCCCTGAGCCCTGTCTTGCACCTCGCTTCTTCCGTTGCGGAGCAGTGCAGTACTACATGCTTCACAGTTTCTTTTTCCTGCAGGCAGCCGCAACATAAGTCCACGCGACCTTCTATCCATGACCAAGGTGTGAAGATGCCATAACCATCAACTATGGTACAGTAATTACCTGGTGCACAGCTTCTTAGTATGTTCCGAGACAACGCCACAGATCTGCAGCAGCAGGTTTTTCTTCTCGTTGGCCGACATAGAGTCATACGTGGCACCGCCATCGCTCGCGTCAGCTGTGTGAGTGCCGTTGTTGTTCCTGTGACCGCTAAGGTTTTAGGCTTATTCAGAGGCGCTCGGCATGAAGTAATATAAATATTAGTGCATATAGCCTAGACTAGAAGGACTAGATTCGCAAACTAAGTAAAGCTTATACACATTTTCATACATTCTGGAGGACATCAGGTGACTGATACTTGATGAGCGGACTGGTTTCCGCAAGTAGGCCGCAAGTGGGCCTTTTTTGCGTGACGGGTGGATGCCGCTAGTTCAGCAACCCGATGTCTTCCAGGAAGGCCAGCAGCTGGTGAATTCGGGCGCAGGCCTCAGGTGACTGAACTAGCAGCATGAAAAAAAGGCCCCCCAGCGGCCATTTTGCCAAAACCAGCCCGCTCACCAAGAATCAAATACTATATAAAAGTATCTAATCTTGGATTCATCATCATTCATCTTTAACAGGTTAGCTGTCCCGAAGCAAGTTACGATCTTCTTTGTACACGTCCTCGTAGTAAATAATGACAGCTAACGCTAGATCGATTGCATTATCTACATCATTGGCCATGAGGCACATATGCCTCATGGACGTACCAGTGCAATCACCCATGAAGCACATGTGCCTCATCGGACAGCTAACCTGTTAAGTGTTCTCCATCCACCGATTTCCCAGGTTTGTTGGTTTATTGGTTGGAGAGATTGTTGGTATACATTACGGAAACCGGTCTGTATTGTTAGTATTAATGGAGTTTCATAGGTGTGCTTATGTCAAAAGTTAAATAAAGAAATTGGACGGAGTATACCTAAAACCACAATTTTCAGAATCTTACCAATCCCCAAACATAAATGTAGACCATTATGACTGAAACCTACTTGTGAACTTTACTCGGCTTCCTATTGTTACTGCTCTTGATTTTCCTCTTGCGTCGCTCGGACGGCAGCGGTCCCCCGGCCCAGTCTGCGTCATCCTCATCATCGCTCAGAAGTCCTGCGTATGATGTCGGCTCGCGGCTGTTGGAAGCTATGCGACGGGATGCGATACGGGAGCTGTTACGGCCCATGCCTAAAAATACCATCAAAATTAACTACATTATATAATGCCTGAAAATTCTCAATCTATAATAATTCATATACATATCAACTACTGTGTATAAGCCTCGGCCTACCTCCATGTTGCTTTACCCTATTCACAGGGTCCATGTGATACTGACTTACACCTAAGAACTATGTATGTACCTAAACTAAACCATGTTTATGCAATAAATGTATTGAGTATTGAGTATTGAACTCCAAATACTGCGGCACCAGAAAAATAATTTGTGTTCACCACTAAGTTCTACCTGGCTTGGTTACTTTGTTTGAGTTCTAGTTTCTGGCTTTAAAATAAAGTGGCATCAGCTGTTGTACCTACTTATTCAAAAACTTACCCATGCATTTTTCAAGATGAGGAGCGAACCTCGTCGCTGAAACTGGTCGCTCGCAATTAGGGCAAGAACAATTACAATCAGACGTCTTTTTCATAACAGACAAGCCGAAAACATCACATTCTGAGGAGTTCACAATCTTATAGTCTTCGTCCTCTTCTTCGCCTTCCAGGAGCTCAGTAAGTCCGGTCTTCATTCCATGGTGGAACTCAAAAACACTTCCTAGGGTCACATCATCACATAGACTCTCAAATATGAAATTTGCAGCCTCTTCAGCGTTACCTTCTTCTTGCATTAGCTCGAAAAACTTACTGTCCAAATCGTGCATGCTCAGTTCACTTTTTATCGTAGACATTTTGAATATGCAGTTTTTGGGGCTATCTACTTTAGGAATTCATTATGGAGAATACAAGAGCCGATAATTAAAGCTCGAAAAGCAATCCTTATTCGATCACTGTAAATAAAATTTATTTTATTTGTGTGGACAGTGATGCCAGATGCGGTTTCACATTCTCCCCAAACCTTACCAAAAATCCCCCCAAAACTCGGGGCTTCGAAAAAAACCCCCCCACAAAATATAGAATATTAATTAAATAAATTTCGGTGTCTTTAGAAAAAATTAAAGTCAGTATGAAAAAAATATTTTATTGAGTTTATATTATTGTATACTATTCACATCCGTTAACTGCAGTCCCAATTTTTTTCTGTTTGACTTTAACTTGTTTAGCATTCACAAGGCGATTTGCTAGCGATTGGCACGTGGAAAACTTAGCATACAAAGTTATTGTACTGAATAAAATCCCCAAATTCCCTCCAAACATCCTCCAAAAATACTCACCCTAAATTATCCCCCCATAGCTACAAAAAACTCCCATGTTTGGAGGAATTACGCCCAATCTGGCATCACTGGGACTGTGGAGAAAATCATCACTGTCATTGACATTGACTTTATTAAAACTGCTGACAATGATTTACTTGAATGAGTGACAGCAACATTTTGAAGTTTTTATTCATTTGACGCGAAAGCGCAAAAAGCAGAAATGGGTACAATACCCATTTCTGCTTTTGTATGACGGTATGACGAGACGAGACGGGGCGCGGCGAGCGCGGCATTTCAGAGCGATACCTGTTGGTATTTCTCTTCACATACAAATCCTCCCCACTACTTATTATACTCTTTGTACAAATCAAAGAGCCCCAATTTTGCATTTTCCAAGGCTAATTATAGCATAATCACACGACTTAGGGTAGTTTAAAAAAAAAGATTAAGTATATCCTTGCATTACCTATTGTGGTAATTTACGGCAATATTACTAGGTACTTATGCATCCCACCTACTAGTAGTTAGGTAAATAGTTGGTCGTGTTTACTTGAACACCTACATTTGTTGAACATCAAACTGGATTACACAATGATAAAAAGTCGCGCGAAATATTTACAACCTACTTAATTTTATTTTAGATAGCTGGTTATGTAAATTGTAAACACCAGTTATACACGTAACTGATAAACGCATCATACCTACAATAACTGTACCTATTTGTTATTGCCATCCACTGCCAGTGCTCTTCCCCCCTTCATTCGCATTATAGGCCCCGTTGTTGGAGCGTGAACTTTGTGATAAAAAAAAGTAAAACAACAATGGTAAGCCCTTTGTACAAACCACACCATAAACGCTTATGATCATTTAACCATTTTCAATCTACCTTCCTGCCTGCTTCATAAACTTTAAAAAACTCTTTGCTAATGGATTTCTGACACCTCACAGCCCAATCCCTGTCCAAGCCTGCTAGGCTTTTAGTCCATGAATTAGCACGTTTCTTAGGAGATGATTGGGCCGTTTGAGACGCAAGGGGCAGGTTTGATTCTCACTGCGGAAATGTTTGCATGACTTGTTTAAGTCGGATTGTGCAAAATAGATTGGTATAGGTACTTATTTTAGCTGTACAGCCCGTGGAGTACCTACAATGGGGACATACAAATCATGGAACAAGGATTATAAAATTAACACTAGAGTAACAGTTAAAATGGTACCTACCTACCGAATATGCACTTTTTATTTTAATTTGCCTAATATGTTTTCAATTAGAAACAAAACTTTAATCACCTCTATTGTAAGTGTCTCATTCCAACAGTATTTTCTTAGTTATGTAGCATGTTAATGTAGTTTTGACCGTCACCTTGAAAGATGACCTTTCCGAGATGATAATAGAAAAATGTTTTTAAAATCTGGAATCGTGAAACCGGATAGAATGCCATAGCAGCCATGCTGTGTAATCGAATACCTAACCTAAGTCATTGAATTATGAGGTGGCCATTGAACTTGAGTGAGATTACTAGGTAGAGATAAACCAGTCTAAGAATGCACGCCCCTCCACCACGTTTTCTTGACATTGACTCACAGCAAAGTACTTAAAAAAGAGCCTTGGGAGGAAAGTGATAAAGAACAATTTACTTTGACTGACTAAAATAGTGGGGCGTGCAGTTTAAGATTGGATGATCTCTACTGGGTACCTACATATGCACCTATCTGTATTACGATAAAATAAAAATAAAACATTTCCACTATATTTTTTATTATTTTAGGACTCAGTGCAGTCAAAGGCTAAAATATCTTCAAAATCGTGCCATTTGCCAATTGCCTAATTGCGTTAATTTTTAGGAGGCGAAAATTCAAAAAATAAGTGAATTCATCAACTAATTTTAAGAATGAATTGTGTTGGGATACTATAATAAATCATGCATACAATCATATTTGTGAAATTGAGTAATTCATATTGTTGAGTGATGAAATGTATACATATTTTTGCCTTTGTCCTACATCCCTCCTTTAGCTTTACGATTTTAAACAAACCACAGGCACGGTAGATATAATAACTAAATAATGCGGACAATCCACACAACACTTTCTAGCCCCAAACTAAGCAGAGCTTAGATACCCTCAGAAGACCAACAACCTTTTATTATCTAAATATATAAAACTCTTACGTTACTGACTGACTTACAATCAACGCACAGCCTAAACCGTAAGTCCTAGAAGCATGAAACTTGGAGGGTATGTTTGTTTTATAGCCTATGCTATAAAACAAACATACCCTCCAAGTTTCATGACTCACACCCCTATGGGTGTACTAAGAAAGGAAATCGGAAAATTATTTCCCTAAGCGGAGAAAAAGAGGAAAAACTTTTAAAAGAAAAATCAACGGGGCGTAACGGCTACGGGGCGAGCGAAGCCGTGGGCGGCCGCTAGTCTAGTATATAGGTACGTAGCATAGCTCATTGGAAATTATTCTGTAATGTTAGGCTAATGTTTGAATTTGAACAACTTTCCAACTGTCCCACAGGTGGCCTTCACGGCGCGAGGTCTGATGCCTCCAGTCTTCACCCCGCTGAATGATGACCTCACTATCAACTACGCAGTCATCCCAACCTATGCCAAGTTTCTGGCTGACAATGGGATCAAGTCGGTTCTAGGTAAGTAGTTTGTTTCAACCTCATAATATAAATAAAAATGAAAAATACGTTGGGGAATAAAGGTTCTCTAATGGCGACCACGAGCCGGAAGACAAGTAGGGCGCCCACCCACCAGATGGACAAATGACATTGTTAAGATCGTGGGAAGTTGTTCGTTGGAAAGGGCTCAGAATCGTTCTTCCTGGAAATGTGTAGGGAAGGTCTATGTCCAGCAGTGGACTTCTTCAGGCTGATGATGATGATAAAGTCACCTTCTTTCCTTCTCCTTATTTTTTCAAGCTTCTAGCTGATGGAACAAGAATATAGCCCAACTGATGTCAAATGGCAACCATCGCCTATAACAAAACAACGCCTCGCAAGTAGCGCACGTCAAAAACGTACCCTACGATTCACTACCCTACGTCCATCAGCTTGAGGCATACTGATGTTAAGCCTCACTTGCCAGTTATTTTACAGCTACCCACACCCTTATAAATAATCATTATCTCGATATCGTAATTTAAAAAAAGTATTCACCTTGCTTTAGTCTTGTATTGAAACTGCTGAGACCACTGAGCTGCCATCATCGTTATTTTCAGTTGGAGGGACGACAGGAGAGAACATGTCTCTCTCCGTAGCCGACCGGAAGAAGCTGGTGGACGCGTGGGTGGCTGCTGGGAAGACCACGGGACTGCACATACAAGTTCAGGTTGGAGGAGCACCGTTGGCAGACGTCAAGGAACTGGTAAGATTTTTTTGACTGATTCAAGGTATAAGGTAAGGAATAAGTCGTCTCTGTATACAATAGGACCTCTCCATCAAGATGAGACTGCGGTTCTCAACCCGGGCAAGTGCCGTGACTACTGCTAACATGATGAAGGATACAATCCTATATCCAGCGCTAAATTATACTTGAATACAAACTAACTCCGAATGCGCACCACTTATGTATAACTTTAGGATCTGTTTAACGCTCTAATAGATTTACTATAACTCTTATCTTATCGCCTGAGGTTAGTTGGGCAAAACTACACGATTTCTACCAGCGTTGAACTTTTTAGGCTGATGAGGAGGTCTTATAGGTATGATACCTACCTTAGTACCTTGTGAAATTGTAGTTTGGGAATCAATAAATGAAGTTTTTGATGATGGCCCTCCTATTTCAGGCCCAATACTGCCAAGTAGCAGGCGCGGACTCTCTCCTTACCCTGCCTGAGCTATACTTCAAGCCGCGGTCGGTAGACGAGCTGGTCTTCTACGTGGAGCAGGTTGCCAAGGCGGCGCGGAAGCTGCCAGTTCTGTACTACCACATACCGGCCATGTCAAGAGTTGAGGGTAAGATTTTGGTAGTAATACATCAGCATCTTTTGAATGTCTTCATGCAAGGCAAGAGTGAAGAACACGGACCTTCTAGAGCGTTCTGCTCCAAACGTTGGTTACATGTCACCTCGTCGTCGCTTACCAAACCATTCGGTGAGATTATAGGACAGTCTATTCAGTCTAAAAAAATTGGTGGTAATTTATTTTTATGAAACAACGGGATATTTACCATGATTAAATTTTTATGAGTTTCAAAAGTTATATGGTGGTAATTTCATCATCAGTCTGAAGTCATCCCCAATGTGTTTCCAGCAAGAACGTTTTCCAGCCATGTGGATCCAACGAATTTCCGTTATTTTGCTGATGGCATTAATTTCATAATGATCATCGCTGGACATAGGTATCCGCACTACTGAGCCCAGCTTTTAATTTATGAATACTCTTTTCCCCAAACCACGGCCCCCCACTGCTGGGAAAAGGCCTCCTCGAAGACTTTCAGTTCTCTTTATCCTTTCTCTTCCTTTCGAAGGCATCCAGATCGTCCCACCAAAGCTTTATTTTTATTAGTACCATATTTTTTTATAGTAAACATGCCAGCTTTCGTCGCGGCAGCTACGGCTCGCATCTCCAACTTTAAAGGCATCAAGTTCACGTCTAACGATCTCAGCGAGGGCGCACAGGTGTTGCGGACCCTGAAGGAAGGCCAGGAGATGTTCCTCGGAGCTGACACTGTAAGTCAATATAACTTCCAAATCCTTTCCTCATACTCTGGTTCGAAATGAAATAATATCTGGGGAATAGTCTGCCGTGTGTGGCGGTTAACCTCATCTCAGTTAAAACTGAAGCCAACCAAGTGTTTTAAAATCCAAAAATAATAATAGGTAATAATCAGCTTAAAAAAGACCACTATTAGTCATTTAAGTATCCTTCTTCTTCCGGTTTGTCGTCGTCACAATCTGAGTAATTTATATCTCCAGCGGTTGTCAGTACTACGAGTTATGATTCCAAATAAATATATTTTGATTCAAAATAAAAAATAAATATATATATTATGGTCTGCTCATTACCACTTGAATTTGCTAATTCTTGAACTTGAACTTTCTTTCCAGCTCATCGCACCAGCTGCCCTCTTAGGCATCAAGTCCAGCATTGGCACATCATTCAACCTGTTTCCACAACTAGCACAGAAGATCCTAGATGCTGTCGACAAGAACGATGTGGCCACAGCCAGAGCCCTACAGGAGAAACTCTGTTTGGCTATCGAAGCGCTCACAGTTGAGGGTAGGTTTTTTTAGAAGATAATACCGATTTATTGTGCAACGAGAAACAGGAGCCAAAATGATGATCCAGATTCATGGGGTCCCTAAGTAAAAAGTTTATTTTGAGGTGCTGCTGTTTTTAGACTTATTATTGTGTCAGTGGTTCATTGAAACCCACTTGGTTTTAATAGCGATAGGATTTTAAGTGCACCTCAAAGAGACTCTTTTCTTAAATTGTTTAACCGACTTCAAATAAAAAAGGAGGAGGTTCTCAATTCGGTTGTATTTTTTTATGAAATATTTTGTATCGCTTTATTGCGTCGTGTAAGAGCCGATTTAAAAATATCGGTAAAATTAAATCAAGGCTAGTCGCCAATAAAAATATATTTTATGCAAACTTTGAAACTGTTTACGCTGGCATAATCCATTTATTCGGGCTCTCTATATTTCCTTCTATCAACAGTCAGCTTATTTACATTTGCACCCATTCCAGGTCTTTGGGTACCCGTCATGAAGGTGGGCATGGAAATAGTCACCGGCATTAAAGTTGGCCCCCCATCGCTTCCGCAGCAACCACTCCTCACTGATGCCAAAGCGAGAATCCAAGGGAGACTAAGAGCAATGGGACTTAGCAACTGATTCATCTACTAATCGCAGTAGTTTTTTGATATAATCATAAGCAGCTAATACTAGCACGGCTACATAAAAGCTTCTTCTATCCGGCGTCTTTTGTCGTCTTATAGCCTTCGGCATCCAGCTGTTTTCTTCACGGCAAAATTCAAAATCAATAAAATTACAAAGATCACATAAACCGTCTTTTGTGACTTTATTTGCTAGTTCCACCTCCATTTGCACCAAAGCTCCGAGAACAACGAACGTACTAAAACGAAGCTTACAGAATAACATGCCGAGAACTAGCAATTCGAATAGATTCGATTTCAATTGATTTGCGTAGGCCGTAGGATTTAAAACCCTTTCCTAAAACAGGTGAACTTCTCCCTTATGTAATACCAACGTCAGTAACTTATCAATTTATCATTCTAGACGTAGCAAAACATAGCCACTTATGTATTCATGGTAAGACTTGTATGCAACCTTACTCGGCTGTGTTAGCTATTGAATGGTTTAGTTTATTTCTTGAAACAATTAACAGACAAGTAAAGTGAATGCTATTCATAATTCTCGTAACGTGGGTGTAGTAAAATATAGGTGTAGGTGTACAACATTAATGGCACTTAATGGCAGTGACCACATACGAGTAGGATAGATCACAAATCCTGATTAATCGTTTGAGCGTACTGGCTTAGAGGACACACATTTTTATAATGCTTTGGCCATTATTCGAAGAGCCATTAATTTAATGAATTGAATGGCTAAAGATTTGTATAGATTCTATTTTATGGTTATATTTTAGTAGGTCACAGAACTTGACGCACTATAGGCACACGCAAATGCTAATGCCTACCTTACTTCTTTCTTTTTTGTGGTGAACTAGTTCCGATTAAAAACTTCTTACACAGAGTCTGCTTGACAGAAACTTTGATAACTAACAGCAAAGAGTTTCAACGTTTGAAATATTTTCTCTCGTCCCTATTGGAATAAACAAAAAATATTTAATTAAGTAATAATATTTATAATGCCGCATGGGGAACAACCTCAAGAGACAAAGAAGTACAGAGAACATCTGCTGTGAAAACCATGCAGTACTCAGCCCATCACAATATTAAAGCTAATATTACCATGGTGTGATGAAGCCACGGTTAGAATCTTTCAAAATCTGTGCGTAGAGCCTATACCATCTGTTTAGGACAAAAAGAGAAAATTCACTGCATTCCCTGAGGTCTGCATGTTTTGTCAATACTAAGAGGGCCAATTGAAAACATCATGTCCACGGAAAATCCTTGTGGGACAGGAGGGCCTACACAACAGTGCATTTGCACGGTGAGTACAACATCATGATGACTATCCTCTGAATAATCGAGACGTACATGAGAACATCTAGATAAATATTAGTAAAACACTAGTTTTCTGCTTTGCGATCCGAAGATCGCAACTTTTTGTAGTCCACAGGGTTTGTGTCAGGGATTTCAAAATTAAATGTTCAAGAAAAATCTAAAACGATCTATCTATCACGGCGTTAAATTCTATGTAGGTTTATGCAAATACAACAGAATACAGAAAAAATAATAAATACCTACTACAGAAGAAGTCCACGCGTCGACATAATTTCCAGGGGAACATAACTTTTAACCTCATTCATCCACCGACTTTCCGCAATCACCACAATGTCTTCGGTCCATTGTGCGTGCTATTCGTCTTCCGGCTCACGAAAACCTTTGCTTCCCAACGCGCACTATTTATTTATTTTTAATTTAATTTAATTTATTTATCGAGAGTTTAGATTTAGAAATTGCGTACCCATTGGGTCCATACGTTTGCGTTTGGGAGTCGGAATTAAAGAAATTAAAAGAAACTTTACAATTATTAAACGTTTAGGTTTCCCTGATTTACTTACCTTACTGCTTTACTAAGTACCACCTCTTGGAAAGTGCAGTGGCCCAGGCCTTGACGCTGTTTTACTACTTTAGACAAGCGCTAACGTAACACGAAAACGCGGAGTAGGTAATGCTAACGAATTTAGATATAGCGCCATGGAAGTGGTTCAAAAAGTTGAATGGCTGGCTCTTTATAAAGAGCAGTTGAAGAAGCAACAAACTGTCTTCGTAGCGTTTAACGTCTTGACCATAACACATGTCAGCCTACTCCACATTGGTATGATACGTTCAGATAAACATGACAACACAGTCTAGTGTTTTTTAAACACTTGTCTAAAAGCCTGGGGCGTCTCAAGCAAACCTCTGCATGAATAGCCTGTATATTACAACATTCTCACGTACTACTTTCAACAGTGTCACGTGCAGGGTGTGTCGTTAAGTGTTGTGTCGAGGCAAGACGTGTCGACACCTCTATAATGTCTCAGTCCTTGGTCATAGTTCTGTTTGTGGTCAACTTTTGTTTAATTAATGCCGTGGTAAGTAGGATTTTTACGTGAAAAGTGATTGTGTATAAATTATACTTGAGTACATTTTTAAACGATAAATAATAAACGTCCAGAAACACAGAAGCATATTCCAGTCATCACGCAAATGTGTGCCCTCGATGGGGATCGAATCCACAACCTGTATACCTCGTAATGGCCGGTGGAATAAAGCCTTGACTGATTGGTGGCCGAAGTTGGACCAAATAAATCTAGGGCATTCAAAGCGCGAAGAGTTGACGACATCGTAAAGGTTGCTCTAATTACCTGGAGAAGAGACGCACAGGACTAAAGAGGCTGGCAGAAATTGAAGAAGGCTAGGTATCTAGCAGTGATATCGGGTTGAGGAAACGATGATGAAGTTCTCCAACTCTGGTGACGTTGTTTTATAAGCCGGTCAAGCCATCCGTCATGACTAATCGACTGTTTTGTTGTATCCTTGTGAAAGAGGCCTAGTTTTATTGAACTTCAGGGTCAAGAAGAAAAAAATACAGTGATTTTAATGTTCTAGGATTTGTCTGTAGAAGGGCTCTGTCCCGCTGTCTACACTCCATTCGACGATGATGGGAAACTCAATTTGGACGTTATACCGATATACGCTAAATACTTGAAAAATAACGGTATTAATGGAGTAATGGGTAAGTACTTTGTCTTGCCATCCCGTAATTAGATCAAAATATTATATCCTTAATCGCTAAAATGTTCGTCTTTTGCAGAGTTTTGGTCTAAATATGTTGTCTAAATGGACGGTTGCGTAATGCGTATAGGTTGCCTGCAATAAACCCCGACTGCGGCACGAAGGCTTTTAATAGACCAGAATTGTATACATTTTTCAGTGGCTGGTACTTCTGGGGAGGGTCCATCCCTGAGCTTGGAGGAGAGGAAACAACTCCTGAACGCCTGGCTAAAGGAAGGCAGGAAACATGACCTCAAAGTCGTAATGCAGGTCGGCGGTCAACCCTTACCACAGGTTTTGGAACTGGTACGCAAATTCTGCCCATTGCAAATGATTAAAAAAGTTTATTGACAAACGAGTAACAGACCGACTAGACCAAACAGTAAACTGGTCCTAACGAACCTAATGGGGTAAGGTGCATGAGTATCAATACTTTGTGTGAATTGATTACTTTGGTCTTCGCGTTAGGCTTCGAAGAAAGCCTTTCTTCACCATCAACAGATTCTGCTTATCATTTATTCTGTAAGAAAGTAAGAATGAATGTGGAAGGGTAGGTATGTAATGTACCCTATATGTAAGTTAAGGTAGGCAAAAGAAAATGATGGACATGAGGGAGTTCCCCTACGCATTTCCAGGAAGAACGATTCTGAGCCTTCTCCATCCACAGACTTCTCACGATCTTAACAAAACCGTCGATCCATCTGGTGGGTGGGCACATTAGAAAGTGGAATTATGCAATGATTATAATTATTACAACTTTGTTTTTAGGCATCATATGCGGAGACAGCTAAAGCCGATGCCATCGTGACCCTTCCAGAGTTGTACTTTAGACCAGCATCAGTGTCTGACGCTGTGAAATATTTAGAGGCCGTCTCCAATGCCGCACGAAAGCTTCCAATACTATACTACGACCATCCTTCGATGAGTGGTGTCAGCTGTAAGTTTAATAACTCCATGGAGTTATGGAACTCATGGATCTCATGGAGCTCATGGTATCAGCAGGTGGTGCACCTCCTGTAGGCCTACCATGAGCTCTGTCTGACTCTTGTCTCTGGTTCTGGTTTTGAGCCTGTGTGAGTGTTGACTAAAAAAATCCTACGTCAAAACGTCACAAACACAGTATAATGCACTGGTGAGCACTCACACAGACTCAAAACCAGAGCCAGACAGAGCTCATGGTAGACCTGACTGATTTGATTGATACTTCTAATCTCATTTCATACACAAGAATATCGATGAACGATATTCCGAAAAAAAATGGGTGGGCTCAAAAGATCGTTTGTTTTATATTACAGTAAACATAGCTAAATTCTTCAAAGAGGCTACAGCAAGAGTACCGAATTTTAAAGGAATGAAGTGTGATCTCGTAAGCACCTTATCAGTCGCAGCTACGGGCCAGCTTCGTGATGACCAGAGGCTGTTTATGACCAGTCATGTGAGTATCTTCACTTTGTAGGAAATTTTTATCATACTATGAACTAAAAAGCCATCCATCTCGAACACCAGTGATATTATTACTTTGATTTTTATTATACTATTTTCTGCGCTGTAGATTGTGGCTTTTTTATGAACAAACGTGTTCTGTTTTATACAAATATATTTATTCTATGGCTCTATTGTTTCTGTATTGCGCCTAAGTATTCTTTTGGTTCCCATCCTTGCTTATTTTGAGGCTAGTCGGTGTCTTTCGATCCGCTGTCTTGTCAAATTGTCTACCAATATTAATTAATTCTCATTTTAGCTCACAATGGCATCTGGCCTTTTCATGGGTTTCAACTCCAGCATGACAGGAGCCATCAGTATATTTCCTAAGCTGTTCGTGGCTATAGAAGAAGCTGTCGCAAGAGGCAACATTGAACGAGCCAGGAGCTTGCAGCTGGAGTTAAACGAGCGGGTGGCTGTCATTATTGCGCAAGGTATTTTTTTTTTATGCAAATGATAGACAAACGGGCTTACGGCCCACCTGATGGTAAGTGGTCACCGTCGCCCATAGACACCAACAACACCAGGGGTGCTGCCGTTGCGTTGCCTACCCTGAAGGAACTTGTTTACATTTTTCTTGAACCTATTCATGTTATAGCTGAGGGGAAAGACAGGTATTTGCGTATCGTACCATTTTTATAAAAAGGTTATTAACTAATTGCGTGTATTGTAGAGCCTTTCTTAAGCCTTAGTACGAAAAAGTCCTACCTTTATGTAAACAGGCTTTTACATCTTTTGTAGATGATTTATATAGCGTCAGGGGCAACTGATTACTCATGCCCCTATTTACGGGACGCTATAGTGCCTGGTCAAGGATTTTAGATGGAGTAGACTTGCCCGGCACCTACACCATCCTGACAGCCGGTGACCATGTCTTTCCTGTGGATATAGTCGGCCTTATCTACAGGAAAGACCATGGTTAATACGTGCGGAGCTGACGAAGCTACGGGTTTCCTCACGATGTTTTCCTTCACCGTTTGAGAGCACTAGCATTGTGTACATACATTTTTTGATAGAAAAACTCATAGGTACACGACTGGATTTGAACCCACAACCTTAGGAACGGAAGGCGGGGCCGCTACCACTAGACAACCAGTGGTCTAAGTTTCCTTTATGACCATTTCAATTCCTTTTAGGCGAGTACGTGTCATTTGGCAAAGCCTCTATGGAGATTTTAACTGGAATCAGAGTGGGTAACACAAGAAACCCACTGAAGTTCGTCTCCGAAGAAGAGAGAAAGGTATTGGAAGCGGCTTTGCAAGAGGTAGATCGCAAGTTCTCGCTTAAGACAGAGGACCAGAATAGCAAGTCCTCTCCTGCTATAGAGCCAAATGCAGAATAGCAAACATAGCTTACCAAGTCTTGCTATGTTTGTTTAAATAAAGTACGAGTATATTCACAAAATGTACAACAAGGTTTTATTATTATTTATAACTATAAAAGTAAAATTATAATACATATTTGTTTAATTATTTTCTAGCAGTATAGTCATACTGTCCTCAGTTAAAAGGGCAAACGATCGAGTTCAGCATTCAAGGCAGATATTGTAGACTTGGGCAGACGACTAAGCGGCTGCCTTGGCGGTCCAACCTTGACTCCAGTCACAAACTCCATGGCTACCTTCATTGCTGGCACAAAATCTCCTGGAACAAGTAATAGGTGATTCATCAGTACACAGTGCTTCTTCATAAACTTAAGAGCTTAGAGCTTGTCGGGGTTCTGAACTTCTGATGCAGTTTCTTTCTTCTAATTGATTCTTTCGAATGCGGCCTCCTTGACTTCTATAACGGATACGACATCAACCTTCTCTTTCATATAGCTCACGTATTCTCGGCCATCTTTTTACAAGATGTCCAAGCATTTTTCCCTTTTGCGCCACTTATAGAAGGAAAAAAGTGGTGATCCCTAGAGGGATTCTTAGCCTCGTATTCAGAAACAGTGCTTGAGTATGAGTCGCGCCTCAAGCAGAATACGGGCGAAAGCTTAGACCTAGAAGGCAGATGGCCGGACCGTTCGATTACTTACCATGGGAACTGATTGAATTTACCAGTCGGTTCAGACCAATCTGTTTAGTTCTGGCTTGCAGCACATCTCCATTTTTAACATGTTCCAGTATATTGGATACAATCATTGGAAATATGTTTGTGACAGTGGCAATGCTTGATTCGTAGCCCATCAGTGCTGCTTGGGCTAGATGCTGGAATTTGAAATAATACTAGAACAGATATTCATATGACATACCTACATAAGATGTTTATTCCATAAACTATTTCTTTCTAGTAACTGCAAAGAGCAAAGGACCTTCTACCATACAAAAAAGGGTCTTTGGTCAACAGACGCTAGGTGCTAGGTTTAAGTAGAGCCACTTAAATAAAGGTACGGACCTCGGCTTGGCCAGGTATAGACGGTATAGTTAGACTCGTGTCGCCCAGAAGGGGCGTTGGGAAAGCTCTTCGAACCTGCCGCCAAGGTTCAATAAAGGCGTGAAGCGTTTCTTGTGTCCAGGAACAATAAACCTCAACATTGTTAGCGATCGCTTACTAGACTTCAACTTCTAGTCAAAGAAAAAGCAAAAATAAGATTGGCTCAAAAAAACTATGGCTTTGATGTGCTGATCGTCGTTTAAAAAGTAGTTCCGTGAAGGTTCCGTGGTTGAATAAAAAAAACAAGTGGAAATCTATTGTGACTACTTGCTTACTTACGTGGTTAGCCATGAAGATTCTCTGGTCCGTATCCAGTACATCTACCACTCGCAATGCATCACCCAAGTCTGCCTTCATACCCTTGAAGTTCGGTATCCTGGATTTTGCGGTTGAGAAGAAGTCTCGCATGTTTACTGCGGAGAAAATTATAATTGAACACTCATTATTAGGTATGCATTTTATCGCTGATCGGAGCTCATTTATCTAACAACAAACATCAGTAATAGCAGTTAAATCTGCCTTTGCTTGTTGAATAAACAGATCTTACTGCTGGTCGATCGACCAGCAAAATACCATCGTAGCATAGCGTATATTACTAACAGCTTAATCATTGCTTAAAGATAGCCCTGTCACTGTTTGTCATTACCCAGTGGTAAGAGATGGCAATAGTTTAAGCACTGTTTATCTTCTGACATATTTTTATAAGTAAGGCCATAAGATTTTAAATATTACTTTCAAGGTATCGACGTCTATTATTTTCTTTTTCAGGATCGGCCATACTGCATAGAACAGCTGCGAACTGCGCTGGCGAAGTGATCGTGCACCATGTGGCACCATAACAGTGGCATTAATGATCGTGGACGCTGCTGATTTCCGTGGTGTGTGCGGGTGCTGGGCGTCGATTCCAGCACCACGGCTCAATCGAGTGATCACTGAATCCGCGTTCCATTTTCAAATTTCATTGATTTACGCGATCGCGATTTGTGTTGCTGGAATCGACGCCCAGTTCACACATGGTTGGAACACTTGGAACGATCAGTTCGATATCGTAGTTTGCAGCTCTTCGCCACAACTGATCCTTTAGGTTATTGGTCGGTCCTGATTAGAAATATAAACATCCTAAACCAAATCGCACACCGCTTCGTTCTCCCAAGGCAGCTGGTGCAAAAGTAAGCTGTTGAATTTCTTACAATCTACACCGGTCATCATTGGGAAGTGGTAGTAGATGAGAGGCAGTGTTGGCGCTGCGTTTGATACCATCTGCAGGTAATCCACCAGCTGGTTCACGGTCCGAGGCTTGTAATACAGCTCGGGTAGCGTCATGATGGCATCTGCTTTCACTTCCTCGGAAAACTTGGCCTGGAAAATTAGAGCAAGATGTTGTATAATAGTTATTTGTTATAAAAGAGTGCAAAGTTGCTTTTTAACCGCGTGCTCAATTTTGATGACCAAGCAAGCGAAGGATCCTAAAATTTAACCACGAGCGTAGCGAGTGGTTTAAAAGTTATAATTCTAAGCGTTAGCGAAGGAATCAAAACAGCACAAGGTGAAAAATCTTTGCACTCGAGTGCAACACGTAACTTTCAATCCCACCTCAGCGAAGAAATGACTAAATGCAAAAAAGGACAAGAAGGTTCCGAGTATGAATTTTTAACAAATTATAAAAAGGTTGTATGATAAATTCGGCACCACGGAGGTAGAAGTAAATAGGTTGTGTATTCACAAACTTAGTAAACACGATATTCTAAATTCAAATTTAGGCTTTTGCAGTCAGATATCGAACAGCATAAACACACTTTCCGAACTGGTGAGATGAAAAAAAAAATAGGATCTATGCAGAGTTTCTGGTTGTGGTTTGACTTGTCCGTTAACTGCATATCACGTGATTGTGATGAACTAGAAATGCATAACTTTGATAAAAGTTATTTTATTTTTAATATTTGTTTTTGGAACAACGGTGTTATTAACAATGATCGGAGTAGGTAGATTGATTTTTGGTACTTGCACACAGAAAGAATAACATGGATAAGCCATTTTTCCGTTTAGAGCAGATTCCAGAAGTCAGTATGTACACAAGCCAGGTTCACAACACAGTAACAAACAAAGATGCGCACTCTACGAACCGAAGTAAACGAGTGAGCTACCTGGCATGTCGTCGGCGGGCGTACGCATTGTTCTGATAACCGGTTATTGTACCACCCATGATCCCTTGTTCTGATTGGTCGTTGGGTTTTCTCAAATCGTGACTGTGTGCCGTTAAAAAAAATATGAAGAATATAATATTGCTCATTTTATTACAATTCCCACCTTTTTTTTTTGAGGATGGCAAATCATGAAATTACTCCTTCCACTCTGGCAGAATACAATTCCTGCATAAGTTCCGGTTTTTTTTAATAATCCACCAATTCCTTAGGAATGTCCATATTAATATATACGTTTCGGATCAAAGCAATAGGCATGGTGGAGGTACTTCCCCGGACGAGCCGTATTCAAAAAAGCCATATTCATACTAAACAATGCAATGTTTTGCTTATTACAATTAACCGACAAACGTTGGGGAAAAAATGTTCTCGAATATGGCGACCACGAATTAGAACCCACCCGATGCACTGACGACATTCTTAGGAAGTCGGTGGATATGGAGGACTCGAATCATTCTTCCTGGAAATGTAGGTATAAGGGAGGAATGCTATTTCCAGCAGTGGACTTCTTTAGGCAGTTGATGATGACTTACTAATTCAATGACGTCAGGTAGAGGGGCGCCGCCAACTTGAGAGATGATGCGGGTTCCACTTGGCTTGGCTGCCGTTATCCAAGCGTCTAGCAACTGCTTCCGGTCTGCCACATTCAATAGAGCAGCCTCTCCGGTTGTACCACCAACTAGTTTCAAATACATAAGTCAAATAAATTTATTTTCTTTTTTTTAAACTAAAGTTTCATACTAATTTGGATCAAAGTAAGATGATGTTGGTTTGTAGGGTTCCAAAGTAAGGGGACTTAAATATTTAACAAAGCAAAGTTTGATCCATCGAAACCAGATAATTAATGAAAAGGTCTGGAATTGTATGCGACTGTATGGAGCTTTATGGAGCTGTATAGAGCTGTGTGGAGCTGTATAGAGCTGTATGGAGCTGTATAGAACTGTATGGAATTGTATGGGATTGTATGTATAATCAACGCCGTGGTGGCGTAATTAACCATACCGTGATTTCACAATATTACTTGCAACGTCCACGGTTATACCGTAGCAAGCCAGGCAAATTATAAAAGCGTCCTATCTGATGTTTCTTCTCCTATGGTTTTGGACTTACCAAGGATCCCCTTTATATTGTGGCGTTCAAGATGCTCCATGTACTGTGGAATGACGTCATATTTGATGTTCCCTGCCTCATCCATCGGTGTGAAGACCGGCGCGAGCATACCATCGATGTTGAATTTCTACAATTTACAATGAAGTTACACGATGTTTTTCAAAAATTTCTGAAATCTTCTATTTCCGCACTTGGTTTGTAAATTTTCAAAATTCACTCGATTATCAAAGAAATCCAATATAGGCCTAGATATCTGGGCACTCTTTGATGTGTGTATAGTGTGTAGGTACATTAATTAGTGTGTGCATGCATTATGAAAATACTTTTGATATTACAAAGATTTTTTATAATGTCCCAAAAGTTAAGACTACTACTAGGTACTTACTTTCTTTTTCTCATTTCAAGGCAAAATAGCGTTGCGCGGTGTTCCATTAGTATCAAAGCCATAATATTATACTAATTATACCTAACCTACTAAGATGGGGCTATGTGAGATGTCAGTCTATATTTTAAGGTTTTACAATTTTTGGGCGATGAGAGTATAATTGAACACTGAAATAACTCTGGTTGGCCTTTATTATTATTTACGAAGAATTCACCATACAAATAGTATGCGTAACAAAAAAAAAAAAAATTTGTTATTATTAGGTAGGTACTGATTATTTAGGTACCGTTTTCAACCAAAATAAAAACCAACCAGAGTTATTTCAGTGTACACTCATCTCCATAGATGGTAAAATCAATTTGTGTGGAAATTATATAACGTATGAAAATAGGTTTACATACCATTTTACGTTTGATGTATATTCCAATACGAGCACTCACACAGAACACATAAAACCAACTGTTGGTAACTCAAGAAGAAGTTCATTCTACTATAATATACCTGGAAAGTGACCACAAGTAATTTAAAACGTATTCCGCTACTTTTAATCAAGCGTGAACCTTATACTTTTAGCATTAAAACACAATTTGGAATGAAAGGTAAAGGTCTCATTAGAAAATTAATAGGTTGTAGGTTCTTGCATAATTGTTGCACAATATAAATAACTTTCAAAGGCAGATAGGGAATCTCATTGTCGGGCCCCATTACTTAAGTAAGCCTAACTTAGATAAGTACCTACATCGATATAACATGGCATTGTAAAAATAAATTAAAAAAACATTCTCATTTTTACACATATTATTTATTGCAATTAGTAAACTCCATGGTGAGGTCTTAAAGTTAAAAATGGTGAATACATAAATGGGTCCTTTAGTTAGAGCATAGCAATTTGTCTCTTTGAGAATAAATATCTTAAACCACAATATTTGGAGTAGAAGCGGGTCGAAGTTTGAAAAATATAAATAAAAAACCGTCTGTTATTGTTATATTGTGAACCACATAGGATGCAGTCGAATATATTATACCGAACCTCCTCCTTTTAAGTCGGTCAACGTGAGTCTGTAACTTCGTAACAGTAACAATCTCCCTTCATGTAAAATTTCATCCAAAACCATTCATCTGTTTTGGAGAAGGCTAAAGAAAACCAAACAGCTTAGTTTAGTTTATTTAATTCATTAACAATTTTTAATCGTGTCGATTGGAAAATTGTTAACAATAAGTACATAATAAACCAAACATGGTAAATAGGTACCTACACAAATACAAAAACAAAATTAAATAGTAGGCATGTCAAAATTAAGCACAAAAACAAAGGAGAACGTAATGTTTAATCTTTAGGCACCCGAATATACTACAGGAGAGGTTATTAACCCTATGATTACACCTTTAGCTTTTTAATCTCCGTATATTTTGTGTGGAAGATGTTTGCTAAATAATAAGATTTATATTTGAATGTGTTCTTTTAATTAAACATAAAACGAATAATTATTACAGTTAGTTAGCGTGACCGCGCTAGGAGCGAGTGTTCCGATAGACTGTCTTACGGTAGAGTATCAAATTTGTCGCGCGGTCACGTATTTATAAGCTTTAAAACATAAACAATATGCATGTAGCTAGCTATGTGTACAATGGTAACGCTACATCTACATCCCACATAAAAAAAAAATTATAACATAATTTTAAAAGTAGGTATATAAAATAAAAATTTAAAGTTTATAAACTTGTTACAAATACAAACTAACTTGATTATAGTTAAACATTAAAAAAAAATCGGTTGTCTGTAAAGTTGGTTTACTGACAATAGTTGAACGTGATAACGTCATAAGAAAATACTCGCGGACTCGCGGACTCGGACTCGGACTCGGACTCGAACTCTCGGACCCGGACCCGGAACCCGACCGAACCCTTACCTTTACCCTCATTTACCCTTACCCTCATTTACCCTTACCCATTACCCGACCCGGGCTTGGGCTCAGGTAAATGGAACGACGAAACGACGTAACGACGCATGAGTCATGTTTTTTCGTGCGTGCAGCCGGCTCCATCGATTTATAAGACGTTATCACGTCAAAAATATCTCATAAAAAAATTCCTACTAATAATATTAATACTTAAAGTGATATAGAGTTCATGGTAATTATAGCGTACACTGTGGCTAATGTTTTGATAAACAAAAGGTCTCTTTTTAGAACAAAAATACTTAAACGCGCACTGCACTTTTGTTATTGTTAATCACTGTTTATACTATACTTGAACACTTTTTGTTGACCGCCGCCGATGTCAAGTGGTTACATGGCACCCCTGCTGAGTGCGCTACGCGGCTGGCACAAGGTGCTGACTTTTGAAGTGTACGGTAGCTGTTAATAGGCTAGTCCCTTTGTTCCCAAGTGCGTGAATGAGTAGTCCTGAATGATCTTTGTTTATAACCGCGATATTGTTCGCTGTTAGTAATAGTGAGCACTTGATAAGCTAGAGTCAAATATCAAAGCGTACAGTCTTTTTAACCGTGCGACCGGATCTCGTTATGACTGGAGCTGTTGTAGTCACATCAGATTTCGGCGGACCCATTTCATCAGGTAGCCGAGGTGTTTTATTTGGGTTACTTAGTGGCATTGTTGTTTCAACAAGTGTCGGACTCTGAGAAACTATTGTTTCTGGGGTCGCGTTGCTAGGTGTGTAGTTAATAGCGTAAGCTGGTTTGAGCCTATCTAGCGAAATAACGACTTTTCGAGAACCTATTTGAACTGTATAGAATTTAGGGTTCCGTTCTATTACTTTAAAGGGTCCCTCATACGGTGGAGTTAGTGATTTTTTCACTTCTCTTCTAACAAAGACGTAGTCCGTAGTTGCGAGATCCTTATGTATAAAAGTTTTTCTATGATCCGATTGCTTTCTTGCACTTGATTGTATTGTAGCCAATGTTTCCATTAAATTACGTGTATACTCAGCATCATTAATATGTGCTTCTGATGGTACGAAAAAATCTCCTGGTAGACGGATAGGCATTCCAAAGGTCATTTGCGCTGGGCTAAATCCTATGTCCTCTTTTATAGTTGATCTAAGACCTAAAAGTACCATAGGTAGCTCTCTCACCCATTGATTAGAGTTGTCGCAGCGTGACATGACGGATGCTTTAAGTGTGCGATGCATGCGCTCTACTTGTCCGTTTGCTTTAGGATTGTATGCTGTAGTGTGGATTTTTTCTATGCCTAGTCTTTTTGTTAATTGTGTAAAAAGTTGAGATTCGAACTGTCTACCTTGATCAGTTGTTATTTTTACTGGGCAGCCAAATCTTGAAATCCAATGCTCTACAAATTTATTTGCTATTGTTTCGGCTGTGATATCCTTAATGGGTATGACTTCAGGCCATTTAGTGAAACGATCTATGATGGTGAGGCAATATGTGAAGTCTTCGGAGGGTATCAATGGTCCGATAATATCAATATGAACATGAGTAAATCGATTTGAATTTTCAAACTCTCCAAGTGGTGTAATTGTGTGTCTTTGGACTTTACATTTTTGACACTTTATGCATTTTTGTACAAATTTAGCGACATCGTGGTTCATGCCGGGCCAAAAATAACGTTGTGTAATAAGGCGTCTTGTTGCAGTTACTCCTGCATGGCTTAGTCCATGAGTACATAAGAGAGCTTGTTCTCGGAATGTTGTAGGTAGGTATAAACGAGCTTGCGATGTTGATATTTCAAATATTAGTTCTCGTTCCGAGTATGGCATGATAATCGATTTAAATTGTAAATTATTTTTATTTCTTAACTCCTGTAACTCTGCATCTTCGATCTGGCTCTGGTACAGCAGCTCATAATCGAAGATATCAGGTAAATGGATTTCCTCTATTCTTGATAAGAAATCAGCAGCAGCATTCATTTCTCCTTTTATGTACTTTATTTCATTACAAAATTGCGCGATAAAATCAAGTTGACGTAAGCGTCTTGGTGAATCGGATTTCGACTCTTTTTTTGTTAGGGCGAAAGTAAGAGGTTTATGGTCGGTCACTACTGTAACATTTCGTCCTTCTATGATATAACGAAAATGCTTAATACCCATGAAGATCGCTAAAAGTTCTCTGTCGTAGGTACTGTATTTAGTTTGAGCTGTAGTGAGTTTTTTTGAATAAAAACCAAGTGGTTGAAGTTCGCCGTTGATTGATTGGTGTAGTGCGGCTCCCATGCAGCTGTCTGAAGCATCAGTCATTAGCACTAAACTTGCTGTTGAATCTGGATGGGCTAGTAGTACCGCTTCGCTTACTAATTGTTTACATTTGTTGAACGCGTCTGTGGCTTCTGGTGTCCACACGATTTTAGTTTTATCGTTCTTCTTAGAATTGTGTAAATATTTTTCTAACACAGATTGTACTTCGGCTGCTTTAGGAATACTGCTTCTGTAAAAGTTGATGAGTCCAAGAAATCGTCTTAGTTCCTGGATAGTTTCGGGTTGCGAATAGTCTGTTATGGCATTTACCTTTTCTTGGTTCGGTTTGATACCATTGCAGCTGACGTGGTAGCCGAGGAATAGTAGTTCCTTTTTGCCAAACTCACATTTTCCGCTGTTTATTGTTATGCCGAATTTATTTAGTCGTTTGAATATTTCATCAAGATCTTTTAAATGCGTTTCCTCGTTTTCGGAAGCGACTAATATATCGTCTAAATAGCAGAAAGTATTTCTTGTGTCTTTCATGACGTTGTTTATGAAGCGTTGAAAGCTTTGCGCCCCATTGCGTAAACCATAATTCATTTTTAAGAATTCAAATAATCCGAAGGGGGTTATTACTGCTGATTTAGGAATGTCCTCCGGTGCGATGGGTATGTGGTGGTATGCGCGTCGTATGTCAATTTTAGACATGATTGTTTTATCCCTTAAAATGTATGTGAAATCCATTAATCTTGGTATTGGATATCTATCGGGTTCTGTTATTGCATTTAATCGACGATAATCGCCGCACGGACGTAATTCACCGTTTTTTTTATTGACGACGTGTAGTGCATTTGCCCACGGGCTAGTAGATGGTCTACATATACCCAACTCCATCATTCGTTCAAACTCTTCTTTTACTAATTTGTATTTGGCTGGATTTAAGGGTCGCGCTTTCTCATATACGGGTGCGCCCTTTGTGCAAATATAGTGTTGCACATTGTGTTTGGGAATCGATTTGAATGATTCTAGTTTAGTTATATCGGGATACCGCAACAATAGTGTATGGTATTTATCTGTGGTATTGACGACTTTTATGGTAGGGAAATTATCCGAAATAGCTTGTATATTCTTGGAAATGTTGGTCAGCTTATCTATTAGTTTTCTGCCGTGTAGGTCAACTAACAGTTGATTTTTGGCTAGGAAATCTGCTCCGATGATTGACCGTTGTACGTCTGCTAGTATGAATGTCCAACGCATTGGGCGCCGTAGGCCAAGATCTAGAGTTAATGTTTTCACTCCATATGTTGATATTGGCGTTCCATTCGCAGCATATAGTGTATAGTCGTCTGGTTGTTGGTTTGGGCGTTTTTTGCACGCAAGTACGGATACGTCGGCACCGGTATCAATTAAAAAACGGTAGCCGTACTTATAATCCGTAACACTGAGGCGATATGTGTGATCGGCAACTAAACTCGCCGCATTAGTGGCCTGTTCTAGTTTAACGACCATTTCTTGCAACATTGGTCGTGACCACATTTGGTGGCTTTATCTTCATATATGAAATGGTAGTAGCATTTAAAGTCGCTGTCACCAGGAACAGCAGTTTGATTCTGATATTTGATGAAATTACCTCTACCGCGTGAATGTGATCTGCTGGTGTTACGATGATGCTCCTTTGATCGACCGCCTTCTCGCCGCTCGTTATCCATTTGGTTGAATTTATTTTTCAAAGCGGTTAATTCGAGCGTTAATTTTTTTAGCTGCTCTGTTACAGACGTCGATGATGATGATGATGGTGTTTGGAGTTGGAACACATCCGCAGGTCTCATAGTTTCTATAATTTTATCGGCAATATTGGCCGCCTGCTCAAGGTCAACCGTGTCGCATGCAGTGATTACGGGCCGTACACTTTGTGGTAGTCTGTTCACCCATAATATTTTGAGAGTAGATTCTGGTACTTTATTGTGACCTAACTCGCGCATCCGCCGCAGTAGTTGTGACGGTTTTTGGTCACCGAGTTCGATTTCCGTGAGCAGATTTTGGAGCTGCTTGGTCTCCGACTCTTCGTAAGCTGATATGAGGCGGGCCTTTATACAGTCATACTTATGGTCTGTGGGTGGGTTCTCTAAAATGTCGCTTACTTGCGCTAACTCGTCCCTACCCAGCTTAGCTATAACTAACTGAAACTTGTGCAAGTCACCTGCTTTCTGTGGCGCGACTATGGCATCGAATTGGTGGAACCAGAGTCGCGGCTGGTTGGTCCAGAAGGTGGATATCCTGGAGCTGATGGTGACAGCAGTGATGAGGCTGTCAGTGGATGGCTGCGCCTGCGCTGCGTACGCCGCGCCCTCCGGTCCAGGCTCCATGTTAAGCTCGTTGTGATTGGAGGTGGTAGTCATTGTAAAACTACTACTTGGCACAAACCACTAAATTTAATTTAAAATAGTCACTTGCACTTTCACGTTTACTTAGTACACTTTTACTGGTTATCACATAATACGTGAATTTAAACCAGAAAAGATGTTCACGTTGGGGTCACCAATTTAGCTTTTTAATCTCCGTATATTTTGTGTGGAAGATGTTTGCTAAATAATAAGATTTATATTTGAATGTGTTCTTTTAATTAAACATAAAACGAATAATTATTACAGTTAGTTAGCGTGACCGCGCTAGGAGCGAGTGTTCCGATAGACTGTCTTACGGTAGAGTATCAAATTTGTCGCGCGGTCACGTATTTATAAGCTTTAAAACATAAACAATATGCATGTAGCTAGCTATGTGTACAATGGTAACGCTACACACCTACGACTATAGGTATCTGTCCCAGCCAAATAGCAAAACCCGTCGTTTATTAAACGCCACCGTTTCAATAAACGCCTGAATGGTATTCACCAGTGTTAAAAATCACCTAGTACATCATCAAGACGAATATTTTTTTCCAAAAATACCTAAAGACCTACTCTAACTTTTCGGGCAAGTTTTGGTAGTTGCTTAAGTTTTTTTTTTTTGTTTTTTTTTTAACGACTTGTAGCGGTAAGTGGCAATCGTTTAGCCATCATTCAGGTAGTTAGTGAATTATATAAAACAACAACAGAATATATAAAACAGCTAGGTAGTTCTTTGAAAAGCGTATTTTACTATTTGGCTGTGACATATTATTATCCACGAAGTTAGTAGTTAAACCGTAGTTTAGTTATACCGTTGAACACGTGCTTCAGTGTTATTTTAGTACGCGCGAGAACGTGGCTCAAGCGCACGAAACTCAGTCATTTAATATTATTACGAAAACATAAAACCTTTTTACTTTTCCTTCTTTCCCTAGATTAAAACCAAAGACACAATTCAAAAAAAAAAATAAGGACCAAAAAATTTCGCGGCAACCATTGAGTTCATCATGAATTAAATTGTATTCCTTTTTCAAAAAATAACAATGGAGTTATATAACGGGAAAAAGTCGAAGAAAAACGGTGAAAATGGTGCACAAGATTTCGGTCACACAAGAAATGGCGCAAATGAGCCGAGAAACTCTGAAGACGGTCTGTTGGTGAACTATGGAAATACCGAAAGAAAAGTTCTCGTCGTTTACACAGGTGGAACTATTGGAATGGTGAATAACACTGATGGATGTAAGTTTGAAATATGACTTGCTCTAACAGATTTTGCTTTGGTAGCAACCACGCTACTTAATTTTTATTTTGATGTAGATATGTATGCACTGGTGGACCCAGTGTAGAATAGAAATCAAATTCAATAACTTATTGCACTTACGTTGTTAGGTAAAGCTAAAGAGTACCTAGATAGAAAGAGTTTCAAACATAAATCTTGTAAAGGCACCGGTAATTTAATTTAGCCATTCGATCAACTCCCATACCATACAATTATAGAAACGAGGAGTTAAGCAGCCGCATTTCCTATGTATGACGCCGACACTGATCCACCAATCAACCAAGCAATGATTACGGCAAACATTCCCGAATATGGGATAGTTCTATGCCCAGCAATGGACTTATTTAGGCTGATTACTTCTTACACCAAGAACGCAAGAACGCATGTGAGGAACAATATCGCATTAAATACTTTTGTAATTCATGTTAAGAGGAATTAAAAAGTGCCATAAGTGCAAGATTGGCGTTCCTATATAGTTGCTTATTAAACTTATGATTATGAATCAAGAAATAAGAAGGGGTCAGTTACATTCATTTAAGGGAAAGTAATATTTCACGAGCAGTAAAATATGTAGATCACCTTGAAATAACTTGGTAATGATGCAAAAGTGAGCGATGTTGATACTTTTACAATAACTATGAGCAAACATGTAAACATCTTGCCCAGAATGCAAGTAGCTTATATTTAAAGACGTGGTTCAGTCAAGTCAAAGTCAAAAGTATGTTTATTCCGTTATATCATAAGAATCAGTTTGAAACCTCTTAAAACTAGGTGCCAGTTCCACGCAACCAAGCCTAGAAGAACAGGCAACAAACTACGACTTGATTTTTTGTATTATCTTTTTGCAAAACAAAAATAAAATTACAGTGAAGTTCCAGTGTGATGCAATTCCAACTTAGTGACACGTAGGCAATACAAAAGCAAAAGATTGAAAGACAGCACACGCTACGCTTCAAAGTAATAGCAGTAGGTACAGTAGTAACAGTAAACCCTGTCTTCCAATCCTCAAGTCATAGGTTTCATCTATCAGATCATGATGCCGTGGACCTGGAAGATGGGGGCGAAAGATATTGTTAAGTGTAGACCAAGAACTGGCCATTGGAATATAGATAGAATGTAATACGAGGTCAAAGTTTGGAGAAAGAGCTCTAGCCATAGGAATATAGGCAGACCGTAATACGAGATTAATAGATAACGAGATCATTGTAGCGGGAAATGGTTGGATTTAGAAGACCGAATACCAAAAAGAAAGCCTATTTATGAAAGAGACCTTCACTCAGCTTCTTCTTCCTGCCCTTATCCCACTTTATGAGGGGATATGTATAATATACTATATCTTGTTATGTTCTTCCATTCCCCTCATATACTATATCTTGTTATGTTCTTCCATTCCCCATCAGACCTTCACGAGCATTGGATGGAAATCTTTAGGTCGAAGAAGATAAAGCGGATCGTATTCACAATGTTTTCTGTTTCAAGCGACACTAACCTCTCTAAAGAATCTAATTTATTTACCATTTCAATAAGGTACACATTCGTAAACAACTACTTTCAAATCTAAGACAACCGAAACATTGCATCAGTTGTTTGATTAATCTTAATTATCAACCGTTATCATATTTACTGAACTTGACCTTCGAGCTAGATCGCAACCGCTTGCGAGTATCTTTTATCGCTTCACCCTATAACATTACATCTCCATCTATTTAGAATCTAATGATAGTTCAGTCCACTGTTTACAATATCTACAAAAAGATAGCCGCTTTGCTTCAAAAACTATTTCTTCGCTCCGCTTGCCCAAAAATACCGTCATTGTGTTGCGTACAAGAGTGAAAAAAAATTGCATTTCTTCCTCTAGGGTTTTTTTTATATTTATTTTTTACTAAAAACAAATTATAACTCGGTTTTTAGGGTTCCGTAGCCAAATGGCAAAAACGGAACCCTTATAGATTCGTCATGTCTGTCTGTCTGTCTGTCTGTCTGTCCGGCCGAGTCACAGCCATTTTTCTCCGAAACCATAAGAGCTAGACTGATGAAACTTGGTGAGTAGATGTATTCTGTAAACCGCATTTAGGTTTTTACACAAAAATAGAAAAAAAAACTATACATTTTGCGGGTCCCCATACTTGAAACTGAAACTCAAAAATGTTTTTTTCATCGAACCCATACGTGTGGGGTATCTATGGATAGGTCTTTAAAAGTTATGTTGAGGTTTCTAATATCGTTTTTTTCTAAAACTATAAATTTTGGGGGTCCCCATACTTGAAACTGAAACTCAAAAATTTTTTTTGTATCGAACCCATACGTGTGGGGTATCTATGGATAGGTCTTTAAACATGATGTTGAGGTTTCTAATATAGTTTTTTTCTAAACTGAATAGTTTGCGCGAGAGACACTTCCAAAGTGGAAAAAAGTTGGTCCCCCCCCCTCTAACTTCTAAAATAAGAAAATGATAAATCCAAAAAAAATATATGTTATACATTACTATGCAAACTTCCAACGATATTTGGTTTGAACGAGATCTAGTCAGTAGTTTTTTTTATACGTCATAAATCGTAAACCGCAATTTACCTTTCGACGAACTACAAAAACCTTTATATTATGTTAATTGATGCTACGGAACCCTTCATGGGCGAGTCCGACTCGCACTTGGCTGCTTTTTTTTAACTCCCTCGCTTTATCTAAGGAGTAAAACTAGTACCTCTTATTTAGTGTGTCATTTTATTTTGAGGACAAGCATTCATTATAAAAGACTAAAAGTACCTATAATTATGCATAAAGCCGCAAGTAGATAACTAGTTTGTCAACAATTAGATTCTTGATAGTGCTCTGGTACGATTAGATATTATGTACAGTAGGTACCTATACTTATGTACATTCTCTACAGTAATTTACATTTGCAGTGTAGCGTTTATTCAACATAATGAAAGTATAAGATAGGTATTTCATTTACACTAATATTAAATAGCTGAAGAGTTTGATTGTTTGTTTGGTTGAACGTGCTAATCTCAGGAACTGCTGGTCCAAATTGAAAAAATATTTTTGTGTTGGATAGTCAACATTATTTAATTATTTATTATTATTACGCTTACCTTAGGTTTGTCAAAAGTGCACATATTGATTGTTTGTTTGATGTAATCGCTATATTATACAATAAATACCCATGTCAAAAATAAATTTCCTGAAAATAATCGGAATAATTTTCTTTTTTTGGTTATTATGATTTTTAAGCTCATTGCTAGTTACCGTTCCACCGCAAATTTGTTGGCATGTAGAATCTGTTTTTTTTCAGTTCTAAGCCCTCAGAAAAATGTATTCGAGAATCTCATCCGCCAGTTTCCTCAACTCCACGACTTGGCAATCTGGGAGAAACGATGCGCTGACGACCCTGCCTTTGATAAATCATTCGTTATACTACCGAGTGAGCAGTTTTTTCTTTGCTATTGCATGATCAAGGATTTGTGACGGACGGTGTACTCTTGGTCGACCTAGAAAGCGAAGGCGAGACAATCTAGGCTCCTTCGATAGAGGATGGTGGGATGAAGATTAATAGAGGGAAAATAAAAACTTTAGGGAGGCCTTTGCCCGGCATTGGAAATATAGGTTAGGGAAAGACCAATATCATGATAAACCCGCGGCTTTTCTCACGTGCTAGCGAGGATTGCTAACATAATTGTTTATGGCTTTTAATAATACTTAAAAATTTGAAAATATGTGTAAAATGCACGAAAGGAGCCTCTTTGAGGCGTACTTAAAATCCTTTCACCACACTTGGTTCGAAAGAATCACTGACTCTATGAGAAGAAGTCTCAATTGAACCAGCTAAAACCAGGGATGTCTTTGCAGGAACCAAAGAAATAAAATGGAGAATAATATACAAAATCTACGAATACGAAAACCTCCTGGACTCTGCTAATATGTTGGAAACTGATTGGATTATGATCGCCAAAGATATACAGGTATATTTATCATCATCAACTGCTTTATGCCTACCTAATCCTCCCCCATATTATACCAAAAAACCATTTGGAGTGCTCTATACAACGTGTATCAAAATATGTGTACTATCCTGAAGGGGGGTGAATTTCCACCCCCCGGGGAACAACTTTTGTTCAACGACTTTTCGAACTTCGATTGGTATCTCTGAAAAAAACTGCAACGAAGTTTCAACATGAACAGCTGACTTTATACAAAGTGGCAACCCTAAACTCAGCTACAGAGGTAGTAGGTAGTAGTATTAGACCTACAGAGGTAGTAGGTCAAGGGGTCAAGGGGTTACAAGGATAGGGTTGTCAATTTATTTAGGCATTATGAAATTAAATATTTTTGTATGGGAAACTGAAAATAGGAATTTTTAATTATCTCCCCCCCACAACTAATCACCATTGTGGTCTGAAACCCCCCACCTTCGCATAGTACACATATTTAGATACACCTTGTATAATGACTTTCAGCAACACTGTTCACTGGCACTGATTTGGATCAGTTGAGCTATCTCTAGATCGTTTATAACAACCTGCAGGCAGCTCTACTGTTTCTTGTGTATTTTGTAAATATTTGGTTTTTATTGTAAGTTTATTTGCGTAAATAAAGTTATTTTCAGAAATATTATGAAGCGTACGATGGCTTTGTGATTCTCCACGGCACAGACACGCTATGTTACACGGCTTCCGCGCTCTCGTTCATGTTTGAAAACATCGGCAAAGGCGTTGTACTCACTGGGTCACAGGTAAACTCACAAATCACCTTTTTTCTTTTTGACTGGCTTCTCAGCTCAGTTGGTAGTAGCTCTGCCTTCTGCGTAAGGTCGTGGGTTCGATACCGACCGAGAACAAAATATTTGTGTGGTGAACACAGATGTTTGTTCTGTCTGGGTGTAATACTGTAGTCTGAGTACGTTTAAAAAAAATTAAAAAAATCAGCTATCTTGCTCCTGTACCTATTATTACAAGCTCTGCTTAATTTGGGGCTACATAGTGTTGTTCCAACAGCTTTACGAAGATTCAAAGATATTCTTGTGATGATAATTATTATACTAAAACGAATTTTTGACTGATTAACGAGAACTAAATCGATAACTGAGAACTAAATGTCTCTTCATTTTAATGTACCTCATATTAACACAAATAAAAGTTTCAATTTATTCCAGCTCAAGCTACCTACTATAAATATTCCACGTTTCATCCAAATCCTAAGCCATTGTGGCAACATACAAACATTTACATTTGTTTTATTTTAGAGTATAGTATAAAAATTGTATAGGCAAGTTTTATCATGCGCACTTGATGTGCGAGCAGGTTTTTCCGCAAGTAGGCCGCTGGTGGGCCCTTTTTGCGTGACCCTTGACACGTGTTGCTCGAACTTTTTTAGGTTCTACAACAACGCCGGTTTCCTCACGATGTTTTCCTTCACCGTTTTGAGAGTACTGGCATAGTGCACATACATTTTTCGACAGAAAAACTCATTGGTACACGAGTGGATTTGAACCCACGACATTCGGATCGGAAGGCGGGGCCACTACCACTAGACCACCAGTGCTCCTTTTGTATAGGACTTCTTATAGTTTAACCGTATAACCCACGCTATATATTCCAGATACCGATATTCGAGCCTCGAAGTGATGGAGTGAATAACTTCGTGTCCTCACTCCTCATAGCTGGCGGACTCAACATACCCGAAGTCACTATTTACTTTGGAAGCAAGCTGTTCAGAGGAAATAGGTATTTTGTACACTCTTTGTAGTAGAAGAACTCTTTGTGATAGGCTCCTCCGGGGAAGTACTACCAAAATGCCTATTTCTGCCGTGAATCAGCATTGCTGTGTTTTGGTTTGAAGGGTGTGGGTGCCGGTGAAATTACTGGCACGTGAGGCTGAACACTGCATGCCTCAAGTTGATGGACGCAGGGCATCGTAGGGCACGTTCCTGAAGTGCGTGACTTACGAGGCAATGATTTGTTATGAGCGTTGATTATTACCACTTAGTATCAGGTGGGCTATTAGCTTAATGCTACCCAGCATTAAGCTTACTTGTACAGTACATTTTGTTTGTGCAATAAATAATTTTCTATCTATCTATCAATGCCCTTTGTCATTCTGTGAGCAAATTCAAATTAAAAACTTCTATATTAAGTTGTATTCGCTCACAAATGGAAAAGGGTGGTCAGTTCTATGAATTAAAAGTAGAACTGGGGTAAAAAGGTTCTTCAATGGCGACCACGAGCTTGAAGCATACAAAACAGTCTCCTATAGGATACCAATGGGCTGATGCTGATGGTATTGTCAAATTTTGACCAAACCATAGCGTTTGAATTTTTTAAATGAAATCGTCATCAGCCTGAAGAAGCTCAATGCTGGACAGGCCTCCCTTACACATTTCCAGGAAGAGCGATTGTGAGCCCTGACCATCCATTGACTTCCCGCGATCTTAACAATGTTGTCAGTACATCTCAAAAAATGTAACCAAAAAATATACTTAATCAAAAATATGATGTTCAAAAGATATTATGATCTGCATTAATTGCATTGATTTTCCAGAACGAGAAAAATATCCGCTACAAATCTGTACGCTTTCCACTCACCGAACTGCGTACCCCTAGTCGAAGTAGGCCTCTCATTTGAACTGAACAAAGCAGCGATATTCAAGCCGAACGTCATAGAGAAGTTTAGCGTCAGTGCTAACATGTCCAAGAATGTGGGACTTCTGCGGTTCTTCCCCAGCATCAGTACAGCTGTGATAAAAGCCTTCTGCCAGCCTCCTATCGAAGGTAAACTTAGGCTCAATTTACACCGCCGAGGAATGGAATGGAAGTGATGAAATTGTATATACCCTAATGAACTTTATAATCAATGTCTAGCACACAAATTATATACGAGCCAAAAAATTGGACGCGTGTCTTCCGAGAAATCCTCGCGTATTCTCGAGAATTTGGCTCCTATTTAATTTGTATGTTATACAATAAATATAAATATAATAAATAAATAAATAAATATTGTGGACAATTCACACAACACTACCCAGCCCCAAACTAAGCAGAGCTTGTAATATGGGAACCGGATAGCTGATATAATACTTAAATAAATTTTTTTTTTGTAGATACATACTTAGAATACAATATAACACCCAGACAGAGAACAAACATTTATGTTAACCACACAAATATTTGTTCTCGGTGGGGATCGAACCCACGACCGCAGAAGGCAGAGCTAACCAACTGAGCTAGAGGCCAGTCAAAACAATTGATATAAAGTTCATTATGCTATATACAATTTTGTCGCTTCCGTTTCATTCCGTGGCGGTGTAAATTGAGCCTTACTAGACTCATGCTTTTTGAGAATAAAATTTATGAGTGTAGTAGGATTTGAGCCCACGACCATCTCCTTCCATACGGGGATCCGCTAACCAACTGTGCCATCGGATCCTAACTCGTAATTGTGACTGGCCTCTCAGCTCAGTTGGTAGTAGCTCTGCCTTCTCCGCTGGAGGGCGTGGGTTCGATCCCCACGGATTACAAATAATATATGTGGTGAACGCAGATGTTTGTTCTCTGCCTGGGTGGTATATTGTATTCAATGTGCGTATTTATAAAAAAAAATATAAGTAAATAGTAAGGCAACAAATTTTGCACATCGGCTAATTTCGGCTTCATAGAGCATAGAGTGCATCAGAAAGAGAGAGCGCTCTACGAAAGCGGAAAAGCCGATGTGCAATATTTGTTGCCTATAACCTACTATGTACCTATTATGTCTGGTTCCCATAGTACAAGCTCTGCTTAGTTTAGGGCTAGATAGTGTTTCGTGGAATGACTTAAATATTGGTTTATTTATTATTTCTGGTTCTTATCCTTTCCAGGAGTGGTTCTAGAAAGTTACGGCGCTGGCAACGTGCCTTCGAACCGTCCCGACTTGTTGGCAATTATCGAGGAAATCGTAGCTAGGGGTGTCATCATCGTCATCATTACCCAGTGCAGTACTGGATCCGTTTCCGCTTTGTATGAGACTGGCAAGGTATGTTTGTACTGCATTAAATTTATTTTTCTTAATTTCTTGGAGGCAACTGTTATGAGTGGACGACACTCGCACAGGACAGGGAGAGATGGAAACAGCTGGAGGAGGCCTTTGCGTCGGATGGACGTACTGAAATAGAAACTGATGTGCATTAAACTTAGTATTATAAAAATAAATCATGTTAACTTAAAAACGTTAAAAAAGTGTATATAAAGATGTTAATTTAAGTTCAGTTAATAAAGGCTTAATAATAAATAATAATATAACTGTTATGAGGAGGCGTTGATAATGAAAATTGAATAAACTATGTCTAGCCTTTGGTCTACGAAATACTCCTAAATTTAGACTGACCTCTCAGCTAATATTTGTATAGTGAACGCAGATGTTTGTTATCTGTCTGGGCGTTATATTGTATTATATCCAGGTAGGCATTTACAAAAAAAAAGTACTGTATCAGCCATATGGTTCTCATAGAACAAGGTAGGTATGTAAATATAGCAGTGTCAGATCTTAGAACTAGTTTTTGAATCAATACATAATTTACCCTGTAAGGGTGTTGCAATACTGTAGAAGCGGGCCGATATTATTATAATCACGCAGATTTGTAAGCAGGTTTAGTATAAAATGTTATAAGGGTTATATAAAATTATAGTTATTCTTTTCGTTCGTCGTTAAAGAACTCGTCTAGTGTGTAGTAAGTTTTTTGTAGAAGCATCTCTTTAAGTTATTTTTCAAAAATGTTGTATTTTTCTTGAAGTTTGATTTTTTCTGGAATCAAACTTCAAGAAAAATACATACTTCTTGTATATTTTAACCGCCCTATCATTTGGTCCCGAGCTATGTATCCTTAAGTTAGATGTAGGTTGGACTAGGTTTGTAGTTTAAGGTGTGCAATAAATAATTATTATGTTTATTAGAATATCTTTTTTCAGCTTATTGCCAAATATGGTGTGGTTTCAGGGTCCGATATGACCCCAGAAGCAGCTTTGACCAAACTGTCGTATGTTCTAGCAAAGAAAGAATTGTCTTATAAGGAAAAAACTGAGGTTAGTAAACTTTGTTGATTCGCTTCTAATATTATTTGCAATAAAGGATAGATTGTTTTTTGTACTAATTGGTGACCCACGTGATTTGAACTTGGATCGGGGATCGGGGTCACCATTTAGGGTAAATCGAGAGTTTTATTTCAGGGTGACTGTCTTTACTTCTAGTATTCTTTACTGCGCTTTTAAAATACATCGAATTGTATTTATTTAGTAGGTACCCATTTATGAAAATTTATATAATTTCAGATGATGGCCAAAAACATTAGAGGGGAACTGACCAACATCGCCTCCTTAGACATCGAGGTTAGTATACAAAAACTACTCTTCTTCTTATCGTGCCACTGGTTCTTTCAAACCAGTGTGGTGAAAGGATTACTGTTCTTATATTCCCATTGTTTTCTTGTTAATCGAGGGCATAACTCCTTTCGCGAATGTTGCCAAACACGAGAGTTTCAGACTTGGCCATCACCGGCTTTCTCAAAAAACCACCCGTATAGTATATTTTTTATTTAATCAAATGAAATGAAATGTATTTATTCGCTTGAAGCATGGTCAATATTGAAAATCTTCTTGTTAATAATAATGTTAGTACCACTACATACGTCTTCGGAGACCGACATGCAAGCTAAACATAAAGCTGAAGGGCAAAATAATTAAAGACAATTTAGGTATCTAGGTAGTACAAAAACATAGAACAAAATCAAATAAATTACAGAATGTCGATAAAATATAAAATAATTAAGTAGAGTCTGTTCAAAAAGAGAGCCGTCGTGGCCAAATTGTGAACTAACGTTTCGATTTTTGTATGGCAGCTCATCCCTTTCTTTCTGTCAGCATAATCCATCATAAAAATTAAATAAAGAAATAGTACAATAGTTGTGATAGGATCAAAACGCAACAGACGCGCTATTGTATTGCCCACTAAATAAAAAAGGTAATTAAGCACAGCAGCGCCCTCAAATCCCACGACGGCTCTCTTTCTGAACAGACTCTATCTATGTCAGAGTTAATTCCGGCAGAGTCCGAGTGAATTCTAGCAAGTCTTTTACAACTACACCCTATTATTTTTTGCCAGGACCACACCCTAAAAGAGGCATTGGCCATCAGCTTGAACATCCAATCGCCGAAGATCCTGACAGAGGTGACAGCGAAGGTGGTCACTTCACTTCTGCTCTACGGCATCGACCAAGAGGATTTGGGCGTCGTGAAGAAGATCATAGGTGAACATTATACAAGATCGGTTCCTTCCTTGGTTCATTGTGTTACAAAATACCCCCTAAAATTAATTAACAAAGACAAAACCCTTACTAGACCGAATAGTTTGTGATTGGAAGCTGGTGGATAAAGAGGGCTCAGAATTGTATTTCCAGAAAATAGTATAGGGGAGGCCTTTGAACAGCAGGGGACTTCTTTAGGCTGATTATTTTTAATTTGTAAAAGAACATACAAAAAACGGTAGGAACCACGCCGTAGTTGGTTGCCTGTTCTTCTAGGCTTGGTCGCGTGAAACTGGCACCTAGACTCATCTAGCTTTAAGACGTTTCAAAGTGATCCTTCTGATACTAAATAAATACATCTTTGACTTTGGCCTTGATGATGATGATCGGTCCGCATTACCATCGCCAGAAAGAAAGAGTAAAAGAAAAAGAGGGAGAAAGAAAGATAGAAAGGAAGAAAGAAAGAAAGACAGGAAGAAAGAAAATAAGATACTTGAATCTCACAAAATGTGTTTTATAGAGATGGGGGCAGATGTGAACAGTCAATGCTCCGATGGTAAGACGCCGCTTCACGAAGCATTGCTGAAGGGAAACATACCTATCGTCGAATACCTGCTTATGAAGGGCGCCAGTGTTCATATCAAGGCAAGGTTGGTACAAAAGGCTTCTGTTCAGCCTACCTGATGTTGAATGGTTGCATTTTTCTATAATAACTGCCTCACGGAAAGGACCTAAGATGTTTCATTTTTGTAATGTAGAAAAATAGTAACTAGTGGTGGATGAGGACATAATACCATAATACACGTGATTCTTGTCTTGCTTCGTAACCCAGTTATGAACTAAGAACTGACTGTAAGAGCTTTACCGTAACCGGGTTACGAAAAAGAAAAAAAATCGTTTTGCGTAGCTGGTGGTTAGGAAACACCTACAAGTACTAAAGGCATTTTCTATTTGTCTGAAATTAATTATTATTTTTATTGTTTTATGCTACAGGTACCTAACTCATTAATTCTGCAAGCTATTTTCTAAATAATTATAGATTTTTATTCATTATTTCAGCTCAGGTGTATGTCCTCTTATGACAGCAGTACACAAGGACGATACCCATTTGATAAACCTCCTAATGCGATGCGGAGCGCACTTAGCTAGCGCCGACAAACGTGTGCTAAGCGATATGACGACAATGGCGGTGAAGAACGCTTCTATAAGGAGGCTGGAGTCTTTAAAGATGGCGGGCGTGGACTTGGAATTACCCGATGAGCTATTACAATCACCATTGCATAAGGTAAGTTTGATAGACCTCTTAATGTGATGCAGTGTGCACTTAGCTAGCGCCAACAAACGTGTGCTAAGCGATATGACGACAATGGCGGTGAAAAACGCTTCTATAAGGAGGCTAGAGTCTTTGAAAATAGCTGGCGTTGACTTGGATTTACCTGATGAGCTATTACAATCACCATTGCCTAAGGTAAGAGACACATACAGCTCAGTAGATAACCAATTTCATAGAACTTAACTTAGCTAGCGCCGACAAACGTGTGTTAAGCGATATGACGACAATGGCGTTGAAGAACGCTTCTATAAGGAGGCTAGAGTCTTTGAAAATAGCTGGCGTTGACTTGGATTTTCCGATGAGCTATTACAATCACCATTGCATAAGGTAAGAGACACATACAGCTCAGTAGATAACCAATTTCATAGAACTTAACTTAGCTAGCGCCGACAAACGTGTGCTAAGCGATATGACGACAATGGCGGTGAAGAACGCTTCTATAAGGAGGCTAGAGTCTTTGAAAATAGCTGGCGTTGACTTGGATTTACCTGATGAGCTATTACAATCACCATTGCATAAGGTAAGAGACACATACAGCTCAGTAGATAACCAATTTCATAGAACTTAACTTAGCTAGCGCCGACAAACGTGTGCTAAGCGATATGACGACAATGGCGGTGAAGAACGCTTCTATAAGAAGGCTGGAGTCTTTGAAAATGGCTGGCGTTGACTTGGATTTATCTGATGAGCTACTATGATCACCATTGCATAAGGTAAAAGACACACACAGTTTAGATGGTAACTAATCTGATAGACCTTTTATTGCGATGTGAAGTGCACTTAGTTTCATCTTCTTATCAAGTCACTGGTTCTTTCGAAAGAGTGTGGTGAAAGGATTTTAAGTGCGGCTCTTAAAGGCTCCTTTCGTGCACTGGACACATGTTTTTCGAACTTTTTAGGTTCTACGACATGCCGGTTTCCTCACGATGTTTTCCTTTACCGTTTGAAAGAACTGGCGCACATAAGTACATTTTTATACAGAAAAATATCGGAAGGCGGGGCCACTACCTCTGCACTGCACGTATATAACAAACGTGTGCTAAGCGATAAAATGACATTGGCGGTGAAGATTGCTTATAGACTGCTAATGTTATCGCGTTATTTGTGCCATTAACTACCAAAATAAAAATTCAAAAAGTTATTCGTTGAGTGGGATTAGAATCCGATGGCGCAACGGTCAGGGCAGCCCCGTACGGGAAGGTCGCGGGTTCAAATTCCGCTCAGCTCTTAACTTTTGGGACATTATCGGTCAGCGCAACCCCGTACTGAGGGGAAGGTTGCGGGTTCAAATCCCGCTCGGCTCTTAACTCTTGAAACATTATAAAAATCTAATTACAATTGGTTTCAGGCCGTTCTATACAACTGTCCGGAAATAGCGCAATATCTACTAAACAACGGAGCGATTAGAAATAGAAAAGACATTCTCAGCTTTACACCGATGGACTATGCTATGCAACTGAAACGGGATATTTTGACTATGGTTCTTGAATCTTGAAAAAAGAACATAGAAACAGTTTTATTTATTTATATTATTTCATGTAGAACTAAGTTTTTGGGTAGGTACATACAAATATTATTTATTATTAGACAATAAACAACATTGAAAACTAAAGCTAATTGTTTTATTAAATACATCTTTAAAAGAACATAGAAATAGTTTTATTTATTTATTCATTTAGAACTAAGTTTTGGGTACATACAAATATTATTTATTATTAGACAATAAACAACATTGACAACTAAAGCTAATTGTTTTATTAAATACATCTTTTATGCACAGTGATATTGCTATCAAATATTGCTCTTAGGTATTCTGCCATAGAAAGCAAGAAAATAAAGGCCCTGCAAATATAAAAAGAAATAAATACACACCTATCTACACTAATAATATAAAGAGGAAAGATTTGTACCTATTTTTGTATGTTTGTATGAATAGGCTCAAAAACTACTGGGCCGATTAAAAAAAATATTTCACCAATAGAATGCTACATTCTTCCAATTTGACATAGGCTACATTTCATTTTGAAAAAAAAAAATTTCACCAATAGAATGCTACATTCTTCCAATTTGACATAAGCTACATTTCATTTTGAAAAAAATTAGGGATCCTTGGTAAAATTTGAATAATGTAACCGAAGGTGTAGAAAAATGAGTCTTAAAATGTGTAGAAAAATGAGTCTTAAAATGTCTTTCGTCGAATGCGCTGCCGAAACTATTAGCGATAGAACAAAATAATGTACAACAATATTGTCTACCCCGTGCGAAGCCGGGACGGGCTGCTAGTAGTTAATAAGTAGGTATATCTAAGTTCTAATAAATGAGTACAACAAGAGAATATAGATTTTCCGAACCTTTGTATCTAATGATTCTCTTTAGAAACTTTATTTTTTACATTCATATTTCCAAAAAGGTTAAAATGTGCGACTGATAATGTGGTTTGAGATGTTAATACCTAAATAAGCTTACTGTAATAATATTTGGTGACAACATCAATTATGCCCACATGGGACGCTGCTGTAATGCCTGGGACAATATTTTAGATGGAATAGGCTTGTAAGTACCTACAGCAGCTATCATAACATTCTCAAAGCTTAGCCTTCTTAAGGCACTTATCTGAGCCACAAAACAGTATTTCTATCTGTTTTGTATTGAACCACCGGCGATGAGCGAGAAGCGAGTGTGAGTGATGTTATTTTAGTTTTGTCGCTAGACTATAAAAATAATGGAAAGATAAAGATCAAGAGCATAAAATAAATATTTTGAGTTGATTTGATTTGAAAGTTCTCGTTGGCAGTATGATATCTAATATATAATATTTGTTTTGAATATACATACTTTGAATACAATATAACATCCATGCAGAAAGAGAACAAACATCTGCGTTCACCACGCTAATATTTTTTCTTGGTGGGGATCGAACAACAACCTACGGCGCAGAAGGCAGAGCTACTCCCAACTGAGCTGACAGGCTAGTCAAAAATAGCTGATAGCTTGACTTGCTTGCTCGCCGGCTTTCGCTAACTTATATTATGTAGGTCTAGGTTGATGCTATGAGTTATGAAGTCCGAAGTATTTGGATACAGCAGCCAGGTCTTTCACCAGAACTGGCATGTGATGTTTCTGGAGGGGACAGGGCGAGAAATGCTCGCAGTTCCGGCCGCTTCTTCCAGTCAATATCGCGTCGTTTATAGCCGTCGAATTCACTATTGTTGATAGCAGTTTGTTGCTAGAAATAATACGAAAACATGGATGTAACTTTACAGTTTTACATATTTAATTTAGCGCACAAATTCAAGAAACAGTTTGTTAAAAAAAGTCGCGGCACTCCGGAAATTCCGATAGAAGTGAAAACTTGAACAATTACTTCCCGACGCACGCTCGACGAAGTTTGTCGATCTTTGCCGAACAGGTGTCGGTGACGTTGACGGAGACGGTGCGCGGTGACGAGAGTTTATTGGTTTTTTACCCAACTCAAAAAATCTCGAGCCCGCCTATAGAAGTTTTCTTTCGCTTCAAATAACGAATAAAGATGGTTTTTTACCTTGTTATCATCATCATCAGCCTAAAAAAGTCACAGCTAGACTATATAGATAAGCCTCCTTTATACATTTCCGGGAAGACGATTTCCGGGAAGGGCTCAGGCCCTACCTAGTGATTATTAACTTTATTACTATTACTTCTAGCCCGTAGTGTCCCACTTTGAGAAAAGGCCAGCTCGACCCTCCATCTCAAGCGAGGCCTGCCGCGACGATTATTAACTTGCTTACTTGACAATAAACGTCATGATTTTAGAGGGGTCATGATCATAGTGCTCCTGTTCAGTCCAGCAAGCCACCCTCAGGGCACACCCACGAAGTCCTCGTCTATCGGTCAGCATGTGATTGGCGAAGTTTATCACCGCGTCCGCACTGAAGTCGGTGTTTTCTAACACTGAAACAATCAAAGGTCAAAATAGCGATATTATGAAGTAAATTGTAAAATAATGAACATTGTGGTCTATCTGTTAGTCTATTGAGCGGTTACTAGAGCATGTAACAATATCGCTATACCTTACAGAGCACGCACATCAAGATATCAAGATTTTAGTTGTTTGGTTTATTTGATAGATATTTTATTTTACATTTTGCCAGGATGTCGAATGTGGACGTGCCGCTCGGTTTCCACGCATTGGCACAGTAATGGTTAAATCTTAAATTGCGTGCAATAAACCTCAGATAAATCCTTGGGTTTTTTACCTCTTTGGTTACACCTCATTTGACAAGAAACTCTTTACGAATTCACAAAAAAAAACTTGATGGGAGCGCCGTTCCAAGTTTGAATGGCAACGTTTGTCATCAATATGACAGTTGTTTAGGAGGCCATGGAAAAATACTAACTTTCGGGGTTACAAAATAAAATTTTCAGTGTCCATAGTAATGAAATAATCCATCTGGGACAGGGCCGAGCTGAACAATCTACCGTGAGTTTATAACAATTATTCATTTTGAGTACCACACAATTTGTTCACCATGAACGACTTGGTGCCTGGTTCACCATTCAGTGACGCTTTCCACCAGAAAACAGTTTTAGGACCGTAATCAGAAACGGTGCTTGACACGGAGTCTGAGTCGAGCCTCTAGCATAGATATTTGTACTTTTTCAACTATGCTTGAGTGCTGAATACAGGCCTTAGGCCCGTATTCCGAAACAGCGCTTGAGTCTGAGTCGAGCCTCAAGCATAGATTTTATGACAGTTCTCCATTGAAAAGTGTCAAAAATCTGTACTTGAGGCTCGACTCAGACCTAAGCACTGTTTCAGAATACGGGCCTTAACAAAATGTGGAAAAATACAAAATAACAGAAACTTAGAATATCTTGCGATCCTAAGGCCTCATAATCCTCATATCTTGGGATCCTAAGGCAGCCGCATCTTTAATTAAAGTAATTAAAATAATATTATCAGAAGCATTTTTTTATACGTGAGATTTATACCTTTTCTGTTGTGTTCGTCAATCGAGAAAATGAAGTGAAGTGAATATTCTGACACAGATGTTGAACTCTGCAGGTCATGGAGCAAATGTACCTGATTGAGATACTCATTGACAAAGTGACGATATTCGCATCCGAAGAAAATGAGAAGAGCGGTGCTAAGAAAAGCCTTATTATGAAAATAAAGTTTGGCCCTAAAGTTCAGTTCATCATCAAAGAAGGCCAGCTCGCTGTCAATGAAGAAAACAAGGATGACATCATCGTGTGTGACGATCAAGGAAGAAGGAAATGGACGAGAACAATCAGAGTTGGTAAATCGTATTTGTTCCCTTCATACTCAGATACAGTACTCATGATACTGAGCAAGTTTCCTTTAGAAATAGAAGTGTGGAATGACGATGACCAAGAAGTCGAAATATTTGTTGGCATCGGTACTATGTACTGGGAAACAGAATTTTACCACATGTTGAAGGAGTCTGCTAATGCCAATAAGTTGCACGATCCGCTAACTATTAAGCAGCTAACACCGTTATTCGCGGAGTGCTGCTGCAAGCAAGTTGGAGAAATTGCCTTTATTTTAAGACTTAGTGCTTTGGGGGACAGCATAATCACAGAATTCCAGCAGTTAATGAAAGATCCAGATGCGTTTGTGTTCAGAACCAACAAAGCACCGAGCATGTTTCAATGTAAGCGAATTGAAGGTGACGATCCCAACTTCTGTATGGTTGGTAGTATTTACGAAACCACCACACTGGAAGATCCTGATGTTATCAATAATGCTCAGAAAAAGATAGAAATATGTACTGAGCTCCAAAGTTGCGGTATCGGCAAGCCAGGGAACGACCCAAGCTGTCAACACAGTACTGGTGAAGATGAACCCAAACCAAAGCAATATGCTATCGACAAAGTTCGAATGGGAGACATCACAGGCCCATGCGGTAACGCTAACTGCGCGCTTGCTCATAAAGTTAAAAACTATATCAGAGCTCTTGATACATATAAAAAAGAAGCAGCTGGTAAGGTTACGGGTACAAAAGATGTCGCCAAAACAAAGGTATGTGGTGCGTGCAGCTGCAAGGATGACCGGTACCATAGAGATGATTGTCCAGACAAACAAGGACCGGGACAAGAGAAGAGAGCAATGTGCCAGGGTTGCGGAGGTGCTACAAAACCTGGCGATACTTGTGAAGATAGAAAGAAAAAGATGTATGGTACTGGTGCTACCCCATCAGGAAGTAAAACGACTATCGCATATGTGTTTAGCGTAACGAAAGTACCAGGTTTTCATGAGTACGACAGAGATTACACAGTGGGAAACGTGGCAGCGAAATATCAAAATGATGCTGGCCCAGCAACACCAAGTAGACCTGCAGGAGGATGTTGCTGCCGCAAGCCGGCTACAACTCCAGTACAATACACTGTGAGTAGTACTAGTAGTCCTGATTTACGGTCTCCAGATAACAAGGCATCTACAAGAAGCTTAGCAATCAACAGTCCAGCAGTATACAACGTTAACACGGCAGATTCAAGACGCAAAGTTGCTGTTTATAACTGTACCGAAATTCCGGACGAGAAAGATTGCAAATGTAACCCACCAAAACCAACACCACCGTGTAAAACTTTTGACTGTGATTGTATAGCCGAAATAAGTAATATAGCAGCTAGAAAGGCCCATAAGCCTTTTTGTCCATCTTATAAACACAAAAGTAACTGCCCTGTTACCATGATGCATGATGAAGAGGAGAAAAAGAAGGTAGAGGATGACGAAGATGAAACCGAGCCTCTACCTTACGGCTTACCCCCAATCCAGCTCGGCCCCTGTCCAGTAATGGGAAGACCTTGCTCTGTCCCCGACGGCTTCGCCAGGATGTATAAGACTGCTGCACTTCCTGCCCTGCCCCCAAGCTACAGTGACGCAGGCAAAGTCTGCTGCTCTAAGGAATACGAAAGAATCAAAAAAGCTATAAAAGAATACATGAAGAATGAGAAAGACAATGATTTCAGGTGCGTCAACAAATTTAACGTGGACACTGAACGGAGGTGTTGTGACAAGGAGCAGAAACTTCTTACTCTTATGGGGAAAGAATGCTGCGGCTCACATAAAATGGCAATACAGGAAAAGTACAAAGAAGATAAGAAATGAGAACATCGATGCATTGATATTATATTTTGTAACCCTCAAGAAACACCCTAAGAGTAAACATTAAATACATACCTTAGACAACTAAATTTTTGTTTTAATTTCTGTTTAGACGCTCGAGCAGGCAGGTATGTTTGTAGGTTTATATGATTTAGAAACATAATATTATTATGAATAATTACAGATAGAATAATCACTATTAATTCGTGTAAATTTTGGTTGAGTCAATATGGGAGATGACGAAGAAAATGATAACAAAAAGAAAAAGAAGAACGCTTCTAAATACAACTACACGTTCGGAGATGTCCACCCAGGTAAATAATCCTGATTTCTATACGAGTAAGTACTTAAATTTAAGTGAACGTGAACAATCGAGCCGAATTCGTCAACTCATTCCAAACAGCCTCAAAATTGTATGTAATGTATAACTAGTATTTCGTCCATAGCTAGTGTTTTTAAACAATAAACAACTATACATGTGAAATTAATAAAGCTCCATTCTTACGTGGTTTATTTGACAATGTTTTTAAACATCGGGCGTTTTTCAGGAGTGAACATTGGGCATAAGCCATGCTTGTACCTAAAGCCAGGTTTAGCAGTGCCAGCTGGAATGGGATGGCTGTGGACTGCTCAAGACGTTCCAGGAATGAAGGTGAACCACATTTTTAATAGTCTTAGAACCTGCCCTGTTTTGCCATGCCCTGACATGCATGAGTTTAGGGTATTTCGATTATTTGGATTAAACTGCGAACTGATTCAATTTTGCTTGTACGCAAGTACCCGTTTACTCCCACCTGTTCTGTTGAGTAGTTCTGTTGACAGAACTACTGGGATTTTTTCCCCCATTAGTTTTGTGACTTAAAAGACTAACCCCCGAATACTGAAACGCAACTCAAATTTAAGCACGTCTCAAGCGACGAATATTTGACAGATTTTCATGAAAATCTGTCAAATATTCGTCGCTTGAGACGTGCCTAAATCTGAGTTGCGTTTCAGTATTCGGGGGTATGCTTTACACCTGGCTTTTATCTCTACTATTCCCACCTGTTTTGTTGAGTAATCTGATGACAGAACTTCTGGTAATTTCTCCGCATTAGTTCTGTGATTTAAAAACTTTACCAACCTATGTACATATGTATACTTATATTATAAAGTAGTAGCGTTTGTGAGTTTGTGACGTTGTAAGGGGTACCTAATCTCTGGATCTACAGAGCCGATTTAATTTTTTTTTCACCAATAGAAAGCAAACTGTTGAGGATAGAACAAAACAATGTTCTACAATATTAAAGAACGTATCAAAATCTGTAAAAAAGTCCGAGATAGCATATCCTAGCTTTTAATGTTAAGTTTTGGATTAAAAATATCTTTTTCTGAAGCTTATTTAGGCCATATGGTATTAATTTCTTCTTCTTCTTATTTAAGAGCAACGCTCTTGTCGGTGTAATGTATGCATTTTTCTCCAGGTATTTCTTTTGAGGGCAACCTCCTTGACCTCCTTATACGACATTACGGCGATCTTTGCTTTATTTTGGCTCATGTAGCTTATCCTTGGTCTTCCTCTTCCTCTCTTTCCTTCTACCTTTCCTTCGATAATATTTCTGATAAAGCTGTCATGTCGTACAAGATGGCCAATCATCTTTCCTCTTCTGTTCTCAACAACTCCTATTAGGGCTCTTTCCTCGTCGACTTTATTTAATACTTCTACGTTCGTTACTTTTTCTGTCCAGCTGATCCGTTCCATTCTTCTCCAACACCACATTTCAAATGCTTCCAAAAATTCTCTATCTCTTTGTGTCATGGTCCCCGTTTCACACCCATGAAGTGCTATGCTCCAGATGTATGATTTGATAATTTTTTTCTTAATTGTTTTGGAAGTCCTGGATGTAAAAATTTGTCTTTTGTTATTAAATGCCTGTTTTGCAATCGCTATTCTGGACTTGATGTCTGGTGTGCATCTAGAGTCTGCTGTTATGAGGCTCCCTAAGTATCTAAAACTGTTTACTCTCTCTATGCCTATGTTGTCTAATGTTATGACGTTGGTTGTGGCGTCTTCTGTCTTTGATGTTATTAATGTTTTGGTTTTATTGGTATTAATTTTGAGTGAGCAATCTTTAAAGACAGAATCCATTGTGCTCAAAAGTTTTTGCAGGTCACTTTGGGTTTCTGCAACTGCCGCTATATCATCAGCAAATCTTACGAATCTTACAATTTCCCCGTTGAATTTTACCCCTACTGTGGATTTTTCATTTATTATTCTTGTGGCTGCTTCTATAAAAATGTTGAAAATTAATGGTGAGAGTGAACATCCTTGTCTTACCCCTTGTCTTATCTTAGCTTTTCCTCGCTCATTTCCTACTTCTATGATTGTTTCCTGACTTTTGTATAGCTGGTATATTATTCTTCTGTCTCTAAAATCCAGTCCATTATCCCTCAACAACTTGGTCATCTTTTTCCAGTTTACTTTATCGAAAGCCTTTTCAAGATCTATGAATGCTATATGTGTATTTAGCCCTACGTCCATTCTTCTATCCACTATCAGTCTTAAGGCTAAAATTGCTTCTCTCGTTCCTCTGTTTCTCCTGAAGCCATACTGGTCATCGTTTAGGTTATCTTCAACTTTCAGTCTTATCCGATCTTGTATTATTTTCAATATGATTTTAGAGGCTTGCGATATTAAGCTTAAAGTCCGGTGTTCCTCGCATTTAAGTGTATTTGCTTTTTTAGGTATTGTGACTGTTTTTGTTAGTTTAAAATCATTAGGTATTTCACCTGTTTCGTACATTACTTTAGTTATTTTAAATATTTCTTCTTGTAAATGGTAATTATCTGAGTTTTTAATTAGTTCTATGTGTATTCCGTCATCACCAGCTGCTTTACCATTTTTTATATTTCTAAGAGCTTCATCAAATTCGCTCCTAAGTAAGTCTGGTCCCAAACTGTCTTGCTCTACGTCTTCTGTATGCTCAAAGTCATCATCTGATAATTCTTCTCCTTTATATAACTCATCAACGTATCTTTTCCATCGTTCTACTATTTCTCTATTGTTTATGAGTAATTTGTTGTTTTCATCGAGAATAGCTGTAGATTTTGTTTTCTTTTTTCTTTTTTCCTATTAGGTATTAATTTATATCTTTATAAATATGTTTTTTTTAAACGGAAATTTAATGTAGAATACCTATGTGTGCCCTTAACTCTATACAGTTTAAACAAATATCTTCAAAGATATGTATTAGCAAAATAAAAACGCGCGGTGCGCGCCGAACTTACTTTAACAACCTGAAGTATAACGCGGGTCAAACGGGCCGGGACAAAAATATTTCTACCGCGGAACGGAGTCCGCGGGCACTGCTAGTTGCCAATATATAGAATGAAATAAAAAGAGAAATATATTTTACCAACATTAAAAAACAAAACACATCTTCTTTTTAAAACGAATAATCACAACAGAACTATTCAACAGAACAAGTAAGAATTGTATTCCCATTTTTTTGTGGACAGAACTATTCAGAAAAAAATCCTAGTAGTTCTGTTAATATAACTACTCAACAGAACAGGTGAAAATTGTATTCCCATTTGTTTTGTGGACAAAACTAATGGTAAAAAAAATCCCAGTAGCTCTGTCAACAGAACTACTCAACAGAACAGGTGGGAGTAAACGCAAGTACCCACTATTTTATTAGAATACCAAGGGAGCTAAAATTTAAATTTAACAAACTTTCAGTTTCGCCGTGGTTGGCAGCCTGGTATCATTGGGAAAAGCGTATCTAAGATGATGACTTTCAAATGTGCACGAGGAGGTCCCGATAAAGATAAAAACAAGAAGAAGAAAAAGAAGGGTGCCAAGCCAGGAGCAGATCTCGGTGGTGGCGACTCTGAACCAGACGAGCCTTTGGATCCAAAACCAGCTCTCAAGGTGCAGAGAAAAGGGGATATTTTTACAATTCAGGTATGATAATGACATACGCAAAAAACTTTATTTTTTAAAATCTCATTATCTTTTTAAAGTAAGAACTTGTTTTGCAGGTGAACCCACTAAAAGATTTGACTGAAATCGCACAAAACGAAGATCCTTACGTCGACTGCGAACCTTTGGTCTTCAAAATTATCAAAAAACGAAGTCCCGAAGAGCAGGCGAAAGTGGAAGCTCGTAAAATGGTCAAACTAAAGAAACAGCGAGACGCCGAAATCAGGAAAGCGCTGGCAGAAGCTGTTGAGGACATTTGCAAGTGTGCTTATATGGATGTGTACTGCAATGACTTGACAGCGATTGACAGGGTGATAGACAGTTGCCCAGCGTTTAAAGAGCCTGAATGTATTTGTCACGAAGAATCTCTGAGCTCACTTTCTAGTAATGCTACTTGGGACATCGAATACACTCCTCCCTTCGGCTGCTTCGACTTGGCTCCAAGGAAACGGAAGAATTTTATACATGTGGAGACTCAGTACATACCGGCTGACGCTGGAATTGTAGAGACGCCTAAAGTTAAATGTAAAAAGTCTTGCACTTCTGTTATTAAGCCCAAGAAGAAGGTTTCGAAGAAAAGTTGCTGTGGCCCATGTCAGTGAAATGGTTTCCAAAATAAGAAAACATTTGTGTCAAAGTATAAATTGTCCATTCAAATTTTCTTTCATTTTACCGCAATAAGTTACTAAGCTCAGTGCCACCTGCCACCACACGTTTTTTGCATAAAAGACAGTGTTTGTCCAACAGTGAGACCGTCTAAGCAAAAAATAAATCTGTTACACGGAGTAAATGTTAACTCACCTCTTGAGTATCTTGTATACCCTGAATGAGAAGTAAAGCTCTTCAAGAGCAACGGCAGCAGCACAGTTGCGCCAAGCACCACGGCTCCGCCTAACGCCAGCGCTGCTGGGTTGATGTTTATTGTAGGCAGTCCCTGACGGAAAAAATATTAAAACTTCCAATTCATCCAGTTCTAGTCATTCCGATACTAGGTGATTCGTATTACTTCTATGATCACATTCGCTACATGACACAAGAGCTCTGTTATTTATTATCCTGATTCAAAAATTTTAAACCTTGACAGAGGTTTTTGTTTCTTTCGGATTTTTACACAAGAAGACGGTGTGTGTATCCTATATAATTAAAATCCCTAAAAAGGGGAGTTCTTGTCGAATTTCTAAACCTTAATTCATCTTCAATAACCTTAATTTTAAGAAAAAAAAATGATAAACTTACCGAGGACGCCAAGGAGTCTGATGCTGACTTGATAGGTATCGATAGAAAAGGAATCGAAACATCAAGATCCACCTGAAATGCAAAAGCAGTTCTGGATAGTTAGCTGTTCTTTAAAGGAAGTTTCAGGGGCTCAGAGAAGTGCTCTGGAGGACTGGGTTTTGCGGATTACATAATCTTGGATGTAGACTTGTAGAAGCCATCTCTGGTAGCGGAAGTTTAAGGCCCACCCAAGACATCTCTCTTGAAACTGGTGGATAAGTTAGTTTGTACTTACATGTATATCTTGATCCTCGAAGTTAAAGGAAAACAATCTTCCCTCCCGCTTACACACAACCACCGTAAACACACAGAGGAATACAACAGTTCTTTGCAACATTTTAAACAAACATTCCTAATGCTAGCTAATTACAATGAAAGATAGTGCTTCCGCCAAAATGTTTACGCGTTTGCGCCCACTTTTATGTGACATTTGTAGAAATAGTCCGGCAAAGTAATGCCCATGACGAATGTTTCCGCGTATTGTCAGATTAGTGCGAGGGTGGAGACTGCGGAGACAGGATCTAAGATCGTGGCGAAGATAACATTATAGAGTTGGAACTGAATAGACAGGACCAGGCCTGTGTAGTTTTTTTTTGTTTTTAAATGAAGATGGATAGATATAGATTTACGTAACGGTTTATTGTACACAAATAAGAAATAAATACAGAATCTATAAAAATAATTAGTGCAATGGGTGGCCTTATCGTTAAGAGCGATCTCTTCTAGACAACCTTTGGATGAAATCGGATAAAATACAATTATGTATTAAGTAGGTAGGTGTAAAATGCAAGTAATCTTCTAATCGTGTTCGACCGAACCAGTGTGGGTTAAGTGCGCCATAAAGAGGCTATATACTTTCGTGCACACGACAAACATTCTTCGAACTTTTTAAGGTTCCACGATATGCCGGTTTCCTTACCGAGGTTTTCCTTCACCGTTTGAGAGTTCTGGCATAGTGCACATTCATTTTTGGACAGCAAAACTTATTGGTACGACTTTGATTTGAACCCACTACCTTAGGATCAGAAGGCGGGGCCGCAACCACTAGACCACCAGTTCTCAATACAATACAAGAAATGCAATGTGTTTATTAGGTCTGCAACCGAATACATACTAATCCTATGGGTATGCGCCAAATGTACTATTAAAGATATCTTGAATGAACCTTGATAGTATTTGATACTAAGAGAGCTACCAGGCCTGCAGATCAAAGTCGTGAAGCTGTTTTGTGTTTTAACTATTCTACAAGTTTTAAGCTCTACACTTGGCAATTTGTAACATTTTCACACCCCGCGCACAGAGTGAGCGTTTTTACTTTTAGTGATTCGATTGTTAAGTTGCATAAGTTCATACCTAAAGGAAACATTAAGTTGCTAAACTCCAGTTCTGGTGTTGAGGCCATTTAAAAAGGCCTCCATCAGTAATTCAGAGAATCATCAACATGTTTTTTTGCACCACCCTTTTTATGAATGTCAAAATTACACAAAAGAAGAGAATGCTCTGTAGCATTCTATAAGTTCGCTTATCTATACGATGCAATTTTCCTTTTAGCGCAATAAAGAATTTTCTATTTATTTATCATATCAGCATGGAAGTCCACTGCTGCACATAGAGCTTCTCCACCCAAGACTATCTAGCCCCAAACTAAGCAGAGCTTGTACTATGGGAACATGATAGCTGTTATATAGTACTTGTGTAATTTTTTATTGTAAATACAATATAACACTCAGACAGAGAACAAACATCTATTTTCACCACACAAATATTTATTCTCGGTGAGGATCGAACCCACGCCCTCCAGTGCAGAAAGCAGAACTATATACCTACTCCTAAATAAGCTGAGGCAGTCGCATGTGTAGGGGACGTAATTTCCAGGAAGAACGCTGAGCTCTCTCCATCCACCGACTTCCGGCGATCTTACCATGAAGTCTGCCCATACCATGCGGACTTTACTTCTACGTCTTTTCAGCTGTTTTGGGGTAAAAAAGCATTTTTTCGATGGTAGATACTGTTCCTATAAGTGCACGCCGTATAACTGAAACTTGCTTTTGGAATCAATTTATGGCAGTGAGCGTGTGGAAATGGAGTGTGTAAAAATAAGTCTTGAAACCTGCCATGAAGTGATTCCATTTGAAAACTCGCAAAATGTATTTTATAGCCAAAGGCATTGAAATTATTCATGACAATAAGACGATGACATCTGAATACACTTGCACCGATTATTCCGCTCCAAATCCAAACTCACGGCGCGATACAAAACGAGGAAAAACTGCCTAAACAAATAGACTTTGAATTTAAAAGATGTCAATTTACTGTTATTAATTTTATGGTTAACGCATACAATCTTATCCTTTTATTGTCCCCCATAAAACTAAAACAATCATAACCGAGGCTATTCACCCCATTGTAATCGTATGGATACTCACGATACAGATTTTTTATCTAGTGTGGGTATCACAGGTACACAGAACCTTATCCATCTCTCAGCAATTCAATACAATAATTTGTGAATACATTTATTTACTCAAGGAATCTTACAATTAAGCAATCATTTACATAATGTTTAAAATACCCAAGAAACAGTTGAGCTATCTGCAGACCGTTGCAAATGATCTAGAGATAGCTCAACTGATCTTGATCGAATTCAAGTAACAGACGGGAGCGTCCCCAAGACGCTGTATTAATTTGTGCATTATGGTTTCACCTAGATTTAGCAGCCGCCTGTATCGCCTGCCTACTTTTGAAAAACTTATAAGCAATGCTTGGACTATTGTCATCTCTTAACCATTGGTTAATGTAAACAGCGATTCTAAAATTGAAAAAAATTGAAATTGAAAATTGAAAACTCATTTGGCATAGGTGACGAAAATGTTGGTCCATGCTGCCTTCTTACGGTTTTCTCTAAATATAAGAAAACATCTACACGAGGATCAATCAAATCAAATATACAGATCATGGGTAAGATTATAGGCATTTCCCCCATCGAAAACCATAACCTATCATTTAATTTTGTTGGTAAATAAATGATAGATGATTATAGGACAGAACGTGTTTCAAAGTTGATGGACTGTGACATGGTGAAAAGTCGAACTTCAGTGTATTTTTTAGCGTAAAACATCATCATATTTCGAGATCTTGGGAACTGGACTATCAATAGGGTTAATAGGTCTAGAACTTTTAGCCCACATCAGGTTAGTCTTTAGCTAGCCCTTTATAGCATTAAGAAATTTATTTTTCCTTCCCATTTCGATGGCATCTGGCCCATAACGTCTTTTGTCATAGTAAAAGTCTTGCGCAACAATAGAATGAAACTGAGCGTGGTTTCCACACACGATTGTTTTGGGGTAACAGTCGGAACGTGTTGTATATAGCATACGCGGACGGGGAAGCTACCAGTCATGGCTTCCACCATGAAGATGACAGTTGGGGTTGTGGTACTGGTGGCGTTGTGCGGCGTTAATGCGGAGTATGGACACGATGGGTGAGATACTTCATCATTATTTTCCAATTCAAGCGTTAATAGAGTTGTCAGTGCATTAATCTCTTGCTGTTCCTTTTCAGGGATCTCTCCTTCTTTAGGTATACTTACTTCTTATGGTGTCTCTGGTTAGTGTGGTAGTGCGCCTCAGAGAAACTCCTTTCGTGCACATGTTTTTCGATCTTTTTAGATTACTTCTTTATACTATACACAGCCTCTGCTGTTTTTTTGGCATTATGTAGCTTATCCGTGGTCTTCTTTTCCTTATCTCATACTTATTTTCTTTTGGTAGTTGAGACGTTTTTCATAGGGGTAGATTCGTATCACCAGCGGATAAAAATTTGAATCAGATGGGTGACTCTAGTGACAATTATTAAGGGATGGCAAAAATGTTTGGGTGTATAGGCTTGCCGAGGAAGTCACTAATTAGTCGTAACTTAATGGAAACTAGCTTCGATTTCAGGGGTTTTATGCCAAGCTACAGGACTGAGGACCAGCTGGCTGAGCCAACCGCAAGGGTGGACAAGGTCAGGGATGATCGGAACAGCGAGCCTGAGAGGACCCAAAGGTTCGGGGTATCAGCTTATGGAAGCACAGGGCAGGTGAGACTGTAATTTAAATTTCTGAGGTGGTGGTCGTAATGTGGAAGCCGTTGTATTTTAGAACTAAACGAATGATGAGGTAGTTATCACACCAACAAATCAAAATTTTATTCAGTCCCTGTGCTCAACATGGCGTTAAAAGACTAGATACAAATTATTATTCTGCTAAAGGGCGTTGTTCACCAAATGGTAAATATCATAACCGATGGTTATGGAAATTGCCAAATTACTATGTTGTTGAACACCAGCCTTAATCAATTAAAATCCCATCTAGGATGAGCATGATCATCGTGATTCCGTGAGAGGTCAGCCGCGCGATCAGCTCGACAAGACACAGCGGTTTGGAGTCGGGATCTCTGATTATGGAGGTGGTGGCATTGAGGTGAGAATAATATCACCGCAACAAAAATGGGTTCGATTCCCGTGTGTAGGTATAACTTAAGGTCTGTTGTGATGAAGTTATAGTGAGTCTTTATGTAGGCTTTTGTCTCATCATTCATCATAATTATTATCAGCTTGAAGAAGTCCACTGCTGGACATAGGCCTCCCCTACACATTTCCAGGAAGAACGATTTTGAGCTCTTTCCATCCATCGACTTCTCGCGATCTTAACAATGTTGTCGGTCCATCTGGTGGTAGGGCGCTCTTGTGTCTACATGTTATTAAGACTAGAGGGGCACGACAAATTAGCCGTAAAAAATATCATCCATGAAAAAAAAACCATGACTTTTCAGGGAGGTTACGGCGGCACAGCTCCTGGACTCTACGGGCCATTGAAGATCGATCTGGGGGGAGTTCTTATAGGGTCCATCCTGGGCTTCGGAGCCGTGGTCATCCTGCCCAAAATCATACACGCACTTACGTACAGCTATGGCGGCGGATACGGCCGAAGTGAGTTTACCTTTTATCATAAGATGAGCCTTCTTCAGGTCCTAGACTACCTGTATCTTCTAGGAATAGAAGGTACGACGAACGATTGTGCTGTAAAGCTGTGTTGTGCGCACGAGTCATATAGCTGAAAAGCTCGAATGTCAAGTGAATGATCTAAGTCGTCTCCATCCTACTGTGGTAACCACAACAAATGGAAAAAAAACCTTGAAATTTTACACTCACAGAACTTCCGAATTACTATGGTCTATCCCCTAAAATAGTCTGTATGAAATTGTCGTTTAAATATGAGCTATAAAGATAATCTAATTCCCAGGTGTGGAGACGGACTTCAGCCTAGTCTCCGAATGGATGCAGCAGCTGGACGCGACTTTGAGCCGTTACAATGTAGACTCTGCAGCATGTATGCAGCGACTCACATGCTCGTACGTGCAACTAGCCAATGAGAACGTTGTTACTGGCAACGCTACGGACTTCGATAATACGCTGTCTTCTCTATCCAGGTACGTCTTATCTGCTCTTTGGGGTGATTGTTGATTTATTTATTTATTTATAATGCGAGGCTTCCGTCAATTCGGACCGTTAGGTATTCGGACAAATATACAGCAGCTTTGAATACAAAGTTCAGTTCAGTGTTTTTTGTATTTTTCCAAAGGTCAAAGTAAGCGAGCGAGTAGTACATCGTCGTTTCTATCTAAGTGATCCTTGTGAAACGATTTTTAGATACCAATCAAATTTATATTTCCAGCAATTCCCTAGTCCGACGCATGTTGTCCGGAACGTCAGTGTACGAGGCTGTCTCAGCCGGAGGACTCGTCGATAGCAACTGCCAGGATCTCTACCCGAAATGCAAGCTCGACAAGAAGACCGTGGTCAAAGTGTTATCGCAACTAGTACCTTCGTGATCTAGGATCTTTTAATATACCTTTAGAAAGTACTTATTGTTTTTTTGACATAATTATTACTATATTTAGACTGACGCCACCACTAGATGGACTGACGACATTGTAAAGATCGCAGGAAGTCGGTGGATGGAAAGGGCTCAGAATTGTTCTTCCTAGAAATGTGTAGGGGAGGCCTACAGCAGTGGACTTCTTCAGGCTGATAATGATGATGATGATGACTATACACGATACAGCTCAAGTTACATAAATACAAACCTATCTATCTCTTTTTAAGGTTTGTCAATAGCAGCTACCATGTCTACGCTGACCCTATGACCTTTCAAAATGATCCTTGTTAAATCATTAAATAAATAAATTTTTGTTTTTGACGTGACAACGTCTTATAAATCGATGGAGCCGGCTGCACGCACGAAAAAACATGACTCATGCGGCGTTACCTCGCTCTGAGGCGTTCCATTTAAGGCTTGAAGTGCAAGCGAAATTGCGGAATGAGCGACAAAGAGGCACAATCGGCCTCCGCGTTCGGCAGCGTTCGACATCTGTCTCTCTCCTACTTGTGAGCGATGCGTCCGCGTGGACAGCTGTATGACGTAGTCACGTTCAACTATCGTCAGTAAACCGACTTTACAGATAACCGATTTTTTTGTTTACTATCAACTAGGCTAGGCTAAAATGACTTTGCTGATATTCTTCGGGTTATGCCTAGACTAAATGAAAAAAAAACTCGTGATACGGGAGCAGGATCAAAAGAAAGAGAAAAACGGTTTAAAATTTAACAATTTTTATTATGTTCACCACCAATACCTAACTACATTCTGATATGCTTGGCAATCAAACCTTGTATAGCCCAATCTTTCCGTTCGTAATCCCTCCTCGAACCAATCCGTTACTTCACTAGGTATAACTAGCGGCACGTAAGTCTAGCGCTGAACGATACGCGGAGGGGATAGCTGCGCATGTGTACTGTCGCGCACGCAATACAATTATAACTTCAATTAATTATTAGCTTAATAACGATAATTACATTATTTTAATGTATTTTCAAATAGTAAGACGTCCAAAGATTTATATTAGGTATCTAAGACATAATTTTTAACGACTTTATGGGGAGTAGAAAAAGAAAAACATTATCTGTCAATAACAATACAATTGAGAACGCAACTGTACACTGGAAGTGCGCGGGGTGTGGTATTTTTGCGGGGAGGGGTATTAGACCGGAGAGCCAATCGGCGCTACGCACGCCCACCCTTCATCCCGCTAGCCCCCCTCAGGTACCTTATTTTTGACTTCTGCGCAATAACGGTTAGCGCTAAAGTTACGTGCCGCTAGTTATAATTAACATTAATCCATACACAACCCTCTTATCGATAAACACTGTTATAAGCGATGGTTACCACTTAACATCAGGCGGGTCATATGCTTGTTCATACTCATATTATTTATTGCAATAATTATGTCACATGGTTCTTTTGAAAATGGTAAATACATAATAGCCCATTATGTTTAGGGCATATCAAATTTGAAGCTTTTTGAGCATTCAACAAACGGTGGTCTGATAATTTACTAATTTTGAGGTTTCAACACAAAAGTGTAAAAATAAATTAACATAATTATATCGATTTCATATAAACCACACTTAGGACTTAAAATTAAAATATACGGATAGGTAAAACTAATAAATAGTTTACTTTTTTGTATAACTTTTGTACTGAACAAAAGAGACTTACTCAAGCGCCTATTCTCGAAAACGTTCGACAAATGTCTACTTCGACTACGTCGACGATCTCGGCCGACATGTTGTCGACAAGTTCAAACACACACAGTACAGTCAGCATCAATTTCAGTTATTAAATTCCTTTTTAGCTGAATTCGTCAAAGATATGGCAACTTCAGTTTCAAAATAGTTATGGCTTAAAGATGAAACTGATTGAAACCATTGCAACAAAAGTTTAATGCTCGGCCTGCTGGTTTATGAAATAATTGAACTTTAAAAACCAGAAATGCCAGTCAACTTTGATGCTGACTTTACGTGCGTAATGTAAAACTAATGCGCATGATTACATAATTTGCTCGGAGGGTAAATTAAAATTAGGCAACAATTTCGGTTACAGAAAACTCCATAAAAGTGTTTTTTGACAGTACTTTTGCAAGCAAGAAATAAGCGTGTTAAAACTTATGAGTTGCATGTTACTTTAGTTTGCGGACAGTTCCTGCTCAACGCTATAAATTGGTACAATTGGATACAGTTATGCATAGTGAGTCCAAGCGCCATTTTCAGTTTTTTGGGAAATTACATAAACGCGTTTTTATTGGTAGAAGATTTGCATTTGCATCGTCAGAAAGTAAATCTATGTACATCGAAGCTTATATTTGTAATTTAACATGTTACAAAAAAAAAACTCAAAAAAAGTTTTTATTTTGGAATATATCGTTAAAAATGCACTTGGACTCCTAATAAATATGATGATCTCATTTTGCAAAACGAGTCCAAGAGACAAAATAATTACTTATTCTGGAAGATTAGCTATAAGTGCACGTGGAAACGAATTAATATTATGTACTCATTTTTCAAAATGAGTAGGTATAAGTATAACATAAAAATGTTTCCTGGACTATTTTCCTATCGTTTAATAAAAAACCCTTGAATTTCCGTATTTACTCAGCATCTTCTATTAGATGTTACAGAGGATTGATAAAAACAAATAAAAAACTATTAAAATGGCACTGATAGTATGTCCAAAAAATAAATAATAAATAAATAAAATAAATATTCTGGACAATTCACACAACACTATCCAGCCCCAAACTGAGCAGAGCTTGTAATATGGGAACCAGATGGCTGATATAATACTTGAATACATTTTTTTTTTGTAAATACATACTTAGAATACAATAAAACAATATAATTATCTAAAAAACATATTAAAAATATATTTAATAAACAATAATAATTTAAAACAAGATAAGGACTATCTCAGATATATTATTATCTTCTCTAAATAAGCTTTCAGACAGACAGAAAAATGATTGATGATAATTATTATTGGTCAACACCAACCCCAAACCCAGAACATATCGGGTAGGATGTAGGATGGAGTAGGTAAATAATATATAAATCTACTCTTCTTCAATAAGTTCCGGATCAAAAACCTAAATGGCCATCAACACCTTCAACAACAATATCATCTTCAATCGTGTCATCAGAAATCAAATCTTTGTCAAATGCTATAGCGTCGTTTGGGATATTATGAAACAGTGATTTTAAATCTTTTAGTTTTTTCTCTGAAACATTTTGTCCTTTCCTACCCTTTCTTTTCTTTACATCAATTTCTAAGCTTTCTTCCTCTTCTACTGCTCCTGCCTTGACATAATGAGGCAATGGATGATTTTAGGTTTCCTTTATCTGGTTTATTCTTAACCAATTATTATTGACCTTCTCGCCCACTGTTATTTTTTTTCTGTTGACAATAGCTTTTTCCTTTTCTTCATTATTTGTGATTCTTTGTTCTGCAGCTTGCCATAACTTTCTTGTAGTCTTGTGGAGTATAAAGTATTAATTGCAGTTTCAGAAATATATGGTGCTTTTCGAGGAGAGATCATCAGGTCTATTTTTATACTTTTTTGCTATATTGTACGGCCGAAATAGGTAAGCTGTTGGAACATAATTACTTTTATGATCTTTAATACACAGTTTTACAATAAAATATTTTAATCTTTATCTTTATACGTGTATTCTGGCCTTTATTTTTTTTATTCTGTTCTCCGCAACAATTAAGTTGACCAAAGAATTAAGTTTTTGGCTTTGGTAAACTAGTATAAGATGTGCTTCCACCCAAACAAAGATTACGTTCAGAAGTTACAAACAACTGTCGCGTAGACTACTGATGCGTAACACTACGTCGTTTGGACTAGTAATGTTTAATGGAAATGTGCTTTTTCATCATAAAATTTGGTTGTTAGTTTTAAATTGGTTGTTGGACTTGTATTGCATTTCAAAATACTTAGTTTGCTATAGAAGGCGCTTGGACTAAGTATCAAAAAATACCACTTAGAGTGAAGCTGGCTGCAAGAGTGTTTTTTATATGGCTTAATTATGCCCTAGTGATTACAAAAATGCGAAAAAATCAAAAAATGAAATTTGGCGCTTGGACTCCTTATGCATAACTGTATCCAATTGATCAAAGTTGAAATTTGATTTTTATACAACAGAAACATTCACTTAACACCATCTTGTTATATAGTTGACTGTACCATGGCAATATGAGTATATCGATCGATATTTTTATTTATAAATCAATGTGTCAAATAGTTAATATGAGTTGTAAAATAAATACTTATTGTGATAGGCAAGGTTAAAATGGAAAATTACGCAAGTTAAAAAATAACTTGGTATTAATAAAATTTGATTACATAAACGGTTCGTGTAAAAGGCTCTTTTAAAGCAACATTTAATATAAATGCAAATATACGTCTTTTATTTTAACAAAAAAGTGATGTGTTTTGGCAAATGCATAATTATTTTGTTCTTGACAAATAAAAATTAATTTACTTAAGTATAAGAAAAGTATACATAATTCATGTAGGGGCCTTTAATGCTAAATTTATTCGTTGTTGGGCAAAAGGTTGTTCCTTATACATACATAAAAGTGGTAAGGCTTAGAATACATTGCTTATTACAATAACATTAAAATTAGTTATTGCTCAAGTGTTTTACCTATATTATTTTAGAATGTTTTCAATACCGCACGGGCCGTGTCTAAGAATTATAGTCTTATATACCTCCAATATAATGAAAAATCTGCTGTTATCCCCTCAAGCCTTACTCACGTATAGAGTCCGCGCCACTGACACCCGTAGCACATCTTCGCTGCGGAACCGTTAAAGCGGCACCGCTAGATGAATTTCACTGACATCAAGTAAAAAAAAAACTTGAGAGGTGTCAAGGGACACCCGGATGGAACGAAGTTCCTTTATTATTATTTAAAAAAAACCTGTATACACTCAACAAAAATAATCGTCGCGACACCACACTGTTCAATGCGAAATAGAAATGAAAATATCTGGCTTGCTTTCTATAAGAGAGAGAGAGAGGGAGAGAGACAGACAGCAAGTTGGCAAGTTTTATCATGCGCACTTGATGTGCGTGCAGGTTTTTCCGCAAGTAGGCCGCTGGTGGGCCCTTTTTGCGTGACCCTTGACGCGTGTTGCTCGAACTTTTTTAGGTTCTACAACACGCCGGTTTCCTCACGATGTTTTCCTTCACCGTTTTGAGAGTACTGGCATAGTGCACATACATTTTTCGACAGAAAAACTCATTGGTACACAAGTGGATTTGAAACCACGACCTTCGGATCGGAAGGCGGGGCCACTACCAATAGACCAGTGCTCTTGCGAGAGACAGACAGAGAAACATGCGCACGCCGCACAGCTTACTATAGCAAAAAGTGTTGTGACAACTTTTCGTAAGATTTTTTTCCGTCTAGCTCCCTTTCACAACGCGCGATAGAACTTCGTTCCAAACACGGCGGCCCGAGCGCGGATTTTGACTGGCGTCGGAGCAGATCGACGAAACCGCGCAGAGAAAGAGATGGAATATAGTAAAAAATCTACGCGTTAGAACAGGCATTTTCGCTAATGATCCGCATCTCCTACACGGGACAAGACATGACAAAGTTTCTGCGGTAACGCTGTAACGGTTCTGCAGTGGAGGTGCGGCATTACGTCTTACGGCAAAAGCGGGAACTAAGCCTGTTTACATACAAAACACATAGTCTGTTCAGAAAGAGAGCCGTCATGTTATTTGAGGGCGCTGCTGTGCTTAATTACCTTTTTTATTTAGTGGGCAATACAATAGCGCGTCTATTGTGTTTTGATCCTATAACAACTAGTGTACACAAGGATACGCATCAGACTATACACTGCTAGCTCTTATGTCCTTGCAGTAAGCGTCATTTTTCTTTGTTTTTAGGTAACTTGAGGTGTATCCCACTGTACTATTCCTTTATTTAATTTTTATGATGCAAAATGCTGACAGAAAGAATGAGCTGCCATATAAAAATCGAAACGTTAGTTCACAATTTGGCCACGACGGCTCTCTTTTTGAACAGACTCTACTAGAATATGATTCTGTTGACGCCGCGTCTATCTGACGTCAGTGGTGGCGCGGACTCTAGATCGCTTGCTCGCTGTGATCAGAGTATCACTGTCAAATATCGCTCTGTCAAAGTTAGCGGCAGTGTATCGTTATCGCAGATCGCCTAGATGGTGTGGCTTTGCTGTCATCGTAAAAAATTACAATATTTATTTTAAAACATTGATAAAAATGAAAGTTATTCTAAGACCCTTAGTATAAAATTCATAATGTTAATTTCTAGTGAAGAACTACCCAATTTAGGCGGTGCACTAATAATTAACAAATGTAAATGACTAGTACAACCCCTCTACATTTCCAACCCAAGCTCAGTATAGCTAAGATACACAACGATACATAGATATAAAGATGTATCTATAGACGTTTGAGTGTGGATCCCGATCCTTATACATAATTATGACGCGCAAATACGACCACGCTTATTAATCCGTACTAAAAGTCGCCACACACGGGCTTCCGGCCACAGCCACGAAACGCCGCCACCGGCATATTTCCTGTAGTTTTCATATCTATACTAATATTATAAAGCTGAAGAGTTTGATTGTTTGTTTGGTTGAACGCGCTAATTTCGGGAACGGGTACGAATTGAAACATTATTTTTGTGTTTGATAGTCCATTTATCGAGGAAGGCTATAGGTTATATAACATCACGCTACAACCCGTGCGGATGGCTAGTATTTTATATAGAATCGCCGCACACGATTGACGCCGGTAGCCGCCACACGCTACAAACCGTCTCTATATAAAATGTAATGTATGAAAACTACAGGGAGTATGCCCGTGGCGGCGTTTTGTGGCCGGTGACCCGTGTGCGGGAACACTTAGAGAACACCGAATGAATCACCCAGACGAATGGATGGAACAGCCAAACCATTTTGTAGATGGCAGCACCAACGACTGCTGTCAAGTTAACGTATTCGTCAGTAAAGATGTGGTCATCCCCTTCTTTTCCTTCCTTCTGCCTTTCCTTAAAACTGTATTTCTTATAAAGCTGTCATGTCGTATAAGAATGCGTGTGAGTTTGTCGTACAAGATAAGACAAACCAAAAATATATTATCACGCCCATCAACGAATTTCAGTTATTGATTGCACATTAGTTATTCGTCAGTAAAGATCTGAATATCGTCTTCCCCTTCTTTTCCTTCCTTCTACCTTTCTTTCAATGATATTTCTGATAAAGCTGTCATGTCGTACAATGTGTGTGGGTTTGTCGTACCAGATACGACAAACCCACACACATAATATATCTATATATATTGTGTGGTGTGTGTGTGCGTTTGTATTTAAAACACCCAACGAATTTCAGCTATTGATTACGATGATTTCCTAGTTACATAAAAAAGGCCCCTGATTTGTTAAGTCAATGTGCAGAGTACAGTCTGTCTCTTTGAGGCGCACTTTATATCCTTTTACCACACTGGTTCGAGCCAGTAACACGATAAGAAGAGTCTTGTGTACATTAAAGACATAACAAGAAATCGTTTGGAATTGCAATTCACGGGCGCGCTTGTAATAAAGTTGTATAAAATTTGGTACAGGCATAAATATTGCACATCGACTTTTCTGCTTTCGTAGAGCGCTATCTCTTTCTGACGCACACTACGCTCTATGAAGTCGAAATTAGCCGATGTGCAATATTTGTTGCCTATTACCATACTTTGGGCTGTTGATTCCAAATATGCGCCAAAAAGATTTTTTTATTAACATCTTATTTTTCCTTTAAATCATTTATAATTGATGCGGACGCCACTATATTAAAACTTGAGCTTTATTTGAGCTTCAAACGCGTTCGTAAATTGAAATATTTAAGGCTGATGCAATCTTACGAGGTATTTTTATCATTTCATATTGTCTTCGAATTTTTAATAATAAAAGGGGTATAATTCATTAAAGAAGCTATTATCTATATACAAATAAAATAATTTCTATTCCGTAAATGAAAATATTTGAAGTTTGTTGCATGCGCATTTATTTTGAACTCAGTCTAAATTAACTTTTTTATTGATTTTTTCATTTAATTTCAAAACAAAAATAAGCAATATACATTTAATTGTTTATTGATTTTATAGTGTTTACTACACATAAGAAAATCACAAAGATTTTTATAATGTCCCAAAAGTTAAGAGCCGAGCGGGATTTCTGTTTTCTGCCTGAATTAGTTTTGTGGACTCCGTACAAAACCTACTGGGAACTTGATCGCATTACTTACGTAGTAAAAGATTTTTGAAAAAAAGACTCAGTTATTGTTTTCTTATAAATCGTGGGAATGACTTTCACGACTTTCAACTCTCGTGGTTTCAGACTTGGCCATCGCCGCCCTTCTCAAAAACCACCTTGTGGAAATATACATTTCATTGCTCATACTCGGAAAGTAGGTCTGAAGTTGCCATAAGGGCCTAATTGAAAGTAATACTTTCAGCCCTAGGGAGAATCGCTTTCTACTGACAGCTGTCAAATTATAAAAAAAAAACAAAGTTCTATTTTCACATTTTTATTCAACCATGTTCCAACTAAACAGCAAGGAGGTTATTGAACCAAATTCCAACTTTTTATTCAGCAAGGAGGTTGGAAACCAATTACGACGGTAAGAAGTTTAAAAAGTCTAATTAGTTTTTATTTTTACTTTCCTTGTATTCGTAATGAAAAGCACAGTGTTTACCTCGGGTGAAAGACTTATTTAAGTCCCTCGAGCTCTATTGCCCGTCTCGGGCCTTAAATTCGTGACTTTGAATCCTCGGGTAACAATGTACTATTGTCAATTGGTCCGATAAATGCACATACAAAGTAACTTCACTAACAAATTAACTACTATATTACGTACTTATTACCTTATATTACAAATCCCGCAATTGGTATGCGGAACGCCTAAACTGGCAGTAATTGTTGTCAAACACAACAAAAATATGTTTTATCAGCGTCTGTCGCAAACCTGTCGCGAGATACGTAATAAACACGGCCATAAGTGATGTTTGACGGTTTGCGTGACCCACGCTTGTCGCAAACTTGTCGTGGTCTACGTAATAATGGGCTAGAAATTCGAAGGACTTACAACCCGGTCGGATTGGCGGTGGCTTGCGTTGCCTTCACTGGCACAGCATATTGAATAGTGAGTTCGCGTACGCCATCGGTTTCACGTCTGGATGAGGCTGGAAAAACAGAAAAGCAACAGTGAGTATGTGTCTTCTTGACTAGTTGGCTGCATCGTGATATAAATGAATTATAAATAAATAAAATTTTTAGGGTTCCGTAGCCAAATGGCAAAAACGGAACCCTTATAGATTCGTCATGTCTGTCTGTCCGTCCGTATGTCACAGCCATTTTTCTCCGAAACCGTAAGAGCTAGACTGATGAAATTTGGCGAGTAGATGTATTCTGTGAACCGCATTAAGATTTTTACACAAAAGTTGAAAAAAAAACTATAAACTTTGGGGGGCCCTATACTTAAAACTGAAACTTAAAATATATTTTTTTAAATAAATATTATTGTACCTACATTACCAGTCCTACCCTTTTCGATCTAGGATTTTCTGACCGGAAAATTTATATACACTATGCTAGTGCTCTCAAACGGCGAAGGAAAACATCGGTGAGGAAACCCATGGCTTCAGTTTCTTGGCATGGCATGGTCAGTTCTGCACGTATTGACCATTTTGCACGGATTAGGCCGAATAAGCTGTCAGGATGTTATAGGTGCTAGGCTAGTCATGTTTTTTTGTGATACCCTGCAGAAAAGGCAGATCTACTTAAAATTAAATCTGTGAGGCATGGTGGCAAATATTTACCCTCGCTTCGTAGGTGGTGAATTTGGGTTTCAGGTCTTCGCCATTCATTGTGATGTAAGCGCCTAAATTGGCCATGGTATCACTGAAATAATAAGATTATGGTAAGACATAATACCTAAAACAAATATTGTAGATATATGATTCACCTTGGACACTCACTAAGTCAGATATTCAAAGTCAAAGCCAGTCAAATACTCATAAATCGGACACTCATTAGTAAAAACTGTAACTCAGTAGGACACTTACACTATCAAACATACATATCTTCACTGAATTCCTACTAATTGGACGCTCACTAGTCAGATACACACTAGTCTGACGATCACTATTGGATGCAGATAACACAGTGATGCACTTTCCGTCGTGTATAATCTCTCGTACCCTTCGTTCTAGGCCTTGTGATTGTTGACCTTAGACCTAGATTGTTCTTGGTTAGGATTGCAGCGGTGATGACAGGACCGTACTGTATAAATTCAATCAGCAGTCTGACTTGTAGAATTGTAGGACACAGTACTTTGTGTGCAAAATAATGAGTACGTTGAACATGGAAGTCGCCAGTAGTTGAAATGTAATAGTCTGACGCTCACTAATCTGACGTTTACTAGTCGAACGCTCACTAATCCGTCGTTTACTAATCGGACGCTCACTAATCAAACACTCACCAGTAATTGGGTGCAGAGAACACTGTGATGCACTTCCCGTCGTGCATAATCTCGTATCCTTCGTTCTTGAACTCGTGGCTACAGATGATGTATTCTAGATTATTTTTGGTTACGAATACAGCGGTAACGTCAGGACCGTACTCCATAAATTCACTCACCGATCTAACTTGTAGTTGAAATACTTACTAGTAGAATTGTAGGACACAGTAGAATACTGACGCTCATTGACCAGACGTTTACTAGTCTGACGCTTACTAATCCGACGCTAACTAATCGGACGCTCACTAATCAAACACTCACCAGTAATTGGGTGCAGAGAACACTGTGATGCACTTCCCGTCGTGCATAATCTCGTACCCTTCGTTCTTGACCTCATGGCTGCGGATGATGTATTCTAGATTGTTCTTGGCTAGGAATGCTGCGGTGACGTCAGGGCCGAACTGACAGCCGACGCCGCGTTTGGATGGCGCCCGACCTTGCATATGCTGCGGGTCTGACCAGAGTAGCTCGCACATTATACCTGTAAATAAATAAATATTTTAGACAATCCACACAACACTGTCGAGCCCCAAGCTAAGCAGATCTTGTACTATGGGAACCAGATAACTGATATACTACTTACATACATTTTAGGACCGAGTATATTCATGGACCGAGCGAGCGAAACGTCTTACTTTTGAGATAGCCAAAAATGTTTAACTTTAGAATGATCGCGAGCGTTTATAAACAACGTGTGTGTTGTATAAAGCGAGACGATAATGTACATGATGTTATTGTACACCCCGTTATTGCCAGTTAAGCCACATGTACACTGGAGCAATTCAAACATGGTTTTTTCCTTTTTTGTGTTGGCACTGGATACTTATATTTGCCCTTGGTAGTTTATAGGGCGGATCCGACTTTATGTCAGAACATACAAATTACGCACACGGCGAGCGAGCAGAGACAGAAAATGTTAATTTCAACCCTTGAAGGGGTTGTCTCTTTAGGACAATTTTATCCATCGGTAGAAAAAAAAGCGTGACGACCGAGGATGATGATGATGGATATATTGCCGTCTATCCTAAGAGCACTGGTGGTCTAGTGGTAGTGGCCCCGCCTTCCGATCCGAAGGTCGTGGGTTCAAATCCACTCGTGTACCAATGAGTTTTTCTGTCGAAAAATTTATGTGCACTATGCCAGTACTCTCAAAAACGGTGAAGGAAAACATCGTGAGGAAACCGGCGCGTGTTGTAGAACCTAAAAAAGTTCGAGCAACACGTGTCAAGGGTCACGCAAAAAGGGCCCACCAGCGGCCTACTTGCGGTAAAACCTGCCCGCACATCAAGTGCGCATGATAAACTTGCCGACTTGCCGTCTTACCGTCTTCCGGAGGCTGCTTGTTCCTATCCACGTCCCGGATATCATCAAGCGTGATGTCATCCCTACTGAAGAGTCCTCCATGCATGACCAGCACGCGTCGGTTGATGCAATGTGCTAATGGCAACCAGTTGTACACCTCCGTGAATAGATCTGCCATCTGCGATGAGTATTTGGAGGTGACCTCGCCGCGGAAACCGTACATGCGGTTCATGTCTACGGTTTCGTGGTTACCTTAAATTTAAAAACATAATTAATAATAGAAGTTAAAAAAACTTGAGAAATCGACTTCATGGCCAAATTGCTGAACCAATTTTGATCTTTCCAGATATTTTTTTTTATTGTTATTTGTTATGCGATAACAGAAATCTATCGAATTGAGAACCTGTCATTGTCATTTGAAGTAGGTTAAAAAGTTACATATAATCTCGTAGTATAGTAAGTAGTAGGCAACAAATATTGCTCAACGGCTAATTTCGGCTTCATAAAGCGTAGTGTGCGTCAGAAAGAGATAGCGCTCTACGAAAGCAGAAAAGCCGCTGCGTTATCGGATCCATAACACACTCGACGAATAACACTTATGGACTGTTCAGCACTAACGCGACCGTGGCTCCATCTACAGGTTTAACGTTACAGTCAACTACTTACATGCTCGATAACCGAAATTGCATTCAGTTAGTTCAGAAAGAGAGCCGTCGTGGCCAAATTGTGAACTAACGTTTCGATTTTTATATGGCAGCTCATCCCTTTCTTTCTGTCAGCATTTTGCATCATAAAAATTAAATAAAGGAATAGTACACTAGTTGTGATAGGATCAAAACGCAACAGACGCGCTATTGTATTGCACACTAAACAAAAAAGGTAATTAAGCACAGCAGCGCCCTCAAATCCCACGACGGCTCTCTTTCTGAACAGACTACCAATTTAGTATACTACAGCATACTTAGTAGAGGCTATTATTATTATTTTAAATTGATATTTCTGTGTGTTTTTGGGTAACAAATATTGTTTCATTTCGTGTAAGGTATTTCATTATTATTATTTAGCGTTAGTTTTATAATTATTATATTATGGTGCCACTGAAAATCAGCGCTGCAAGGGTTACCATGCCCTTGTAGCAAATGCTGAGTGGTTTACCTTTTTTGCCGTCATTTAATCTAAGTTAAACTGTACTAATGTGTGTTTAATTTTAAGTTGACGCAAAATAAATTATTTCTATTTCTATAAAAAACTAACCTCTCGACATGAAAAAGTGATTTGGTAACAGTAGTTTGAAACTGAACAGTGTGAAAATGCATTCCACACTGAAAGAGCCCCGATCCACAAAGTCTCCGTTGAACAGGTAAGGGTTGGTCTCCGAAGGCAGGCCGTTCATCTCGAATATGTTCATGAGGTCATAGTACTGGCCGTGGATGTCTCCGCAGACGGTGAACTTGCCAGTGGGTGGAACGTTGATGTCGACCAGAGATGGGATGGTTTGGAGGTAGGCTTTCACTTCAATTAGAATCTGTGAGATAGTATTATAGCATTGGTTTTTTTTTTATAAAATTACCTGATGGAACAAGCATACGGTCCACCTGATATTAGGAGGTAGCAAACAGCAGAACAAAGTAGAACGGTCATGTGGCCGGAAAAGTGTCGCCAAAATACATGAGCATTATGCTCCTTTCTCAACACAAATTCAACAGTTTTTTCGGGAGTCGTAAAGTGAAAAATGCCTTCCGAACAAGTTTAGCGACAATATAAAATATAAAAATACTTTCTTAACATCTTCCATCCTTTCTTTTTCTTAGAATCCTCATATTTAGTGATATTTTAAATATAATAATGGAAATGTAAAACTGGCGATATCGGCTCCCATACAAACGGCGCATGATCGCTTTTCTACTGTATTCAGTATTCTGTGCATCGCCTATTGCATTGCCTCGTGCATTGCCCTGCGTCCATCAACTTGAGGCATACAGATCAGCCTCATATGCCAGTATAATTTCACTCTCTTCCACACCCTTTAAACCGAAACACAGCAATGCATAAATATCTTGGTGGTAGTACTTTCCCGGACGAGCCCTACACAAAGAGCTCTACTCTACGATAGTAGTTCTGCCTTCTGTGCTGTAGGCCATGAGTTCGATACCCAGTTCCCCACCGAGAACAAATCGGCAAGTTCGGCAAGTTTATCATGCGCACTTGATGTGCGTGCAGGTTTTTCCGCAAGTAGGCCGCTGGTGGGCCCTTTTTGCGTGACCCTTGACACGTGTTGCTCGGACTTTTTTAGGTTCTACAACACGCCGGTTTCCTCACGTTGTTTTCCTTCACCGTTTTGAGAATACTGGCATAGTGCACATAAATTTTTCGACGGAAAAACTCATTGGTACACAAGTGGATTAGAACCCACGACCTTCGGATCGGAAGGCGGGGCCACTACCAATAGACCACCAGTGCTCACCGAGAACAAATATCTGTGTGACAAACATAGATATTTGTTCTCTGTCTGGGTCTATAATCTTCTAGCAATCTGCTTTGCACGGGTGGAATACTAAACTTCACATTTTTCACTTCCATTTCTTTTAAATTAAAAAATAAAAACAAACAAAAAACAGGTCGTAATAATTTGACTGACTATACCTTATAGGCACATTTCTTATGTAGTTTTTTCTGGTGCTTGAAATGCTCCATTAAGTTTTTAATGAATTCTAACGTAATTCCATTTTCTAATTGGGGTCCATCATATTCGTCTTCTATAGCTGAAAAAAAACGAAAGTCAATTAGTAAAAATTTTTACCACTTTTATAAAAATGTTTTCATCAATGATTTTTATTTGAAAGTAATGTATGAATACCAGAAACTTTACTAACACACAGTGAGATTTCAAGTTGGTAAGAATACTACACTTTTGTTTGTATGGTAGTACTTACTATAAGTTGAAAAGGGTATAAAATATACCCCTTTTTGGTATAAAATATTTTAATTATTGTCTATAAAATATACCCCTTTCAACATACTTATTATCTTATGGAAAGTTTTTAATAGCACTTCAAGAAATTGGATTTTCTCAAGTCGCTCAAGTGGATTAAGAATGATTCTTTTCATCAAATGTGTGTACACTAAACTTATATGAACCAAAATATACGATTTACGGGTTAGGTAGCTTGAACTTTATAAGAATTTAAAAATAGATTTATGTGATTTCTCTAACTGCAAGAAAACACTGAGTCATAACTTATAAATTGTTATTATTGTTTTTCTCATCTAAAACCACATTGGTAGTGGTAACCATTTACACAAAATAATAACATGACATCACATGCACTTTAAGAGTGGCGTGAGTGACTGATATACAACGCACAGCTGTTGGTCGTAGCGACTTAAAATTTGGAGGGCTTGTTCTTTATGAAAAGTTTAGGTACACTATGAAAGGATTTTTGAAAATTTAACCACAAAAATTTTTAAGTGAGGTTGACGTACGCGAACGCGAACGATTTGCGCGGGATTCCACTATTATAGTATATTTTGATGATCGAAATTACCCGTATTGTCTGTACTTTTAGTATCTTCAACCACTTTTCTTGAACAGCAAATGTTTCGCAAACAATTAAACACCATTTTACTCGGAAGTCTGACACATTAATCAATAAAAAGTTATTATTTGATAAAACAAATAAACCATGTTTATCTTGATTCAGATTAAGGATAATTAGGTTCATGTATCTAGTAATATATAGATAGGTCGGTAAAGGTAGTCATACCTATACAAAAAATCTTTAGTAAAATCATGATAAAGTTTAAACACTTGTCATGATACACGCAGAAGATAAACAATGCAAACATTTGCTTTCTCTTGCCATAGGTTAGCAAAATAGTGACAGGCTTACCTAAGTTTAAAGTAAATCCTACTAATATTATAAACGCGAAAGTTTGTAAGTATGGATGGATGTTTGTTACTCTTTCACATAGAAACTACTGAATGGATTTTAATGAAATTTTACAATAATATAGCTAATACATCAGAATAACACATAGACTACAATTTATAAAGATATTGTAACAGAGAAGTTACAATATCTTTATAAATAAGTATAAGTTTTGGGGATATAAACTTGAACTGTGAGAAGTAGTAACTCAAGTCTGGAGCCATCTCTTTTTTATATGAAAGACAGAGACAAGATCAATTTTATAGGAGCCTCTTTTTTAGGGTTCCGTAGCCAAATGGCAAAAACGGAACCCTTATAGAGTCGTCATGTCTGTCTGTCTGTCTGTCCGTCCGTGTCACAGCCATTTTACTCCGAAACCGTAAGAGCTAGAGTCCATGGATTCCCAAAGTGGTCGATATCGACCCCTTGGGGTCGATTTTGGTTTCCTAAGGGTCGACATAAACGAAAACTGATTTTGGGGGTCGATGAGGTCAAAAAATCGACCCCTATTAAATTAACACAAGTTCTTATTTCAAAGTTTCAAGCAGGGATGTTACGGAGCTTCGACTCCGGTTCCGTTAAGTCGGAACTTCCGATTATTATTACACCTTCGGTTCCGACTTCGGCTCCGATACTTTTAAATCGGAGGTTAATCGGAGGTCGAAGTATTACATTACATAGTGGCGGCGGGGCGCAGGCGGCCGGCGGCCTGTGTCGACTGGTATGAACAGGTTCATACATGTCGCGCGGGGAATCCCCCGACTCCCACTACGTGCACTCTATCGTCAATTATTTTTTCACTTGTTGTTAATTTGTTACGCACACGACACGTTCATAGGTTATAGATATTTGTATTTGAATTTTTGCGGCTTATTATCAATAAAAGTGATCGTTTTTGTGTTGGACAATGAAACCTAAATCAAGTTGTATTTGGAACTACTTCATTGAAGTTAATTCATATTCGGCAAAGTGTAAACAGTGTATGAAGACGTATTCAAGAAAGGGATGTACGACAACGTCGTTAAAAGGCCATTTGAAGTCTGTCCATGTCACTGAATATGAAGAATTAATAAAGTTAGAAACTGAAAAAAAAAAAAAAGCACAGCCTTCGACTTCGACGCCCCTTCAAGATGCTAAAAAACAAATTACTTTATTAATTCATTTATTTTAATTTCTTGTTTATTTGCCAATTTTTTTCATTGTTTGTGTATTATTTAATAATAAAAAATTGAAATAAAAAAAATGACTAAATGATGTTTTATTATCTCCTTAAATATAAAATTATCTCTCATGCCACCACTTCTGACCCTGCCTCCGACTCCGATTCCGACTCCGACTCCGACTCCGATCAAGCAAATTTAAAAACTCCGACTCCGCCTCCGGTTCCGATTAAACTACCTCCGTTACATCCCTGGTTTCAAGATAGGTAGGTAGGTACTGTAGAATAATTAATATTTTTGTAGGAAATAGCATTGTTGTATATGTGCATTATGTAAAGTCTCAAATTCGTACAACGTACGTTTTTGTTAAATTTTGATGAGAAAATGAAGTCAACTTTACTCACATAACCAAGTGCAAAGTTTTCCAATTGGTACCTTAGTACCTAGCTATTTAGTATCATTAGGAAAAAAACTAAAGATAAGCCCCCTTATTCATAATAGTCTGCTAAATTTGCTAATTTTCACTCTGTCTTCTTCTATTGACCTAAGTCGAGAGAGACCTATGCAAAAATAACACACTGTAGCAGCTGTTTTAAGTTAGCGGACCATTGTGAATAAGGGGGTTGATCTTAAAAGTAGGTAATTTGGACATGGGGGTCTGAGGTAACCGTTCATTTTGGAAAGGGGGTCACTTGTCCAAAATAGTTTGGGAATCCCTGAGCTAGACTGATGAAACTTGGCGAGTAGATGTATTCTGTGAACCGCATTAAGATTTTTACACAAAAGTAGAAAAAAAACAAAAAATTTTGGGGGTCCCCATACTTAGAACTGAAATTAAAAAACTTTTTTTCATCAAACCCATATGTGTGGGGTCTTCAAAAATGATGTTGAGGTTTCTTATATCGTTTTTTTTATAAACTTTATAGTTTTTCCGAGAGACACTTCCAAAGTGGTAAAATGTTGGTCCCCCCCTCTAACTTCTAAAATAAGAGAATGATAAAACTAAAAAAATATATGATGTAAATTACTATGCAAACTTCCAACGATATTTGGTTTGGATCTAGTCAGTAGTTTTTTTTTATACGTCATAAATCGTAAACCACAATTTACCTTTCGACAAAATACAAGAACATAATTATTATGTTACTTTTTGCTACGGAACCCTTCAACGGCGACTCCGACTCGCACTTGGCCGCTTTTTTTATAAAAGACACGAGACAAAAACAATTTTAAAATGTTATACGAGCCAACACATTTGAATATGGGCGCCTTAGGCTCATTTGCAAAATATTTTTTTAGATGCAGATATACTTTTACTACAAATACTAGAGTGGAAACCGCGTTTAGATAAGCGTAGTGTAGGAACCTCTCTAGCAAGTTGTTGCGACAATCTGCGAAACTCTGTATCGGGAGAGACATTCGTCCAGCAGTGGACTTCTTCTTTCGTATCGATATTACAATCTTTAAAGCCACTTCAACCAGTAGGTGGCTACATCCACAGCCGAGCCAGACATGAGATCATCCATTGTGCATGAGGTGGGACTTGACGGACACTCAAGCACGTGTGGCATGGACTGCACCTGGCCACCAAACTGGCATTGCGTGTCGTTTTTAGAGATCATCCCCCAATAGCAGTGGACTGATGTAGGTTGATGATGATACACTTACTCATTGCATCTAAGTTGATACTGTCTGCAATATTCACTTCTTTTTGTTCCACCGCTATTGCCGCTTCGAAGGCAATCCTCTTAACTATCTTATTGCATTCATTGTATTTGAGCTTGGCGTCTTGGTCGTATGGTCTCGCTTTGGTGACCTGTACGGAAGCATGAAATGGTGAACAGAAAATAATGCAAGGTATAAGGAATAAGAAGCAACTGGTTAATGTGGAGTAGATTAATAGTAAATTTTTAGGATTTATGCTTATGTATTGCAAATTCTTTGATCCAAACTTGGTGTGCGGAATGGGGACTTCTGACGGGCCCTTTTTGCACATCACTTGACAGTGTTTTCGAAGAATTTTAGGTTCTACAACATGCGAGTTTCCTCACAATGCATTCCTTCACCATTTGAGAGTACTGGCGTAGTGTACATACATTTTCATATAGAAAAACTCATTGTCTCTGAAGTGCTCTTATTATAACCATGTAAATATGGCCATTATTTGGACAACTAATTGTTTGCATTATTCATCATAAATCATACAAAATAAACAGGCAAGTCATGCCAGGTTTCTTTATACAAAATGTTAATACTTACATATTCAAAATCTTTTAAAGCTAATTTGTATTTTCCTAGCGACATATGGGCTGCTGCCCGTCTATAGTAAGCCTTAGTGTAAGTCTTATCCAGCTCGATGGACTTGGAAGCATCGTTCAATGCGTATCCGAAGTTCTCAAGCCGAAGGTTGGAAATACTTCGGTTGGCGAAGTATACGGCGTTGGTAGGGTTTTTATCAATCGCCGCAGAGTATAATTCAATGGCCCGATCGTAGATCTGTCCTGAAATTTTGAGGTTATGTCACTCATTAATAATGTACTTTTTCTAATGTTTAACAAAGTATATCAAAGAAAATACTACTTACTTTTAAAGAAGTCATTTGCCTCTGTTTTCAAGACATCGGCTGCTTTGATATCCTCTTCAGAAGGAGTTTTAATTTCTTCAACTTCAGACATCTTTGCAACTTGTATCTTTTCCTGGTATTTTTTATAAAATATATTCCGTCATAAAGTTTCGTGTCAGGAGAAAAGTGTGTTTCCTGTACAAAACATTTACGAATTCGATTCGCGAAATGCAAGTTTTCTCTCAAGAAGAAAGAAGCACAAGCAAAGCAAACGAAACCAATCGTGAAAATCTCTTTTTTGACATTCGTTTTGACAAGCATGTAATTGTGACATTTGACTAGACAAGACAGAAGAAAAAGAAATAATTCAGATGCGTTCACTCAAGCGTTACTCTCACGCTGCACCAAACTTCCTCCAAGACTACAAGACCACAGAGTATAAAGTTTTTAAAAGCCTGTTCAAACTGAGCAAGGAGTTTCATATTCGTAAGTCTATAGTTTAAAAAATTAATATAATAATGAGTAATACCTATTCTAGAATAATATGATTTTTTTCTAGGTTTTTCAAATGCAACGCCCGCCACCTACCCAATGAATGTACCGACGACGCCATTTTTAGGATCGCAGGAAGCGGGTGGATACCTTGTGGATACAGATGACTCACTCTTCTTCCTGCAAGTGTAAGTATTGATGTATGGAAGGAAGAAGGAAGAAGGAAGAACTATATCCAGCAGTGGACTTCTTCAGGCTGATAATGATGATGATTGCGAGATTTTGGAAGTGATTCTTGCATCGTACTCAAGATCGTACTGAATAAAAATTATTGACTTTGAATAAAGCATGACTATACAATGTAAGAACTTACTTGAAGGTTTTTTATTTTTTTTTGTTCTGTGTTTAATCTGCGATCTGTCTTCTGACTGTAAGCAGGTTTGGTGTATGTTGAGGAATTTATCTGTATCCCTCAAGTTGATGGACGCAGGGCAACGTTTCTGACGTGCGTGACCTACGAGGCAATGCTTTGTTATAGGCGATGGTTACCACTTAACACCAGGTGGGCCACAAGCTTGTTCCATCAGCAAGTTGTTTAAAAAAAAGGTCATGTTGTGCCGACCTCACATAAAGTGGGATAAGGGCAGAAAGAAGATAGCATACCTGTTGAATAGGTACGTCAAAATTAACCTAGGCCACTTTTGCTCCTCAATAAGTATTACGGAGGTAGGTACCTAACCTAACTATACCTAAACGCGTAGGAATATGACACAAAACAAAAATAACGTTTTTAAAAACAACTTTAATAAATTAACAGTCTACTATGGTTGGTATAAATAACCTATCCATCTTTATGATCCTTACAAACTAACATTATCTACAGCAACTGAATCACAGCACAAATCAGCATCACTATAATGCTGCTCTTCACCAGGGTACTAGAACTGGGTTCTGGACACTCGTCGTTTTGTTCTACAGTGAGGAAGTACCGCGCGTCCAGTTCTTCCCTTGAAGCTACGACGGTGTTGATGGCGGTGTTGCCAGCTGTGGATAGGGTTCTTTCGCGACTGAGCTTCCATGCACCAACTGGAAGATAAAAACAAGTTGAAGCAAGGAAAAGAACAAAAAAAAATAACTCCTTAACTTCACTGTCCTCGTGCCCCATACAATCATGGGTAGACCAACATAATTTAGGTTATAGGTAACCACTGAAAACTGTTAGGTCTAGAAGTTCCTTCTACACTCATTTACCATCAGTCTTAAACAAGTCCACTGCTCGACAAAAGTGTCTCATATCAGTCTCAAAGTGTCTCAGGAAGAACGATTCTGAACCATCTTCATCTTAATAATGTTTAGTCTCCTAAATAAACCTCCTGTCTAGTATTGATTATAGCTCCGGTGACGGAAGGTTTAACAAGCCCTTCTAAGCTGGGATTATGCAGATAAAGTCTTCTTGTCTTTCAGCTATTTCGAAACAGTGTGGTGAAAGGATCCTCAACTTACTTGATCTTTGGAATTGGTTGACGTTGGAGCAGCTGTAGACGAGAGAATGGCTGTCGTAATCTGTGTCCAACACGTACAGTGGAGTCGACACCGTCACTGTGAAATAAAATGAAATATATAACACGTTTAGCTTTCTTACTTTTTTTTCTATGTACAACTAGCTGATGGAACAAGCCTCTTAGATCACGCACGTCAGGAATGTGCCCTACGATATTACTGCCCTGCGTCCATCAACTTGAGGTATATGCAGATGTTCAGCTTCACGTGCCAGTAATTTCACCGGCACCCACACCCTTCAAACCGAAACACCATGCTGCTTCCCGGCAGAAATAGGCATGGTGGTAGTACTTCCCCAGACGAGCCTCAAAATCTGCCTGGCTGATGATGATGATGTCCAGAAGTTCACTGCTGGACATTGGCCTCCCCTACTCATTTCCGGGAAGAACAATTCTGAGCTCTTTCCATCTACCGACTTCCCGCGATCTTAACAATGTCGACGGTCCATCTGGTAGGTGGGTGTCCTACGTTTCTTCTTCCGGTTCGTGGTCGCCATTCGAGAACCTTTATTCCCCAACGGTTGTTGGTTCTTCGAGCTATATGACTAATGTTATCGCTTCCAAAAATCTTACAGTTAGTTCCAGCCACCGGCAACACGACCTCAAGCTTAGCACTGCCATCGGTTGAGCTCACGGTAGCAGTTCCCGCGATGGTCTCCAAAGTGCCGTCGAGGAGCTCCCAGTTGAGGACATCGACGTATCCTTCGGCAGTGTTGAGGGTATAGCGAGCGCCGATGCAGGTGCTGCTCGGATTCTCGTAGACTTGAGGGTAGCGTTGAATCTGGTACCACGTGCCTCCATACTGTGAAATGCAGGGAATATTTCAATATTGAGTCCACTAGACTAGACTTCTTCTCGTAAAAAAAATACTTCTCGGTCGAGCTTTTATGCATGCTGCTAGCTTAGCAGCATCTTCGGAGTACATAACTACCAATTTTCTTCTTCTAAGGGCAGTTGTCCTGAAATGGCGCACTATGGCTATCTAGTCGCGAAGACTAACTTCTAGCAAAAAATAAAAAGTTGAACGACTCAACAGTCGCAGTCACACACAAACAACAGAGCAGTCGCTATCTAGACGTGGATAGTAGACGCTAAGTAGACTCAACATAGTTAGCGACCACTAAGTAATCAATTAGCCCCAACTTCTACCCAAAAAGAACAATTTGAACACTTAGCGACTAGTTAGCAATCACTAACTATGTCGAGACTACCGCCCCTGGTACGTACCCTCAGTCGCTTCCTAGGACACCCACAGAAGATGATGTTCCTATTCTTTGCCGGGACCACCACGGGCTTTTAAAGACAGATCACCAAAGTTTGTGAAGAATTTTCTTACCGCATTAACATCAAAGTTGGCAACCACTGGTATGTTCAAATCACACTGGCCAGGTAAGATAACCTTCTGGCCCAGAACCTCAGGGTAGTAGAAGCAGGCCTCGTCAGTCTGGCTGACTTGCTGGTACAACGAGCTGTGTAGAAGACTGTTGCTCTCAATGAGGGTGTTTATCGAAGTCACATTGACTGAAGTGGGTTCACGAGTCTTGCTGTGTTTTGCGCTCCAGACTGGAAAAAAATATAACTTTTACTCAAAGACTGACTGAATTACAATAATTCCAAAAATAAGCGAAGAGATCGACGAATGTGGATCAGTCGATTTCGTAGCATTATTTATTAGAAGCTGTATATAGGCCTCCCCTATACATTTCCAAGAAGATTGATTCTGAGCCCTTTTACAATGCCATCAGTCCCTGCCACGGAATGCCCTTAGCTCAAATAAAACGTATGTGCCCTTATTTGTATATTCTATGCCAGGACACTAGCAGTAGCAAATTGTCTTGTAGCTGTGCCTATGCCCAGCTGTGCTAAGCTGAGCTAAGTCTAAGTTCTACATAGTCTTGGCAGATTTGCTGCCAATACCTCAGTAGGAAAGCCTCAAGTATCAACTCACCTCTTCTGTAATCTTCACCGTTGACTGTAACGTCAGCACAAGAGTAGAGCAACGCATAGCTGTCGTAATCTGTAGCTAGCACAACGATTTCTGTAAGAAAAAAAACAGTGTTAGTTTAAAAATTGGTTTCACCCGAACACCAGACTGTAAAAACTAAGGAAAAATCTATAGACTCACGCTGAGTATCTCCATTGCTCAGCACTCTGGTCAGAACTCCGTCAGAAGCAGTTACTGTTCCAGTGATGACGGTTCCTACTCCGTTGGTCACAGAGGTATCTATGACTTCGAAGGAAGTGCCTGAGCTAGAGTACTGAGAACTGATGCATTGACCATCTGTAGCGTCTGTTGGGTAACTCTCAATCTCGTGCCACCAGCCTTGGAACTGAAACAGTCGGGAAAAACATAAGCACTTCACATAAATTAAGCAGGCATACTGACTCCTTACTTCCATACTAGTCTCTGTCGTAAGCATGAAGATATCGGACATAGTTCAAATATTTTGTAGATGATATAATTTTTCCCGCAACGGGATTTTTGTATCGAAACCTACTGTAAATCTGAATTTCAACTTACAAGCACGTTTCAGATTTTGGTGTCTCACCTTTATATTATTTCAAGCTCTGCTTAGTTTGGGGCTGGGTAGTGTTGTGTGAATTGTCCACAATATTTATATTTATTTATTTATCATCAAACTTAGATAAGATACTGGCCTTGGCATCTATTTTGCGGGATGGTATAGTGCCTGGGACAGGATTTTAGATGAAATAGGCTTGCCCAGCACCTATAATACTATCCTGACAGCTTAGTCAGTAATAGGTAGATACTGGCGGTAGGTACAAATATTACATTATTCATTGAACAGCGGCGAGCTATATCAATGAGTGTAGAAGCAGTTCTTATCAGACTGGTTGGAAATGAGAACCTTTGGAGAACCTTTGCGGAGTCTTTGGAGAAACTTACCCTAGTTAGGTCAAAGTTGGCCACGCCACTGGTAGTGTCACATCTTCCTCTAAATAGCGGTGCATTATCTGTTGGTTCAGGAACGTAGAAGCAGTCCTCATCAGACTGGCTGGTGGTCGTGTAGTATTGCTGGTTAAGACCTTGGGTTTGGTTGATCACCTGGTCCATTGCTGTTTGGGCTTGCGTGGTAAGGGTGTTCGTTCTGCTTAGCTTCCAGCTGCGGACTAACATGAAAATAAAATTATGAATAAAAGAAAATAAGGAAAAGCCTGGCTTATTTTAATGCTTCATCATCTATCATGATGATGAAGCATTAAAATAAGCCAGCCTAAAATAGTCCATTGCTCTGGAGGCCTACACATACATAAATGTCTTTATTGTGCCTTTGTATATTTTCAGGAAAATTTATTTCGAGCCTACATTCCGCGATCTTCACAACGCTGGGCTAAAACATAGCGTTGGAAGCTGATTGGGAACCATCCTTATACTTCATCTTCCAGCTCATGGTTACCACTAGGTATGTCAAATAAATTTCAGTGAATTCACTCGACTCAGGTTTAGAAATACAGAGGTTAAAATGGGCATTTAGGTTTCTTACTCTGCCGACTTGGATAGCCTTCTGAATTAACAGTGTTGCGACAGCTGTACACCAACGCGTAGTTATCGTAGTCAGTTGCGAGAATGTAGTAGTTTGCGGAGACTGCAACTGGAAAGGAATGAAAGAAATTTATAAGGAATCGTGGCACAGGCAGACTGACGATGCCTTATAAATAAGATGTGCCTAAAACTACTTAATAGCTCACGACGTTGCATCAAATGCAAACATTGGTTACTTTGACGCAACGTCATTGAAAGACGGTCCGACCCAACCATTGGAAGACGTTATTTTTCTGATACAGCTGAATGAATATACATTTTTGGTTTTGATCTTTGTCATGGCATCCGCAGTTCTGGATATCACCGATTAACGTAGGATTAACGTAGGTACAGTCATGACTAGGATCTAGTCATGACTGTAGTAGAGACTCTGATTCGTGTTTTTTGTGACATTGCTGCCCATAAGAAATGCGATGAGTTTTTGCATCTTTTTATAACATTTTAGTTTTAAGTGTGATATGTTATTGTGATGTCAATGAAATTTTATTTTCTACGGGAAAATTATTCAAATAAGTTGGGTCACCAAATCAACATAATAAAAATAATATTTGTTAACTTACCACCACTAACATTGAAGTTTACAATCAGCTGACCAGTGCCATCAGTGGATGCGACTGCAGCAGTTCCTAGCTGTTCCAGCAGAGAGCCATCAAGGACCTGGGTGTTTCTGACCAGCACGTTTCCATCTCCCTCAGAGTAGTACGCACGGTCACACGTGCCGAATTGGTTTGCGTCTGGGTACCTCTCAATTTCTCGCCATAGACCTAGATACTGAAGACATTGAAAAAAACATTGTATGAATAGGATTTTACTTTCCTGGCGTTTTGTAGATAAATGATTGACGGGTAAACTAAGATAAAAAAAGCAGCCAAGTGCGAGTCGGACTCGCCCATGAAGGGTTCCATAGCATCAATTAACATAATATAAAGGTTTTTGTAGTTCGTCGAAAGGTAAATTGCGGTTTACGATTTATGACGTATAAAAAAAAAACTACTGACTAGATCTCGTTCAAACCAAATATCGTTGAAAGTTTGCATAGTAATGTACAACATATATTTTTTTCAGTTTTATCATTCTCTTATTTTAGAAGTTAGAGGGGGGGGGACCAACTTTTTTCCACTTTGGAAGTGTCTCTCGCGCAAACTATTCAGTTTAGAAAAAAACGATGTTAGAAACCTCAACATCATTTTTTAAGACCTATCCATAGATACCCCACACGTATGGGTTCGATGAAAAAAAAAATTTTGAGTTTCAGTTTCAAGTATAGGGACCCCCAAATTTTATAGTTTTAGAAAAAAACTGTGTTAGAAACCTCAACATAATTTTTGAAGACCTATCCATAGATACCCCACACGTATGGGTTAGATGAAAAAAAAAATTTAGAGTTTCAGTTTCAAGTATGGGGACCCCCAAAATTTATAGTTTTTTTTCTATTTTTATGTAAAAACCTTAATGCGGTTCACAGAATACATCTACTCACCAAATTTCATCAGTCTAGCTCTTATAGTTTCGGAGAAAAATGGCTGTGAAACGGCCGGACAGACAGACAGACAGACAGACAGACAGACATGACGAATCTATAAGGGTTCCGTTTTTGCCATTTGGCTACGGAACCCTAAAAAGGACAGGAACATGACTGAAGACTCAATACACAGAACATATTCAAAGTATAGGTTTTAGAAAAAGATAAAAGCCTGCATGAATACTATTGCCATCACTGATATGAACAAGAGATTGCTATAAAACACTGATATTAAAGAAATGAAAAATAAATCTTACACCAGCAGCGTTGAAATTTGGCACACCACTAATCGACTCATCACAATATCCCTCCAACTCGATGGTATCCGGCAACACTTCAAACTCGGGGTAATGGAAGCAAGCGTCACTTGTTTGTTCGGTGAAAGAGTAATATCCTTCGAAGAGATCGATGTTGTTGGAAACGACTTCGCTGAGAGCAGAGTTGGCGGTAGCAGAGAGACCGGCACGAGATCTGGCGAGCTTCCAGCTGTAGACTGAAGTACAGAAAATAATAAAACGAAAACAGAACAGTAGTGGAGTAGTGAAAATAATAGTATGCTAAGAAGTATAGAATTAGACAAAGAGTAGAAGCCTTAAGTGCAAGTTCTACTTACTCTGTTTGGTGTCGCTTGTAAGCTCCCTGCAACCATATAGAAGAGCATATTCTTGGTAGTCAGTATCCAGAATGTAAAGAGCGTTGAATGGCACTGAAAAGAAATCATGGTTTACATATTAAAAGCGTCACATCATAGCATTTTATTGTCATAATTGTTTATTGTTGATGTATGTGGCTGATTTGAGCTCAAAACTTTTTAGAAATAAACTAAGCTATTACCTCCAGCTACGGTAGCGGAGATAACTCCTCGCCCGTCAGTAGACACTTCGCTAGGAATAATGTTTATGCTTTGAGCCTCATCGTCCACAATAGTCTGCGTGATAGTCAGAGAGTTCAGCGTGCCGGGGGTGATATTAGTGGCTACACATTCGCCTTCTTGAAGGTCTGATGGGAATCGGGCAACTTCGTGCCATGTGCCCGAGAACTGCAAATAATATTAAATTAGGATACTTAATAAACATCATGATTCTTATAAATATCTGTGAGATGCTATGATTAAATTGTACTGAAAGTGACGCTTATTAATTTACTGGAGCCTACAAAGCCGTTTTTAAGCTTACACAAAACATAGCAAGGCTTTTATTGCTGGTGTGCTGCAGGGTTTAGTTTCGGGCCACTCCTGTTCCTAATATATATTAATCACAAACCCTATAAGGTAGAGGCTCAACAGCTGGCTTAGTATTGAAACGTAAAAATATAATACTAACCGCAGCAACGTTAAAATTAGTGACAGCAGGCACTTGGTTATCCGGCACGCATTGACCACTCAGAACAACATCTCCTCCATTATTGTCAGGGTAGAAGAAGCAGTCGTCTTCAGTTTGACCTTCCAGCATAAAGTATCTCTGTTCCAGTACTTGGACATTGTTCATCGCGTTATTGATCAAAGTTTCAGATGCTGCTGCGAGATTCTGAGTTCTACTGAGTTTCCAACTGAAAACTATAAGAGAAGCAGTTTAATTATGGTGGTAATTGTAATCTGTGTATAGTTTGTATGTAACAATGCAGCAGCGCATCGCATTTTGGTGTGAATTCATATCTTACCTTGCTTATACTCATCGTTTATATTCTGGCAAGAATAGACGAGTGAATAATTCGAGTAGTCAGTGGCAAGAATCCAGTAGTTAGAGGTAACTGTAAAACAATTAGTATTTAATATTTGATGAGGAACACAATAAACTAATAAAACTGCTGGAAAAACAATCTTACTGGTGACATTATTGACTTCAAAAGCGACTACCAGCTTAGCATTGTCAACCACTTCAGCGATTCCTGTTTGGACATCCAGGACTTGGTTGACGACTTGCGTGTTTCTTACAATGACAACTCCATTAATGATTGTGTATTCAGCGGTACCGCATGTTCCTCCTTGGAAAGGTGCTGGGTAAGATTCAATGTTATACCAAGTTCCTTGGTACTGTGGAAAAAAGAAGCAGTTAGGCCTTGCACATAAGCTAAGTAGGAGGTAGGTCAGGAGGAGGTAGGGCATAACGGGACTTTCTCGTTCAAATCTGAGCTGCCCGCCTGGGGAAGTACCTCCACCTTACAGAAAACTGCAGCAAAATAACACTAGTTCTTAGTGTTGTGTTCCTGCAGTGAGTAAGGTCGCCAGAGCTCTATTGGGGAGGCGCAGTGTTGACAGCTGGGGGGACCAGCGGTGAGTAGATTGCTAATGGTTGTGTGCAGGCGCGGCATGCTAGCACGGCGGTCAGGGAGACCCGGTGAAACGGCTGTCCGCTGGCCGCCCGCAGACTGAACGGGTTCCCGAACCCAGGGATTATTTTAATCTCCGCCCTGGGAGGCTGAATCGCCAGTTTGTGTAAAGTCCTTGGAGTAGTGGTCGTGCCGGAGAAGGAGACCGGAGTGGACCCGACCATTACTCCAGGGGGGGACCGGGGGCCCTTCCGCCCGTCGTGCTAGCAAACTGCAAAACCAGTGGCAACCCTTAGTGAAATGTCACTGCACCCTTTGTCCAATGTGCTGTCAACACAGTGACTCCCTATAACTTTCAAAACCCCCTTTAAAAAAAAAATGGCTAAACACAAAAAGAAAGAATGTTTTTCAGCGGCATCCTCGTCCACAATGAATATGGACTTCTGCAATATAAGAGGACTTCATGCTAACCTCAACGCAGTTCACCAACATCTCGAAACTGCGCAGCCGACCCTTTTTTTCCTGACGGAGACGCAAATATCTAGCCCGGCCGATACATCGTACCTGCATTACCCCGGATATCGACTGGAGCACAAATTTGTGCCTCGAGCCGGGGTCTGCTTGTATGTCCAGGAGGATATTTGCTGTCGCCGTCTTACCGGCCTTGAAGACAGAGACCTGTCAATCTTGTGGGTGCGTTTAGACCACGGTGGCCACACCCGCATCTACGCGTGCCTTTACAGGTCTCACAGCGGTGATCCGGAGACTAAGCGACTCATCGAGCACCTGCAACTGACGACTGACAAAGTCATTGAGCAGTATCCCTCTGCGGAGTTAGTGATTCTAGGAGACTTTAATGCCCACCACGTTGAATGGCTTGGTTCTCGGTCCACTGACTTCGCGGGGAGATCTGCTTATGAATTTGCCCTGGCGTATGGCTTTTCGCAGCTGGTTGATTCTCCAACCAGAATCCCTGATATTGAGAGCCATGCAAGTTCCTTATTGGACCTTCTGCTGACCACGTGTCCGGACGGGTACTCTACTGCAGTGGATGCACCTCTTGGTTCATCAGACCACTGTCTCGTTCGGACGAAGGTGCTTTGTGCTCGGTCTGCTCCACCTCGGCCAGCACAATGGCGTCATATGTGGCATTTCAATTCAGCAGATTGGGATGGACTGCGTGAGTTTTACGCGTCGTACCCATGGAAGCAGCTCTGTTTCACGTCGGAAAGTCCTGATACCTGCGCTACTGCTGTCACTGAGACAATAATGGCAGGAATGGAATGTTTCATTCCAAATCCATCAGTAGCTATAGGAATGAAACGACGACCGTGGTTCAATCGGCTATGCAAAGAAGCTCGATCGCTCAAGCAAACTGCTTATGAGGCCTGGACCACGGCTCGAACTAATAAGGACCCAAACATCTCCGACGTGAAACGCAAATTGAATGCTGCTTCGAGGTTCAATAAGAGGATGATTGCCAGGGCCAAATTTGATTTCGTTGGCAGAGTTGGTGAGCGGCTGGCACGATATTCATCTGGGACTCGTGCTTTCTGGTCGCTTGCTAAAGCTGCCGAAAGAAATTTTTGTCAGTCGTCTTTACCACCGCTTCGATATACCGACGGTAATCTGGCCCATAGTTCTAAAGAGAAAGCCGACCTTCTGGGAAATCTCTTTGCCTCTAACTCGACTTTGAATGATGGAGAAGCCGTACCAACTCCCATCCCATGGTGTGGAATTACTATGCCGGAAATCACCATATCACAACGGGAGGTCCGGCGGGAGTTGCTTTCTCTGGATGTTCATAAGTCGAGCGGGCCAGACGGTATACCGGCAGTGGTGCTAAAGCGGTGTGCTCCGGAACTGTGACCAGTTCTAACGCGTCTCTTCGAGCTTTCGTACTCCACTAGGCAGTTTCCTTCTTCGTGGAAGACTGCACACGTCCATCCGGTGCCCAAAAAGGGCGATAGATCAGACCCATCAAACTATAGGCCAATCGCTATAACCTCCCTGCTCTCTAAGGTCATGGAGCGTGTTATAAACCGACAGCTTCTGAGATACCTAGAGGGGCACGATTTGATCAGCGACCATCAGTACGGCTTCCGCCATGGTCGCTCGACTGGTGACCTTCTAGTGTATCTCACACATCGTTGGGCTCAGGCCATTGAGAGTCAAGGCGAGGCATTAGCAGTCAGCTTAGACATAGCGAAGGCATTTGATCGGGTCTGGCACCGGGGTCTTCTATCGAAGTTGCCATCGTACGGACTGCCCGAGGGTTTGTACAAATGGGTCGCTAGCTTTTTGTCCGGCAGAAGCATACGAGCCGTTGTAGACGGCGGTAGCTCCGATTGCATGGACATCAACGCTGGCGTCCCGCAAGGTTCCGTTTTGTCCCCAACACTGTTCCTGCTGCATATCAATGATATGTTGTCAATTGACAATATCCATTGCTATGCAGATGACAGCACGGGGGACACTTTATACACGGGTCGTGCTAACATCCCTCGTGCCATAGTGGAGGAAAGCCGGAGTAAACTTGTGTCTGATATAGAGGGCATATTAACCAGAGTCTCCGATTGGGGAGAGCAAAACCTGGTTCAGTTTAACCCTACCAAGACACAAGTTTGCGCGTTCACTGCTAAAAAAACCCCATTCGCTATAGCTCCACAGTTCCAAGACATGCCCCTCACAACATCCAAGAGCATTGGGATCCTGGGTATCGACATCTCCAGTGACGTCCAGTTCCGTCGTCATCTGGAAGATAAGGCCAAGCTGGCATCCAAAAAGCTCGGTGTGCTGAACAGAGCGAAGTCATACTTCAGTGCAGGCCAGCGACTACTTCTTTATAAGTCGCAAGTCCGGCCTCACATGGAGTATTGTTGTCACCTCTGGGCAGGAGCACCTGGATACCAGCTTGGACCCCTTGATTCGATCCAAAGACGTGCTGTGAGAATTGTTGACGATCCCAAGCTCACAAGCGGTATTGAGCCCCTAAGTCTGAGGAGAGACTTCTCCTCATTGTGCGTGTTCTACCGCTTGTATAATGGAGTATGCTCTGAAGAACTGTTTGAAATCATGCCAACAGCTACATTCTACCATCGCACTGCTCGCCATAGGCAGAGAGTTCATCCTCACACCTTAGAGCCTGGGTGGTCGCGCACCGTTCGGTTTCAGAGGAACTTCCTCCCGCGAACACTCAGGCTGTGGAATGATCTCCCTACTGAGGTTTTCCCTAAGGACTATAGCATGGGGTTCTTCAAAAAGGGCGTTTTTAAAGTTTTAAAGGGTCGGCAACGCGCTTGTGATGCCTCTGGTATTGCAGGCGTCCATAGGCTACGGTAACCGCTTCCCATCAGGTGGGCCGTATGCTTGTTTGTCAACTTAGTTGTATAAAAAAAAAAAAAAAAAAAAAAAAAAAAAAAGTGTTCTGCGGTGGCAATCAGTGAAACCCGACAACAGCGTTTTACTGGTTGCCACTGCCAGAACGTTTAAAATCCAGATGTGCGTAAGGCTAAGGTAATTTAGAAACCACTTAATATATACCACCCGATGGACCAACGAAATTGATAAGATCACGGGAAGTTAGTAGATGGAGAGGTGGAAATTATGAGGTTAGACGTAGGAGACAAATCTTAAGACACTTGTATATCAGAAGCTAAAATGCATCATCTACTACAGTATACCGGATAGCTAAAACCTAACTAGAAGACATTGCTTACCAATTCTGCGTTAAAGCTAGGCTGTACTGCAATGTTTTCGTCACATTGCCCACGGTAGATAACAGAAGAGTTATTTGGTTCAGGAAAGTAGAAGCAACCGGATGCCGTTCGGTCTTCAACAGCATAGTACCGTTCATCCAGAACGTCAATGCTGCTCACGGTGGCATTGATAGCAGCAACCGCGGCATCGGTTAAGCTGTTTGTACGACTTAGCTTCCAACTGGATACTAGAAGCAGAATGAAGCTATAAGTAAATAACTCAAGAAGGTGCGACAAAAAACCCATGCGTTGCTTAATATGGAAGAGATAAACAGACCTTTGAATAATTAAGATTTTATACATGTAGTCAGGGGTAGGTAACAGTTCCCTTTTACCCCTATTTACGTGATGCTGATGTATAAATGGATTAGACTTTTCAATAAGTAAAGTTACCTAAATCAAAAGTTAATAAATTGTGGATAAGCGCCATTTATCAGCCTAATTTTCAAACTTTTACTAAAAGGTTAGATTACAAAATTTTACTAAGTCTACACTCACCAGTTCTTTGCTCTAATGTGTTGCTGTTCAAACAGCTGTACACAATAGAGTATGATACATAATCGGTGTCCAGAATCAAATACTCAGCGGGGAATGGTGCTGAAAAAAAATTATTGGGTAAACAACTTATTATTTTTTTATTAGGTTTTTGATTCCGCCTTCTTTGAGCTTTGAAAATGTTAAGTTGATTATGTTGTTACTATACATGAATTACATCTATTCAAAATTTAATCTGAATCGGTGTAGGTGTTACGTCAAAAACATCTAAATGTTGATTATATAAACCACTACTCAAACCTACTAAACCTCCTCATATAAATAAACAATGTTATTTTTTTTTTACTGAGATTGTTGGTCAGTTTTCAGGCTTAGATCAAGGATTTTATATACTTTACGTAGTAAACAAATTTTTTGGCTTGGTTAAGTTCGCCAATCTATAAAAAGCAACTGATCTACGTAATTAGCAATGAAGAAATCGCTTTAAAAAAAGGTGTTTCAAAGTCTATCTATGGTTTGAGCTCATTGTACTTACCAGTTGGGAAAGTAACATAAAGTTTTCCAGTGCCGTCAGTTGCAGCGACAGCGGTACCATTGATGGTGCTTAGAGCTTGGTCGACGACCTCAGTATTGTAAACATCAACGACTCCATCGCCGAGGGTGTACAAGGCATCGCTGCAAGTACCGAGTTGGAAAGCAACTGGGTAAGCTTCAATCGTACGCCAGAGACCGAGGTACTGGAATGTTTTTTCATCGTTAGGTGGGGTAAGGTTGGTACATAATTATATTCTTCTTTTTCCTGTCGTCCCACTAGTTCTTTAGAAGCAGTGTGGAAGAAGGATTTTTGTGCTCCTCAAAACAGTTCCACCACATTATTATCAAGCTTTTTAGGTTCATGACATGCCGGTTTGCAGAAAATATTTTCTATAGTGCACATAGTTTTTTGGACAAAATAACTCATTGAAAAACGACCGTATTGGAAGCCACAACTTTAGGATTGAAAGAGCCTCACCAGTGTTTTGACTATAAATTAGGTACACCATTAGAAACTTGATACAAATGATTGCTGGCTAATAATCGACAGACCTGCTAATTTTGATAATAAATAAGAACAGTGAGAGGTTAAACCTGTAATAGGATAGCACGATCTGAAAATACATACCGCAGTAGCATTAAAGTTTGGCATAGCGGTGATGTTACCACATTGGCCAGGGAACACCACGAGCTCTCCAGGTGCAAGGACCGGGTAGTAGAAGCAGGCCTCACTAGACTGGTCGATGGGTTCATAGTACTCGTTACCGAGAACATCAACGTTCTCAATAGCAGTGGTAATGCTTATGGTGTCAACTGGCCTCAGCTCTTTGGTTCTACTGAGTTTCCAGCTCCAGACTGAAATAATGATATTAATCTTTGTAAAAATGCTACTTCAAATTATCAAATTACGGAGGGTACAGTCAATTCAAAGGAATAGCTATTGAGTTGAAGAGGTCTGAGGAGACATTATATAAAGTGCTTAGGAATTAACTTCATGTGGCTGAAAATTTTTGGGCAGAATATATTATTTTATTGGATAAATTCATGTTTATCGATAAGTACATTTTTAATGAAGATATGGAGCTTTAGAAACTTACTTCCTCTATAATCATCGTCAATATTGACGCAGCTGTAGGCCAAAGCGTAGTTATCGTAGTCAGTGTCAATTATCCAGTAGGGTATCTCGATAGCTGAAAAAACACATTGATTACAAAGGTAAAATTGCTATTGTAAATGCAAAATACAAAAAATATACTTGGAATAAGCTTAATTTCAACTTTAATGCTGGGATACCAGTTCAAAAATGTTTCTGTAAAATTAGGATATACTTTTGTGCCTGGTGTTGTTTTAAAAAGGTTTAATTTTCATTAACATTGCCATAGATGTATACTTACCATTGGTTGTAATAGGTATATTGATGACCATTGCAGTAATTAGATCTGTTTTATTCTATGGTCAAGACAAGGCCCATTGGGTTCTTCTGTCTCATTTTTCTATATGATTAAATAGTTATTGCTACTCACTTGTGCCATTGGAAACAATTGTTATGACCATTCTAGCAGAATTGTCGGTGCTTGTGAACTGAACGGTTCCTTCGGTCACACCGAGAGACTGTGCGATTACGTTGTATGAAAGCATATCAAGACTGTTGTTGTTATTGATGGTGAACTCATGGTTGACACAGTCACCGGTTTGCTCTTCTTTAGGATAGGCTTCTATTTCATGCCATACTCCAGCAAACTAGAAAATAATAGGAAATAAGTTTTCAGCCAAATATCAATCACCAAATGTGATTGACTCATAAAACCAAAATCTACTCATTACGTTCTCAGTTCGTATCTCAGTACGTTCAATATCTTTCTATTTATTGTTACCAGTGATTTTTTGTTCTACGACAGGGGGACCGAATTCTAGCCCAATAGACTTTTTTTTTTTTTTTTATAGTCACAGTAGATAATATTCCCAGGTACACAAGGATACGCATCAGACTATACACTGTTAGCCCTTATGTCCTTGCAGTAATCGTCATTTTTCTTTGTGTTTGGGATATTAAGCTATCCTACATTACTGTCAAATAGCATAGAATTTTGTCAGTGTCTGTTAATATTAGATGAGTGAGATATAAATCCAGATAAGAGAAAACTATAAATATTTAAGGCTTGACAATCAATTATACACTTACTCGGGTTAAATCGAAGTTGTTGACGACATTGATATTGGCATCGCATTGACCAGGGAATTTAACTGGAACTCCAGGTTGAGGTTCTGGGAAGTAGAAGCATCCAGCAGGAGTCTGGTCTCTGACGTTGTAGTACTGTTCGTTCAAGGTCGGAATGGTAGCGATAATGTTGTTGATGATAGGGACTGAAGTGGCGCTCAAAGTCCTCGTTCTACTGAGCTTCCAACTGGTTACTAGAAAATATAAGAGAACGAGTCAATATTTAAATTTATGCAAGAATCATGGAAGTCGGTGGGAGTGAGTGAGTGATATTGTCAAGGAGGAGTTGACAAGCTGGATCCAGTTAGTGCAAAACCGAAAGGAGTGGCGGCAAAGAGAGGAAGTGAATGTGGGCTGATTAGATAGATAGTTTTAAAATGATCCAAAATGTGCTAGTTAATAAAATGTCATTTAATTAATGGAATTAAAACAAACTGCTCGTAGATTAATAGAACTAATGCAATTAAATAAATATCAAATATGAATAATTGTTAAAGTGTGTGATCTTACCTGATCTGCGTTCCTCGTCAATGTTAACACAAGAATATACAAGAGCATACGACGAGTAATCAGTTGCCAGCACCCAATAAGGAGATAAAGCTGAAACATAAACCATTATTAATATTCCGACTATAGTATCAACCTCTTTTAGAAGTTGAGATTTTAACTTTCTAAAAGGATCACTGCAAGAAAAAGGGTAGGAACCAAGCCGTGGCTTGTTACCTATTCTTATAGACTTGATCGCGTGGAACTGGCACATAGACTCCTAAAGCTGTAAGTCATTTCAAAGTGATTCTTGTTACACAACTGAATAAAATAATTTAGATTTAGATTTCATGTACTAACCGTTTATTCCCAGACTTGGAAAACCGACTTCAAGCTTAGCACTACCATCATCAGACACGACATTAGCATAACCGACAATAGTATCCAGAGCCTGGTTGATAACTTGAGTGTTGAAAACATCCACCTGGCCCACTTCCAAGTTTAGAGTGTAGTATGCGTTGGGACAGCTGCCATCTTGGAAAGGCACAGCATACGATTCAATGTCATGCCAGAGACCCATGTACTAGAAAGAAGAACAAAGCAATAGTAGTAAAAGAGTAAGTAGTTGAAATCGTTACTATAGACTTGACGAGGTAAGTGATAAACAATTTCAAGACAAAAAGATGATATACAATACATGAATTAATAGAAAGAGGCCTTGTACCCGTGATTAAACTTTTTTGATCAATTTTAAAAGTTAATAATTTGAACAGGTGTTTGATATACTTTTGAGTTGTACCTAAGTAAACAAAACTGGTAAATAAGATAATTTAATTATACGTACTGCAACAGCATCGAAATCGGAGACGACAGTAATATTTTCGCATTGTCCACGGAATATCATAGGTCCGACGCCACCAGGAGTTGGAAGGTAGAAGCAATCGTCATCAGAATGGCTCACGGTCTGATAGTACCGATCGTTTAGCACAGTGACAGTGCTGGTTATAGCGTTGATAGCCGCGGTGGCATCTGCACTGAGGCTTGTGGTACGACTGAGTTTCCAACTTTGGACTGGAATTGAACTAAATATTATAGAGAATACATAACGAACAAAGTAGACACGAACTGTACTGAACTGATACATAACGTAAAAAGAGAGCCCCTCACGCTTAATGGAATGCTTTTATGTCCTTGTGCAGAAAAGGAAATAAAAGAGTTTTCAGTAATTAATTTAGAGACGCTTGTGGTAATCAAAAGTACAACGATCACATATCTTGTTGCCATACTAGCGAGCAAACACGAACAAAGCGAAGTTCTTATTCGCTATCTCATGTTTATTACGTCAACTTTCAGTCTTGTTGCAATCGTTCCTTGTCAAAGATAAGATTTGTTTCAATTTGTTTTTTATAGCAATCGAAGCTCAAAATAATAAAAAAACTGACAGATGCGACTAGGTTTTCATTAGGCAAAATAGGCAATCACCGCAAAGAAGTATCAGTCGCGTTTATTTAGCTTAAAACTTGTTTCCCATAAACTTTACGGCTTGATATAGTGTATTTCGCTTTTGTACTGCGTGGCAGAATATATGGATGCAGTGATGCTGTTAGAGATACATGTAGAATTCTACTACCGGGTATGAAAATTATAAAAACACAATCAATACAATACAGCTTTTAACTTACGTCTTCGTTGTGTAGTGCCCACGTTCGTACAGCCGTAAACGAAGGAGTAACTTGTGTAGTCAGTTCCTAATATCCAAAGTTCGTATGGTTCAGAAGCTGAAAAGTTAAATAATTGAGTTCTAAAGGCGTATGTATGTATTCAACTTTCACAATAAAAATATTTTAAATTAATTGTTGTCTATAATGAAATATCATCAAAGGAAAGGTAGAAAGAAAGAGAGGAAAGGAAAGACCAAGGATAAGCTACATGAGCCAAATAAAATCAAAGATCGCCGTCATGTCGTATAAGGAGGTCAAGGAGGTTGCCCTCAAAAGATATACCTGGAGAATAATGCATAAATTACGCCGACAAGAGGCCAAGAGGCGCAAGTATGTGACGCTTTTTAGCGACTACATATTTGTGCCGCTTGGCTTCGAAACTTTTGGTCCATGGGGTCCAAGTACAAAAAATTTTTTTAAGCAATTGTTTCCTCGGCTGGTCAACGCCACTGGCGACAAGAGGGCTGGCTCTTTTTTCGCACAGAGAATAGCTATTGCTATTCAACGTGGGAATGCAGCCAGCGTTCTTGGCACCATGCCTCATGGACTTTTGCTGCATTTTAAAGGTTAGTTTTAGTTGTTTTTTAATATTGTGAATTTTTATTTTGTTGTTTAAGTTATAGTTCAGTAAAAGAGTTCAAATAATAATACTTGGAGAGTGATACTTACAATTATCAGGGAAGGTGACGCTCAGTTTTCCTTCAGTACCAATAAGTGTGGCAACTCCATTGACTTCAATAAGGGTCTGGTTTGCTACCTCGTTGTTGTAAACGATAACACTGTTACTATCTCCAAGGGTGTAAGTAGCTTGGTTACACTGGCCAACTTCATTGTCTGATGGGTAGCTCTCAATTAGACGCCAGCGGCCTAAGTACTGCAATAAAAAAAACTAAAATAGAAATATTTCCAAAAAAAGGCCTGGCTTCATCTACACTGTTGAAAATTTATAGGAGACATCAGAAAAATGTCTGGTCAATGCAGTTTTTACAGGTCTAAGTAAGGATAAAACTACTAATAAAAATATCCTTATGAATGTTAGCTTCTATGGTAATTTTATAAGCATCAGTAGTACGTAACGGTTCACGCATACAAGTAATTTTGCATTAATTTACTTGGTAAGTATAGATAGAAATCTTAGATCCTCTTGATACTGGAGTTTGACCAATTACTCAAAACTTTACGAGTAATAATAAAAAGCCCAGAGCTAAATTTACTTACCGCTGTAGCATCGAAGTTCTGCACAATATCCAGGTTAGATTCGCACTGTCCAGGTAGTATTACAGGCTCACCAGGTGCCAAGTCAGGGAAGTAGAAGCAGCTATAGTCACTTTGGTCGATAGGCTCAAAGTATTCGTTTCGAAGTGTTATAGTTGGGCTGTTTGCCAATGCAGCGATGATTTGCGTGTTTGAATCAGCAGAGAGCTGCTTTGATCTACTCAGTTTCCAGGCCCAAACTGTTGAAAGATGAATCGTTATTTGTGAGGAACGGTGAGGGTTTGTCAGAAGTAAATGTTAAAACAATGATGTCAGCACTTACTTCCTCTAAAATCAGAGTTTTCTATGTCCAAACAGCTATAGACCAGTGCGTAACTGGTATAGTCTGTTGCGACGACGTAGTACGGGAATGAAATAGCTGAAAAAATACAGGGGTTTTAAGATTATATTAAAAAAAAAATATTCACTGGTACTTATAACATTATGAACTCAATAAAGAAGACGAATACGAAGATTTGGAATCACAAGTAACTTAAGTTCCAGCAGCATATAAAAAGCCTGTAATAATGCCTAGTAAAGTCATTGAAAAATATATTGTAAAATGGATTCTCTCTCTTTGTGATTGCATTAATGGTCAAGAAATTGTGTGAACCGCGCATCTACATTGTTTATTTTAAAGTAAATCTGAAGTTCTCTACTTACTTGTGCCATTAGAATTAAAGGAAAGATAAAAACGCCCTCCAGTTTCACCGGCGTAGAACGTCAGCGAGCCATTAGACGAGACCAGAAGTTGATCGTCTACGCTGGATGAGACGAAGTTTAGTGCTGCAGAACCGGTTCCAGCTGCGAAGTTGTGGTTTATGCATTGGCCTTCTTGAGGATCTTTCGGGTACGCTTCAACTTCAAACCATTCTCCTTGGAACTGGAATTTTAAACACAATATTCAACTGTGCTTTGCTAAAATAAGTATGTAAACTAAATATAAGCAAATCTAGATATCGGAGGGTTCTATGGATTTAGAGATTTTTATATTTGCTCTAAATAAAGAGGTAAGAATATACCGGTTATAAGTAAAACGAGCTTGGTTTAGTTGAGAAGGTCGTTGCCATGCATGTAGTAGCATCAGCATTATTAGTATTCATACTCTCAAATAAGTTAGTCAATTATGAAGTATTAAGCCTAATATCCTTCTATCTATCGTACTATTGCTTTTACCTATAGGCCAGAGCCCAATTCTTGTGCCCAGTTTTTGTCTATCAATCAGAGGTCTCTGTTATCTCGCGTTTCCCTATCCCCAAAACACTAAACTCTGATATTTGAGAAGAAAGAAAAGCTGCGTACCATGGTTGTATTGAAGTTTGGAACCACAGTTATATTGCTTTCGCACGAGCCAGGAAACACCACAGGAACTCCTGGCTGCGGTTCGGGGTAGTAGAAGCATCCTGCCTCAGTCTGGTTAGTGGATGAGAAGTAGTCTTGATTGAGAATATCAAGAGTGCTGATGACGCTGTTGATTGCGGTTTGTGCTTGGGTGGAAAGAGCTTTGGTACGGCTAAGCTTCCAAAATGTAACTGTGGAAAATAACTGAGTAAAGTAGTGGAAACTTTTCGTAGTTTCTAAATAAAAACGTCAGTTTGTATCTCTTTTGTTCACATGCAAAAAAACAAGAGCAAAAGAGACAGAGTCTGGCGGAGCGTTTATGATGGTTTTGAAATATGGCTGAGGATTTTCTTAGATTCGTTAGAACAGATAGGAGGAACGAAAAAAATTGAAGGAACGTCTAAGAAGAATGTTGTAGATACTAATGGTAAGAAGTTGAAGAAGCTAAATTAAAGGTTAAGCGTACCTTGCTGTTCATAAACATTGATGTTTCTGCAGGAGTACACAAGAGAGTAGGATGTGTAGTCGGTACTGAGAACCCAGTAATCTGTCTCCGTGGTTACTGGAACAAAAAATATGATAGTGTGATTTCAAGCATGTTCAAATAGCACAGTCGAATGATTTCAGATTGTTGCATACTTTTCGAATTAAAAAATGCTAGGTATCTAGAAAGAGCTCTTTACTTTGTGCAGCTATAAATACTTTAATCCTCTGATAAATAGTCGCCATTGTCATGAATTTTGTTGGCTCTGATTTGGCGTGATTCATGCAAATAAAGTTATGCATATCAGAGTATTACCTGGATCAATGTTATCACTTTCTCGAATAATATCGACATCATTATTAAAGGTTTTCGAGACGTTTTCTCTTTACTGTTTCCAAGGCTTAATATACGGTGACATTGTGTTAAGACGGTCTTGGCTCTCACCAAAATGTCTGCGTTTAGAGACACTGATTTTTTATTATAAGCATAAAATGGAGGACGTATTGTGGGGTCTTAATACTCTTGGCTAAAAGTACCTACGTAAAATACTTCTATGATGACTGTGTTATAGAAAGAAGTCTTTAAAATACTCACAGTTAGTCCCTTCAACAGGAAAGGATACGACAAGCTTGCCATTGTCTACTGGCACAGCCGAGCCGTTGATTGTAAGTAATGCCTCATTATAGACTTGCGTGTTGAATACATCCACTATGCCATCCCCGAGCGTGTAAAATGCGTTGTTGCATCCGCCGAATTGGAATGGCGTTGGGTATCTCTCGATCTCATGCCATAGGTTCATGTACTGTGAGTGAAAAAATAATTGTTAGTAAATCAATGAGACCAAGTAAGTGAATCAATAGTTATTTCAAATCTGGGCCAATTGCACAGGGACATAGCTTCTACTTCTACTATAGTAGAAGCTAGGTCCCTGCGCACATTTGACACAGACATTTTGGCACCACTCTATTGATTCACTATAGTGAATCAATAGAGTGATGCTACTCTATTGATGATAAATTGATTGATTATTGTCAAAATGTTTCTTCTGCGTCGCGCCATACCATAAACCAGAAGTAAATCGGTGTTTGTGCAATTTTAGCACTCTTTTTAGAAACGAGTTACTTAGGTACTTCTAATATTAATTTTGATGTTATTGCGTCAACGGTCGACACAAGAGAATGTGAAGATCGCGAGAAGTCAGTGAATGGAGAGGAATCAGAATTGTTCTTCTTGGAAAATATATAATGCGATGATGATACACTAACAAACTTACTTCTCCAGGCTGGAAATTAGGTTGAACTGGAATTGACAAATTGCACTGCCCCCCAAAAATTATTGAATCGCCGGTCACATCCGTAGGAAAGTGGAAGCAGCTCTCATCAGACTGATCCGTGTCCTGATAGTATCGGTAGTTCAGGTCTACTAAAGAGCCAATGACGCGGTCTACTGCCTCACGAGCGGCGGCGGACAGCTCGCGATTACGGCTGGCTATCCAACTGAAGACTGTGGGATGAAAGTTCAGATGAGTTACTGGAATCTTAATTTTTTTCTGACATGAATTGATTTTTAAGAATAGTAGAAGGAAAGCAAGGAGGAAGACCAAGAATAAGGTACGTTTGGATGAATGGAACTTGGACATCTATGTCGGTTGTGGGTGTGTTTTTATTGTAGATCTTAGATGATAAAACAAAGCATACATAATAAAACAAAGTTTGGATATTCTTACCTTGCTTAGTGTTGTTGGCAAGATTATTGCAGGTGTAAGTCAAAGCCCATTGTTGGTAATCCGTGCCCAGAACCAGCAACTCAGATTGAACAAACACTGTCAAAACACATTGTATTAGCGACCAAACTTATGGAACAGAAAAAAAATAGGGCCAATAATACTTCCCTAAATAAGGAGTCCTAGTAGTAGAGAGAGCAGTGAGGGGCATTTCAAAACCCTTTCACCTCACTGGTTCAAAAGAAAAAGGCAAAGAGGTTCCCCAGTTCAATAAGTTTAAGAGTTGAACGACGTTGATTTTAATTTAATTAAAATCCCACCAGCTTTTTCGTCATTTTTAGGGTTCCGTAGCCAAATGGCAAAAACGGAACCCTTATAGATTCGTCATGTCTGTCTGTCTGTCTGTCTGTCCGTCCGTATGTCACAGCCACTTTTCTCCGAAACTATAGGAGCTACACTGATGAAACTTGGTAAGTAGATTGTATTCTGTGAACCGCATTAAGATTTTTACACAAAAGTTGAAAAAAAAACAATCAATTTTGGGGTTCCCCATACTTTAGAACTAAAATTAAAAAAACTTGTTTTCATCAAACACGTATACACGTATGGGACGTGTGAGGTATTTATAAATAGGTCTTCAAAAATGATATAGAGGTTTTTTTTTTTTTTTTTTATGCCATAGCTGGCAGACGAGCAGACGGGCCACCTGATGGAAAGTAGTCACCGTCGCCCATAGACACCTGCAACACCAGAGGTGGTGCTGATGCGCTGCCGGCCTTTAAGGAACTGAAAGACCCGCCTTTTGAAGGACCCCATGTCGAAGCTCCGAGGGAAAACTGCAGAAGGCAGTTCATTCCACAACTTGCTCGTGCGTGGCAAAAAGGACCGCGAAAAACGAGCAGTTGTGGAAAACCAGCCATCCAGGTGGTGGGGATGGAATCTGGTTCTGCGGCGTGTGGTGCGATGATAAAAATCAGCCACGGGCACCAGACCGAACAGTTCCTCAGAACACTCCCCATTGTAGAGACGATAGAGCACACACAGAGAACCAACGTCTCTCCGTAGACCTAAGGGCTCTATGTCATCAGTGAGCTTGGAATCGTCGACAATACGAGCTGCCCGACGTTGGATCCAGTCAAGAGGAAGGAGCTGATATTGGGGCGCCCCAGCCCAGAGATGAGAGCAGTATTCCACGTGCGGTCGGACTTGTGCTTTGTAAAGCATAAGCTTTTGAACCAACGTGAAATACCGACTCGCTCTGTTGAGGACGCCGAGCTTTTTATGATTTTTTTTTTGATGGGGTTTTTTTAGCGGTAAACGCGCACACTTGTGTCTTCGTGGGGTTGAAGCGAACAAGATTTCTTATATCGTTTTTTTCTAAACTTAATAGTTTTTGCAAGAGACACTTCTAAAGTGGTAAAAAGTTGGTCCCCCCCTCTATCTTCTTAAATAAGAGAATGATAAAACTAAAAAATATACAATTCAACCCAAAACCTGAAACTAGTTTGTTCAGAATCGGCAGCAAAATCGAATACAATCATTTTTATGATGTACAGTACTATGTAAACTTCCAACGATATTTGGTTTGAACGAAATCTAGCTAGTAGTTTTTTTTAATACGTCATTAATCGTAAACCGCAATGTACCTTTCGATGAACTACTAGAACTTCTATATTATATTACTTACTGCTACGGAACCCTTCATGGGCGAGTCCGACTCGCACTTGGCCGCTTTTATTATTTTATTTTGCTTACCTCCAGGTGCAATTTCAAGTGACACGTCTAATCTACCACTACCGTCGGTGCTTATGACAGTAGCCGAGCCTTCGATAGTGAAGAGTGTTTTGTTGGTGATCTCACTATTGACAACATTGACTCTATCACCCCCATCGCTATACTGGGCTCGATTGCAACTGCCTAACGAATTTGCAGAGTAGTAACTATGGATTTGATGCCATACTCCTAGAAACTGAAATAAAGGGAAAACTTATGTTGGAACAAGTGGATGAATAGCCGTTGGAATATTAAAATACTAATAAGTGAGAACATGAGCCAATACAGAGAATCAAACTCGCGTGTTTTGTGTCTTGAGATTCAACTATCGCGGTCTTCAATGCAGTCTTCTTCAAAATAGGTTGAAGATGGATTACTTACGTTTTCTGCTTGAAAACCAGGTACACCGGGTAGGGTTTCATCGCATTGTCCAGTCAAAATGACAGGCTCTCCTGCGTTAATATCAGACAGCCTATAACAGGCGGCATCACTGTGACTGATGCTTCTGAGATCATTATCAGTGATGTCTAATAAATTAATCATCGTTGTGTTCAGGTTGGCGGGTATCATCAAGTTGGGGTAGCTAGTCGCTCTACCAAGCTGCCAGAGATACACTGTGAGAAAAAAACTGTTGTCAACGTACGGAAGTCAAGATGCGATCAATGTAGGGACTAAGCCGTGTGTCCCGATGAAAAAGTATGATGATGGGCTCTAAATTGTAAATTGTCCACATTGTTGTCCCTGTCTAATTGTTAAGACTTTCGTTCAAAATTAACCTGTGATAACACTTGTTGAAAACTTCATGCACAACGTTCGCAAAGGCTACTCATTGGCTGAAACCTACTGGCTCCATGAAGTCACGAATACTAACAATAATACTGCGTCTGGGATTTTGGTGGTTAAAAATTTAAGTTGAACAATAATATTGTTCTATACGCACCTCGCCTTTGTGTTGTTCCAACATTTTCACAGCCGTACGTAAGCGCAAATATGTTATAGTCGGTGGACAGTACCCAGAAGTTAATAGCTGTAACAAATGAGTTGAATACATTAAACGAAGACTCTATACTAAACAAGTGTTGAAAGATCATAATTATAGGTAATATTGATATCGTCTTATGTAGAAAGCTTATCGAATGATCTATTAAAATTCTTACGGTTAGCCGAAATCGATGTGAGGTTGAGTACTAGCCGCGCTGTGTCACTGACAGAGATGACTTGTCCTTGGTGCTCTTCATGGAAGTTCTCTTTAACAGTTTCGTGCAATACTGTGATGGTGTCATTGTCGATGCCAAATTCTATAAAGGAACAGTCACCACCGGCTGGTGTGTCTGTTCTGGCGATTTCATTCCATCTTCCTAGAAACTGTAAAACTTCTTGTGAGTAAACAGAACATGCAAAGATTCTAAAGATATTTTCTAGAATGGCTTAATCTGGGACTGAACCAATATTAGTGTAAGAGTATACTACTCAATTTTCTGTGGTAGACGGAAAGGAGGGAGGCATTAGCCCAGCATTATCTATGGTAGACGGAAAGGAGGGAGGCATTAGTCCAGCATTATCTGTGGGAGACGGAAGGGAGGGAGGCATTAGTCCAGCATTATCTGTGGGAGACGGAAAGGAGGGAGGAATTAGTCCAGCATTATCTGTGAGAGACGGAAAGGAGGGAGGCATTAGTCCAGCATTATCTGTGGGAGACGGAAAGGAGGGAGGAATTAGCCCAGCAGTGGGGTAAAGATAAGCTGGCCTGCCTGTTATGGTGTTTGCTCGTGCAAAGAAAAAAGTAGGAGCTCAAGGGTAGTCCCTTGAGCTTTTGTTTTTTTACTTTCCTCCTCCTACCCAGCTCTTTTCTTTTTAGGGTTCCGTAGCCAAATGGCAAAAACGGAACCCTTATAGATTCGTCATGTCTGTCTGTCTGTCCATCCGTATGTCACAGCCATTTTTCTCGGAAACCGTACGAGAACTGATGAAACTTGGCGAGTAGATGTATTCTGTGAACCGCATTAAGATTTTTACACAAAAATAGAAAAAAAAACTATAAATTTTGGGGGTCCCCATACTTGAAACAGAAACTCAAATTTTTTTTTTTCATCAAACCTTTGGGCCAAACGTTTGGGTTTGAAAAAAAAAAATTCTAGGTCTTCAAAAATGATGTTGAGGTTTATAATATCGTTTTTTCCTAAACTTAATAGTTTGCGCGAGAGACACTTCCAAAGTGGAAAAAAGTTGGTCCCCCCCCCCTCTAACTTCTAAAATAAGAGAAAGATAAAACTAAAAAAAATATATGTTGTACTATGCAAACTTTCAACGATATTTGGTTTGAACGAGATCTAGTCAGTAGTTTTTTTTTTATACGTCTTAGATCGTAAACCGCAATTTACCTTTCGACGAACTACAAGAACCTATAAATTATGTTACTTAGGTTTAGGTTTAAAGAAATTTATTCACAAAAAGACACAGTCACTTACATGTGAATAGTTATTTAACATAAAATAAAAACTTTTCTTAGTAGAAAGGTAGGTAGTCGTTCGATTACGAAGTAGGGATTGCTTATTAAATAAAAGAGTAAACGTTACGCAGCTATAGCTAGGTAGGTAGTACATGCTCGTAGGTGGGTAAGTTAAGTACCTATAGGTTACTGAATTGTCTGACGCATTCATTCAAAAACAAATATAAGCATAAACTCGTTCACGTTTCCAAAACAAAACCACCACACACACCATTGAGTGCAATTGGCACACTAATTTATAGTGTGCCAATTGTTTTCAACAATCAAATTCGATAGCCTTGCCTTGAAAACGCGAAACGAGCCCACATTTTTTAAGATTGCGGGTAGTCCGTTGTAAAGTTGTGCCCCTTCGAATGTAAACATTTTTTTCCCATAGTTTGTCCTGACCTTGGGCAAAACAAGAAAGCTAGCTCGACGAGTGTTGCGCTTTGTCACCTGTTTCGATTTAATAAAGGCTATGCTAGTATGGAGAGAGTTATTAAGAATTTTACGAACCAGGATGCATGTATTAAAAATGTACATTTGATTTAGCGTCATTAGTTTGGTTTCTTTATAAATGGTTTTAGTAGGGGTGAGATAGGGATAGTGAAAAAGTAGTTTTATTATTTTATTTTGAAGGATTTGTAACTTTGATAGTTTAGTTTTGGGAGCATTGCCCCATATTTCAATTAGGTAAAGTAAGTGTGGTTTAACCAGAGAGTTATAAATTGTGTAGCGAGTTTGGCGTGGGATGCACCGGACTATGTTACGAAGCGACCCTATAAGTGATGACAATTTGGCTATTATTTTTTCGATGTGGGTGCCCCACGTTAGACCGCTATCCATTATTAGACCGAGATATTTTTCACCTGTTTTCTTTTCGACGATTATTTCATCTATTTTTAAAGGATCATGAGGTGCTATTATTTTGTTTTTAGCTTTAAAAATTGTGTAACATGTCTTTGATGTATTAATAGTCAGCAGGTTGTATCGAAACCAGGCGCTAAGTTTGTTTAAATCGTCCTGTGCTTTTGCCATAATATCCTGAATAGACGGGCCGAAGTAAAACAGACACGTGTCATCAGCATAAAGAGATATATGAGCATGCAACTTTAACTCGTATATGTTATTTATGTAAATCAAAAAAAGTAATGGACCTAAAATGGATCCTTGCGGTACCCCACAAGTGACCGGTTGTGTAGTACTTTGGTGATTATTTATTTTGACTACTTGGAATCGGTTCGCTAAATAAGATCGAATCATTTTGAGTGCAATGCCTTTGATACCTATAACTTCAAGTTTTTTTAATAATAGTTTATGGCTTACGGTATCAAAGGCTTTTTTTAGATCAATAAAGACGCCTAATGCAATGTTTTTACTATCTATATTCGATTTTATTTTGGTCACTATATCGATAGTCGCTGTTAGGGTATTGCTTTTAGGTCTGAATCCAAATTGGTATTTGTAAATAAAATCTATTGAGTTAAGGTACTTTTCTAAACGGTTGTGCATGATTTTTTCAAGGATTTTGGACAGTATGGGGAGTACAGAGATTGGCCTGTAGTTACCAGGGTCACTTTTTGGTCCAGATTTATGAATTGGTGATACCTTGGCTACTTTGTGGGTGTTTGGGAATACTCCATTCAGTAGTAATTCATTGAAACATTGGGTTAGATTGACCAAAATCAAGTCTTTTATGCATTTAATCGCTTTAGTGTTTATTCCGTCTAAGCCTGTACTAGAATTAGAATCTAGATTAATAATAATTTTACTAACTTCGTCTGAACTACACGGTTGAAAGGTAAGAAGCTCTTCGTGAGTAGACTTATTGGTGAGAGGTAAAGCAAATTCAGAGTTTTCATGGAAATGTTTAGGGATTTGTTCCGCCAATGCAGATCCTATTGTTGAAAAATATCGGTTGAAAACCTCACAGATACCACTTACGTCTGTTATTTGCCTGTCGTCTACAATAAGCTTCGAAGGGGCACAGCTTTGTTGAATTTTATTCTTAGCTAACTTATTTATTAGATCCCACATTTTTTTTGGTTTGTGAGTGCATTTTTGGAATTCACTATAGTAGTAAGTATCTTTTGTGTCCTGGATTAGTTTTGCCACGCGTTCCTTTTTATTTTTAAAATTGGCATTTAAATCTTCACTGTCTGGGTTATTTCTGAGCTGCGTCCATACTTGATGCTACGGAACCCTTCATGGGCGAGTCCGACTCGCACTTGGCTGCTTTTTTTGTTTGTTTTTTTGTAGTTAGTCAGTAAAATATTTATTAAGAAATACTTAGATGTGCGCAATGCTTCAGAGACATGATTAAAGAGGATATGGAATATGAAATGTTCATTTATTTATTCTTGGACTCACAGTTACAATATTGTTTATCATAAGCTATTCGATGTATTCTTTCGAATCTACATTATGTAAGTAATAAAGTAAGTAGGTAGAAGTAAGAAATGTGTCTAGTAACTTTTTTCGGGACATGTTTTTTTATTAGGGTTCCGTAGCCAAATGGCAAAAACGGAACCCTTATAGATTCGTCATGTCTGTCTGTCTGTCTGTCTGTCTGTCTGTCTGTCTGTCTGTCTGTCTGTCTGTCCGACCGTGTCACAGCCATTTTTCTCCGAAACCATAAGAGCTACACTGATGAAACTTGGTGAGTAGATGTATTCTGTAAACCGCATTAAGATTTTAACACAAAAATAGAAAAAAAACTATAAATTTTGGGGGTCCCCATACTTTAAACTGCAACTCAAAAAAATTTTTTTCGTCGAACCCATACGTGTGGGGTATCTATGAATAGGTCTTCAAAAATTATGTTGAGGTTTCTAATATCGTTTTTTTCTAAACTGAATAGTTTGCGCGAGAGACACTTCCAAAGTTGAAAAAAGTTGGTCCCCCCCCCTCTAACTTCTAAAATAAAGGAATGATAAAACTAAAAAAAATATATGTTGTACATTACTATGCAAACTTTCAACGATATTTGGTTTGAACGAGATCTAGCCAGTAGTTTTTTTTTTATACGACATAAATCGTAAACCGCAATTTACCTTTCGACGAACTACAAGAACCTGTTTCCTGTTTATTTTCTGTATATTATGTTACTTGATGCTACGGAACCCTTCATGGGCGAGTCCAACTCGCACTTGGCTGCTTTTTGATAGTGAATTAGGTTCTAGAAGGATTTTTTTATCAATAAGGTGTTACGTTTTTATCAATCCTAGTGACGATAATTATTTCGGCTTTTATCAATCACGAACCGTAATAATCAATAAACCACAGTAAATTCGATTGGTATCCAAACCCTATTATGCTAGATTAGATTACGTATTCATTTGAAATTATCGGAAGAATCGATTAGACCTTGACTTTAAGTATTTGTTCAAATAGCCATGCAATAAAAATACTTGCTACATGAATAACTTTTTTTTTTTTCATGTAAAAGTTAGACAAACGAGCTTATACCCCACCTGATGGTAAGCGGTCACCGTCGCCCATAGACACCAACAACACCAAGGGTGCTGTCGTTGCGTTGCCTACCCTGAAGGAATTTTTTAACGTTTTTCTTGACTGTTCCCAAAACCACGATAGCCTAACCTATTTTCAGCTTTCACAAAAAGAAGAACTGTCAGCTTAAAAACCTTGTTATAACCTGAAAACGCTGATGTAATAGCCATAACCTAAGAGATAGTAGAGTTATTTTCAAGTTTGCGTTTCCTATAGGTGCGTCATCAGTGGTGGCCAATTAGCTATAGAGACATTATTTCAAAATTCCTAAAGCTATTTTAAGGGTTATAGATTAAGAAGAAGGAATGTATACCTTATATAAATCTGCTGATAGAGTGCAATCCACGAAGGCGCGCCCCACTATTCCTCCTAACCGTTTATAATATTATGTGTGCAAGCTTCCGTCAATGTTTGAGTGTTATCGGTACACACTAATTACATATGAGTGCACACGCACACTACAATGAATAGACTACGGTTCGCGACTGCCGCTCGGAGCAAACTCCCCGCACCCCGCGAGGGGCGCGTCTTCGTAAATTGCACTATCTATAAATACTATGAACAGTAAGAGTAACCTACAAATTTTCAAAGAATGATAAGTTTGTAGAGTTTGTATTGATTATGTTGGTATAGCAGTGTATACAGGGTGTCCCAGAAAACAACGTCAAGCCGAAAACGGGCGATGCATGGACTAAGTCATGATAGTTATCAGAAAAATATAAAAAAAATATTTTGTCGTGTGGAAAAAAAAACAATGTACTACACTATATCGGCAAGTAACTTTGAAAGATGGCGCATTTAGTCAGGATTCCATAATGGTATGATACTTGCTAGAAGTATCATATTCTAATTTTGGATAATCTAATTTTTGAAAAAAGACACTGGCGATATTAGGCAGTGTTTCACTGATTGCCACCGCAAAACATCTAGATGTTTGCACTAGGATTAAAGCATACGGTCTTTAAAATTGTGACCAATAGCGTTTTGTAAAACAATCAATGTCTTTTTTTTGAAGGAATGCCCATAACTTTATTTGCTTTCACAGTAAACATAAGTCTTACAAGTGTTAAATTGAAATTCGCCACCACCGGTATATCAGCATCACACTGTCCTGACTGCAGTATCTGTCCAACACTAGCACCAATCACACCTAATAAACATAAAACTATTAATTTGTCCATTTTCAGATCATTATTTGACACCCCACAGCGCACAACTTTACAAATGAAACGGTATCTACAAAAATATAGCATTTATAATCGTTCTTATCGGAGTTTTTATCTTTCTTTTTGGCTAATCACTACCCAATTGTTTCATAAAGCTTTAAAATGAGTCTATGAAACATGTTCATACAATACATACGGAAAACAGACGTTTTTTTTATCAGAATTTTTACTTTCAGAAAATTAAGGACAGAGACGTGGGAATGCGGCCAGCGTTCTTGGCACCATGCCTCATGGACACCCACTTTTGTTAGATTTTTAAGGTTTAGTTTTAGTTTTTTTTGTTAATATTATGAATTTTTGTTATGTTGTTATAAAATTAATAAATATTTATCTTATAGGACAGAGACTTATGAAACTCCTTGCTGTTTCTAAAACTCGTAAAGCTAAAGTTGAAATGGCTTCAGCAGTTTATTTGATACAGTTACGACATGAGATGATTACATTACTAATATCAGCATTATCTGTTTCAGTGGCCTATTTCTGCTTATCCTAGCAAAATAAATTATTGGTAAGGGGCCGTTCAAGTATTACGTAAGCACTATGTGGAGGCGGGGGGGTCTATGTATTGCTTATTTTGGATGACATGGGGGGTAGGGGAGTCTAGATGATGATTACGTCATCGGTAGTAAAATTACTTTTTCACACGAATGGCAACCCTTACATTGTCTTTGCTTGAAAACATTTTCGGGGATTCCCGCTTTCCCGATTCTACGTTGAAAACCATATCAGTAAAATCTAATCTCTATACTAAATCTTTTTTCTTATTTTTTAAATCATAATTATAATATATAAAAAAACAATACATTAATAGAAAAATATTTACGTAAGCTTTAGGGGGGGGTAAGAGATTTGCTTACTTTTGCTGACAAGGGAGATAGGGGGAGTAATAACTGTAATAAATCTGCTTACGTAATACTTGAACGGCCCCCAAGTAACTTTAGTAACGTTCGCAGAAAAGCAAATATCAAAACTAAAGCACAAAAGTATACAAATCGTGCTGTTTTATAAAATGGTTGTCCTCTGCCAATATTCTGAAGAGAATCAACCGTTAAATCCTCAGAACAAACAAAGTATGCAACCGAACAACAGTGGAAAGTTAGAAGGAAGCAGTTATTCAATACTAATATAATTTGGCGGGACATTCAATTGGGTAAATGCCTAGAGACTATGCTGCAGTCTGTGCCCCGTAATGCCTGGTTCCTATGCCATTATCTGTGGGCCCGGGATGGACGATTCCAGACCAATTCCACAGTTGTTATCTCATTTGAATCAATGCGGTGATGTAACTCTTGATTTTTTGATTTGCAGTTTTGCACTGGGTCTCGACCGGCACCGTAGCAGAGTTATTCTTATTCCCAACCCATTTTAGGACACACGCCCTAGAGTCTAGAAGACACTTTACTTGAAAAAGTCTGAGAGTCTACTCTGGAGAACGTGGTATAACAATGAGTAGGTATTAATAACTCAAAATGCCAATACATATTTTTTTATTGCTTTGTAGAGTAGTTCCCGTGTAGTAATCAAGAAAAGGTTCCTTTCACCAATGCCATGCTTTTGTCCCAGCTAAAGGCATGCGCACACCTAGTTCGCTGGCGGTAGCGATCAGTGAAACGCTGTCAAATCTCAAATCGGACAGCGATATTTGACAGCGTTTCACTGATCGCTACCGCCAGCGAACTAGGTGTGCGCAGGCCTTAATGCCATGGATTTAAAAAAAACAAATGAGTGGTGCTAATGAGTTCTATTCTCTGCAGAACCACCTACTACCCATTCACAAAAAAGGGTATTTTAATCAATTTTGCTCAGAGATAGAGTCTTGAAGGTTTTAGAAGTTATATGACGATTGAGGATTGAACAATAGGAGAAAATGTTATGCTCACTTAGTCACCATCGCCTTCTTGCTTTTTCCAAGGTGGAGGCGGTACAATTCTCCTCTCCCATATAAAACGTAGTACTTATATTCTTTTTGCTCCCATACACCTCTGTCAGCCGTCATTTCTTTATTTGCTTCTTCTTATCCTGAAACCACAACCTATTCAACACTCAATTTAAAATAAACAAAAGAAAACACGGTTCGGTCAATTCCAGCAAGTGGGTAATGGGTGTGTTTGCAGCGAGGACCCAGTAAGTGTTACTCAACTGATCACGTGCTCTTTGCAAGATACTTTCAGTTGCTATAGCAACAAGGTTAGTCCAGAAGCACCTTCATGACAAATGGTAGTTTTTGTTTTTGACAAGCTTAAAGTATATATTTCTTCATTCCTCCGTCTTGGAAAGTGTATATTTGCTCTTCGATATCTGAGTGCCATTTTCATCCTCTAGAGGATAAAGTAAATTTGAATTTAGAACATCGTGTGCAGTAAGCTTGTGAATTCAAAACATAATTTAACTTATTTACTTCTACCTCCATAGTGCCGAATTTATCACGCAACCTTTTTTTTGTGACAAACTCACACTGTGAACCTTCTTAGTGTGTTACTTTTATTTTAATTTGCTTTTAACGCGCCATTATCTTTGCATTTAGTCATTTCCTCGCTGAGGTGGGATGAAAAGGTACGTGTTACACTCAAAATTTTGTTATTTCCTCGCTAACGCTCAGGATTCTAATTGGTGTTCAATTTTTGTTTAACTGTCAAATATTTGATTTGAATGAGCAATCATTTAAGTTACATACATACAATAAATCAGAGTCGTTCTTCCTGGAAATGTGTAGGGGAGGCCTATGTCCAGCGGTATACTTCTTCAGGCTGATGATGATGATGACATACAATAACTGTCAAAAATTGATTGGGCGATTAGTCATCCGTGAAACCGGACCTTCAAACCGCATACAATAAGATTTTAAAATCGGTTGCTAGGTTGCTACTCGACAGTGTTTGAAGACCCGCTTATTCAGTCAATGTGTCGTTCCCACCTTGACTTATGGTGCCGAGACATGGATGCTCACGCAGGAGGCTGTTTACAGAATGAGAATTGCACAGAGAGCCATGAAGCGTGCCATGCTCGGCATCAAACTTATAGATCGAGTTCCGAACTCCGAAATCCGAAGACGAACAAAGGTCCAAGACGTCGGAGATCGGATAACGGAGCTGAAATTGAGTTGGGCAGGACACATTGCTAGGCGTGGTGATGACAGGTGGAGTAGAACAAGAACCGAATGGTGGCCAAGAACCGGCTACAGAAGCGTTAGGACGCCCTGCAGCAAGATGGATGGACGACATAGGCACAGGGCGGCAATGGGTTAGACTGGCACAGGATTGAGGTAGATAGCAAAAACTAAGGGAGGCCTATACCCAGCAGTGGGTGAAGTCGGGTTATGGATGATGATTATGTTAAGCCGGGTTTATTTCATTCTTTATTTTTCAAACCTTTTTTCGATATGATTTTATCGTGGGTTACTCATTTGTTTTTATCAGTTGAGGTAGGTATATTGTTAGGTATTTTTTAGATTAGATTATAGTGATTATTAAGGTCCGGGAGTATTATAAATATTACACAAAAATCGGTTGTCTGTCAAGTCGGTTTACTGACGATAGTTGAACGTGACAACGTCATAAGCCGCAATTATCGTTGCTTTAAACAATTGACACCACATTCACTTTTCACTGCACTTCATACTTGACGAAAACATGTAAATGTATTATTATAGGTATAGCAGTTGTCAACGCGGACGCATCGCTCACTCAAGTAGGACAGAGACAGATGTCGAACGCTGCCGAACGCGGAGACCGATTGTGCCTCTTTGTTGTTTGTTCCGAGCTCTCGCTTGCACTTCATGCCTTAAATGGAACGCCTCAGAGCGAGGTAACGCCGCATGAGTCATGTTTTTTCGTGCGTGCAGCCAGCTCCATCGAATTATAAGACGTTGTCACGTCAAAATATAGGTACACAGAGTAGGTGCCTACTTAATACTAGGTACAGTAGGTATCTGGTGAAAAGGGCAGGCGACCTAAGCCCAGAATAGATATTTCTCATTCAAGAAAAGAAAAGTTTCCTTTGTAATTTTAAAAGTACATGCGTTTTTAATAATTACAAATGAGGCACCCTTAACATTAGTTTAAGTTTTAATGTAGGGTTGTCTAAACTTGAACCATCCATGAATCATTTCATAATTTTAAAATGCACGTGGAATATATTGGTATAAATAAAAATAAAAAAATATTGCGGATAATCCACACAACACTATCTAGCCCCATATGGGAACCAGATAGCTGATATTATAATTATAATACTTACTTAAATATTTATTTTATAAATACATACTACTTATGTACACAAATATGGGGTATACTATATTCACAAACTTTCGGTCAAAATAATATAAAACAAGTCAAAACAGTTAAATACTGAAAAATATTATGTTTCAACCGATTTTCAGCAGTCTGAAAATACAAATTCAAGGCAGTCAGAACATTTAATGAAAATGAGTAAAATGAAAGTTGAGGTTTCATCGCCATTTTTTTTTATTCGTTTAAGTCAATTGAGGTCCTTTCCATAATATAAAATTTCACAGACGTTAGGAGCACTATGTACTAAAACCATAAAAAAAACTCAATGAACCCTACCAAAGTCAAACAAAAGTTGAAACTGAGAATGACGCAAGAAATATGTAAATATCTACCAAAATTAAGTACTCTAGGCACCTATGTGCGAAATTCTCAGAAAATACTAGTAAGTACGCTTATTGAATAAGTAAATAATGGATTTATACCTTTTTTATTATATTGTTATGATCTGAATAACAATAGAACCAGTTTTTTGTGCGCAAAGTTTGTTTTTGAGAAGTAAACAGAAGATTTACATACCTACTATATATTTTTGAAGTGATAACATTTTTAGGCGGGGAGTTATTTTGTTCTTTAATTCTTCTTCTTCTTAATGAATGGCAATTTTGCCAGTGTCGAGTAAGGGCGCTTGTACACGCTAAGAAAAAACGCCGGGTCTACCCAAGAATTCGTGTCGTAACTAGAAAATAACTGTGTACACTGCTCGCAGCGGTGCACGAAAAAAATCTTATCTGCGCAAGACACGACGCGGCGAACGTTGTTAACGTTGTTGCGTTTTCGTGTGTGGAAAAGACAAAATTCTTGTCGTCTACACGAAGAATTTGTCTTGTCTGCCGCAGGAACGGCAAATTTTCTTAGCGTGTACAAGCGCCCTGATGAGGATATATTACATGGATAAAATACTTTTTCGTCAAGTCACGTCAGTCATAGACAAGTCGGCCCTACTTGGCTTTGAAAACAAAATGATGGTCGATTGTTTTCAAAACCATCAGAAATCTTTTCGACCATATCGCAGAATATCACATAATACATTCCAACTGCTAACACTTTGAGCTAAGACCTCAAGTAATGTTGGTTTAAATACCTTCAAAATTAAACAACAAAACTCAAAATAACACCAGAAAAACAATGAAAATCAAAAAGCTATGTGACTTCCCAAAATGACAGAAAACGAATCACCTTGTTCTATAATCAGGCTTGAGCATTTTTTGAGCTGCCAAAAATTCAAATCAAGGGGGTAATCTGTTTTTTTTTTTGTTTTCACTTCTGTTAGCTCCTGGCCGCCGTTTTTTTTTACAAAAATACAAGTAACTCCCTTTTCAGATACTCTGGTTCCCATACTTGTTTTTACTTTCCTTAAATGTTTGTCCTTCGCGATTAGGCGATTAGATCCCGCCAGTCAAAACGATAAGATCGACTAACTAATGTCTGTAGGAGCAGTAGTAGCTCTGCCTTCTGCTCTGTAGGTCATGGGTTCGATCCCCACCGAGAACAAATATTTGTGTGGTAAACACAGATGTATGTTCTCTGTCTGGGTGTTATATGGTATTCTAAATATTATTATGTATTTACATAAAAATTTTGTAGGTATATGTAAGTATTATCAGCTAATGTGGATTTTCCACAATTATTATCTATTTAATTATCGTCGTCAAGGAAAAATTGACTGACGCCATTTATTTGTCCTAGTAAAAGTCTAAAAACTTACACTACTGTTCACGTGGGGTCAATTTGACCCCAACTTTCAATCGACAATACAACAAAATACATGTTAAATTTAACATTTAAAAAGAACCTAGGTAATGTAAAATCCTAAATCAAATGACATTGTCACTAGATATGGCTGTTGGTTGAATGAGTAACTTAAAATTCAAACTTTGATATTTTTTTATGCTCTGGGGTAAATTTGACCCCATGCAATTAAGGGTTAGACTCATCCTTACTTAATAAAAGTATTTTATATTAACGTAGGTACTTCAATTTATCAATGCCACAACGAACCTATCAATATCACAATGAATTTACCGATTCGCAAACAATAAGAGAAATTCGAACCAGTTGCCAAGTAGATGCCATAATGCAGGATGCATTTTGTGTAAAATAAAATAGACATTGGCGTTCATGCTCCAGTTAACCTCATCCATTCAGCAATTCGTCACAGATCATTAGTGACGCCCTTTGAACGAAGGTTCGATGGAAAAACACTTGTTTATTAACCTTAACTAGGCCTAGAAAAATTACCGATTTTTTATGCGAATGATAGTCAAACATGCGCAGGTACAACCTGATGGGTGGTCACCGTCGCCCATTGACACCAACAACACCAAAGGTGCTGTCGTTGCGTTGCATACCCTGAAGGAACTTTTTCACATTTTTCCTGAACTTATTATAGCTGAAAAAAATATCACTTGTTGGTAGCTCATTCCACAATTTATGGGTATGGGGGAGAGTGCGAGAAACCATGCAATATGTGGATGAGCCCGGTCTCGATCTTGATTATGAGAAAATAATAAAAAACTCGGTTGTCTGTAAATTCGGTTTACTGACGATAGTTGAACGTGACAACGTCATACAGCTGTCCACGACGCATCGCTCACTCAAGTAGAAGAGAGACAGATGTCGAACGCTGCCGAACGCGGAGGCCGATTGTGCCTCTTTGTCGCTCGTTCCGCGCTCTCGCTTGCACTTCAAGCCTTAAATGGAACGCCTCAGAGCGAGGTAACGCCGCATGACGTCATGTTTTTCGTGCGTGCAGCCGACTCTTAACGAATTATAGGAAGTTGTCACGTCAAAAAATGTGCAGACAATGTTATCAGCGTCGTAGGCCGTAGATAAATCCTAATTATATCCCCGTAGATGTAGCCCAAGATCCTGTGGAATATCAGGAGTAGAGAGTGGCATAAACCCTTCAGTCAGGCTGCGGATGATGATGATTATAAAAATCGTCTTCTTCTTATCGTGTCACTAGTTCTATCGACCCAGTGTGGTGAAAGGATATTAAGTGCGCCTCAGAAAAGGCTTCTTTCATGCACTTGACACATGTTTTCGAACTTTTTAGGTTCTACGACATGCCGGTTTCCGCGCGATGTAACTACGAGTATATAAAACTAAATTATACTCACGCATGCCTTCTAAGGCATTATTCAAAAGTTTTAGTACCTACCTACCTACCATAATTCTTGAGGTTGTTCCAGGGGTAGTCAGAGACACGCCTACATACCACAGTAATAACAGAAACAAAGAATACGTATGATTTTTACCATGGTAACAACAAATAGTGAATATATCTATTTTTAAGCAATTTATGCAGTTTTTACATCATCTAACTCTATCATCTCATCTCTAAAATACAACCTGTTGTATTTTATCGCACGCCAGCGATGTCTTTCAGTCACCACTAAAAAGCTAAAACATAGCAAAAAGGTCCAAATATGTCCCACTAGCAATCTATGACAGTCAGCTAAACATCAAAGGAAAATAACTCTACACAAGCACTGCGCCAACAAAAGAAGATTAAACTACAGTCTAGAAGCATCCAACCATCCAGAGCAAACACAAAATTGCCAATTAAAGAATCCACATTGAAAATTGTTCATGCCCCTGACCCCTGGGCCACCGCGGCTATAAAAGGGAGGATCACGCCGAAAGCAGTTAGTTTTCATCTGACTGTTGTAGAGATAACTTAGATCAAAATGCTGCAGCTTTTTATCGTGGTGTTGGCGGCGGTGGCAGCGATGGCGGACGTGACGCATGATGGACCCTGCCCAGACATCAAGCCTGTTCCGAACTTCAATTTGACAGCTGTGAGTATTATTTTAATTTGTATTATCTTATTTCAGGATGCAAAATTTTTCTTAAAAAAAATCAATCAAGTCGAATATGGCGGAAAATTAGAAACGAAGAGAAAAAATGTTCTTGAAAAAACAACGAACACTCGAATGTTCATAACAATCAAATCGAATACGACGTATAAAATTAGCCAAACGTACCTTGACGAACTTTCAAACCCATTTTTTATTTTATTTACCCAATGTTCTAATTTTAAAGTTTAGGCGTTTAAGTTGCTGTAAGTAGTTTTTATTGAAGTTCTCATTTTAAATTTTGAGTCACTTTTATTTTAGCGTTACTTCAATTTTTCAATGCAAGAGTGACGAAGATTTAGGTAACATTTTTTTAAACAACCTTTCGATGGTTTTTCAGTTTTTTATTTAGCTTTACGTAATCAATGTGTAAAAGTGCTGGGCAAGTCCTGATGTCCATCTTAAATCCTGTCCCAGGCACTTTAGCGCCCCGCAAGTAGGGGCATGAGAAAACACCAGTTGCCCCTGACGCTATACTATAATTTGTCTACAAATAGATGCAAAGGCCTGTTTACTTTTTTTTACTTAATCAATATACCACTCGTTGTTTTCTTAGTTCTACAATCTTATCAACAATGAAGATTATGCTAATCCAAATATGCGAAAATCGCATAAAAATATTGTTTGAGATCGATCTAGAAGTTTTATAATTTCAATCTTTATTCTTTATTTTGTGGCATCATAAATTTCATTTAAATATTTCTGGAAATTTCGCCATTTGGTTCCAAGATAAATAAAATGTGATGTATTTGGACGATAACTGACACAATTTAAATATCTACGTATATTTGTAACGTCAACATAATCAAATTAAAATTAAATAAATATGAATAATGTAAAAAACAAACATCTACGCTGATCAGACAAATTTTTGTTTCTTTGGGACATTTTCACATAGCGTCATTTAGCCCAGCCCGAACTATGGAAAACAAACCAAGCGTCACTACTATTTTAAGCGGATTTCAATGTCCTATAACAACAAATAAACTAATTTTCCACTTTACTGCATTTTAATCAAGGTGCTCCATGTTCGGAATCGTTCGTTAAAATTCATGGAAATGAAATGGGTGAATCTAGTTCCATGCATGGACGTAACCCAAAGTCCATGATAAAATGTAATTAGAAAAAACGAGTTGTCAAAAACTACGAAAATCATGAATAATCATGCATAGGCGACAAAAAATATCGCTGTTTCACTGTTGTTAACAGGCTGTTTGTTTTTATTAAATTGTTTAAAATATTAATACCTAGTTACACAATTAATTCACCACAAAAACATTTTGAAAAATGAGTGAATCTAGCTTAGAAATAATTTAGATCTAAGTTATTTCTAAGCGACTAAGCCAAAAAGAACTTCTTTCGTGCTTGTATACGTAGCCGGATTTTTGTAACCATAGGTAATCCAAGTTTTTTTTGTCATCGATAAACGTGAAACCATCCACTTCACTTCCTCTTGTTTGGCTACTGCGACTAGATGCCTCAATTCTGCCAGTGTCCGTTTCATGCTAGTGTCATAAACTTAAGATGGAGAAGAGTAACTTTTCAATTGTGAAAGAATTTTTGAAATCGTCACAGTAGTTTTTGAGTTTATTCATTACAAACGTACCAAAATACAAGCTTTCCTCTTTATAATATTAGTTTATAAGTATAGATAGCAGATATAATAATTATGACATATTTTTTGTAAATACATACTAAGAATTCAATAAGTATAGGTTACTTCCAGACAGATAACTAATATCTGTGTCCACCACACAAATTCTTTTTCTCGGTGGGAATCGAACCGACGCCCTCTAGTGCAAAAAGCAGCGCTATTATCAACTGATCTATGAAGGCTATCAAATGATAATGAATATAGCCACAGATTGTAATAACTAAGCTTATATCGGTATCTAATTTCGATAAGCATAGTTCTAGTTTATCTATACGCACGCCTTAGCACGCATTAGGACATCTTATCTACGCATTTTAAGCCTGTTATTTTTTTTATATTCAGAATCTTAGCTTATGTAACGTTTACTATTGTCTCTTACCTTGATGCTTGATTCTATAACGACTTCTCTTTTCTTCGCTTTCTTTAAAATTGTAGTAAATAAATAGTATTATATTTCTTTCTTTCGACTTCCTTTCTTTTTTATTTCTTTCTAGTTTCACCTTTTTTTTCCCTTTTTTTCTTTTTTCATCGTATCTTCTCTCTATTTCTGTTTTGTTTCTTCTATTTTCTTTTTATACATTAGTACCTACGTTTTTTGTTCATTCTAAAGTCCTTTTTTACATAACTCACAGATTAACTATCAACTATAATTATCATCTTTTCACAGTACCAAGGCGTATGGTACGAAATCCAAAAGTTCCCCACTGCGGCGGAAAAGGGCGGCAAGTGTGGCAGCGCTGAGTACAAACTGGATGGGGACATCGTCAAAGTGAAGAACAGCCATGTCATAGATGGAACTCAGGCCATTATTGAGGGCACAGCTAAATTCGCTGATGATGCTATGAACGCGGCTAAGTTGGTCGTCAGCCTTGTGTTTGGAGGTGAGTTTCAAGAATAACAGCGTCAAAACTCCTCTTAGGCCCGTTTTCCGAAACAATGCTTGAGTTTGAGTCGAGCTTCAAGCACAGATTTTTGACACTTCAATGGAGAACTGTCATAAAATAGTTTCTGAATACGAACCAAATTGTTAAATACCAGGAACAACCAAAACAAAAAAAAATGTCTCGCTTCACGTACAGATCCACGTTTCAGCATAAAACTTAAGGTCGATTTATATCTACAGACATTGAGTGTGGCAGACACGTGCCGTGGCAGACAAAATGATATTCTTCCATACAGTAACTATTAACGTATTTATATTTATCGTAACACGGCCGTACAGACGCTTACAGACACGTGTCGTGCCCGGCCAGTATTCTCGGAAAGAATATTTTGTCTGCGCGGTTCATGTCTGTACGTGTCTGTGGCTCCTTGCCGGGCAGTGTGAATAGAGTATCGGAACTGCGTACACGTGCTTTCTTAGTAACTGCCAGTGAGAGCGGACGCCGATGACGGTGTCGGTATCCGGGGTGTCTGTCACGGCACGTGTCTGCCACACTCAATGTCTGTAGATATAAATAAATGGTGTCTGTCGGTGTCTGTCACGGCACGTGTCTGCCACACTCAATGTCTGTAGATATAAATCAACCTTAAGGTCGATTTATATCTACAGACATTGAGCGTGGCAGACACGTGCCGTGGCAGACAAAATGATATTCTTCCATACAGTAACTATTAACGTATTTATATCTATCGTAACACGGCCGTACAGACACTTACAGACACGTGTGTAGTTACTGTATGGAAGAATATCATTTTGTCTGCCACGGCACGTGTCTGCCACGCTCAATGTCTGTAGATATAAATCGACCTTTACTCGTAAGTCCTCAGGCACGTTTCGTATTTCAAAATATTAGTGTTAAGTACTGGGAAAACCACCAGACCTTGCAATTATCTTGATATCAGGACAGATGATGATTCCATCAACAGAAATTTATCAAAATGACGTGATAAGTTGGGTTCGTATCTCTAAACAGATCTTGTCCATGCTATCACATTATTGCAAGTATTTTTATGACTTGTATCTTTAGTTTTGATGAATTTACCTTATACATTAATAATAATCCTTGCTCCTATCAAAGTTGACGAAGCGGAATTTGCTGGTAATTTCAGCCGAACAAGCAAAATTACACGCATTTACACCTTTTTTGCGTACCTACATTTAAGTAAATCAACTATACTAAAAGGTTCTGTACTGTCTTCTGGTTCGTGGTTCCCATTTAAAATCCTTATCTTGCGTATGGCTAAGCATGCTCCATCTTAGGCTGCATCTTCACTTCCCATCACGTGTGATGGCAGCCAAAATTAAATGTTTAGCAAATAATAAAAAATAACTGCTTACTTGTTCTAGTAAAGAATTTGAGCATGAAGTCATTATTGATACGAAATCAATACTATTAATTGACACAAAAATGCTTTTAAAAGTAGTAACAGTGGTAGCCTAATACTACATAGCATAATACTTATTTGATTGTATCTACAAAATTAGAAACTGATGTTGCTGATTATTTAAAACAATACCTAGGTTTTGTAGCAAAATCCTATCTATATCCTGTTACAAGGTTAACTTAGTTGACATTGATAATCAATTACCTATATTATGTACTACTATCAATTATTTAAACTCCACTTGCTTATGGGAAAAGTCTTCCAACGTGGACACTAACAGAAGGATTAGACTACAAACTAAAAGCTCAGCGAGCTATGGAGAGGGCTTAGCTTGGCGTCCCTCAGAAGGATAAAATCCGGAACGAGGTTATCCGACAGAGAATTAAGGTAGTCGACATAGCTCAAAAGATTAGTATGCTGAAGTGGCAGTGGGTTGGTAATGTTTGCCGTAGAACCGACAATAGTCGGAGCAAACGAATACTAGAGTGAAGGCCGCGTGTAGTTAAGCGTAGTGAGGACGCCCTCCGGCAAGATGGTATATATTAGAAGACACCGTTGTCCAGCTGTGAATTGATATAGGTTGATGATTGTAATCTCCACATAAGTCCTAGACCAACAAGCGGTTATTTTCTTTCAGAAAAAACAAGGGAGAGTCCACTGAGTGTAGTCGCCACTGACTACGAGAACTACGGAATCGCCTACAACTGCAAATACGACGACAAGAAGAAGACACACTCAGGTATGTACTATAATGACTTGCCTCTAGCTCAGTTGGTAGTAGCTCTGCCTTTTGCGCCGTAGGTCGTGGGTTCGATCCCCACCGAGAACAAATATTTGTGTGGTGAACATAAATGTTTGTTCTCTGTCTGGGTGTTATATTGTATTCTAAGTATGTATTTACAAAAAAAAAATGTATTCAAGTATTATATCAGCCATCTGGTTCCCATATTACAAGCTCTGCTTAGTTTGGGGCTGGATAGTGTTGTGTGAATTGTCCAGAATATTTATTTATTTATTTATTTATAATGAGATGAAGCGAAAAATAGGAAAATAGAAATAGTAGCTTTCCTAAGCAATCTCTACTACTCATAATCTCTACTAGTCATAGTCGTAAGTCACCAAGACAGTGACCAAGTAAATTGCCACTTATGGCTTTGAAGTAGTGTGAAGTAGTCGTGAAATCGCTCGCACAAAAGTGACAAGCGATTTCAATTTGTTGATAGTTCGCGTTCGCCGTCGGGCACTGTGGTCGATCAAATTCCGCTCCCGCCCCCGCTATCGCTACTATCGATGCCCACAGAAGACGCACCGTTTAGGTACTAACTATCCGTTTCCATGCGCATGATTTCAGCACTGAGCTCCGGTGCGTTTTCTTCTTTCTAACATGATGATAGCGTACAGTCTTTATTACAGTAGCATAAACCGAAAGCAGCTATAATACTGTAAATATTCGTTATTGATTCTCTCGTCATCATCTAAGTATTCACTATCATCTAAATATCTATGTACATTTTAAATGATATTTTGCTGAACATATATTTCCAAAGCTAACAATCTTTGCCTCTATCTTCTGTTTTACCTACGTCCTTGACAATGTCGTGGGCCCAACGAATATGACTCAATGTGTCATCGATATAACATTCAAAACACGCGTTTCACACTATCATGTATACCATATATTATTATGGCATAATGGTGCTGTCTATATTTCGTTTTTCGTTATTCTAAACCTGACCAACTTCACAATATTGGCAGAAATGATAAGATAACACAATTTTGGACTTAGATAAACTTAGATAGTTCACATATTTGCGCTTATCGTAACCGTATTTCAAATTCTGGCCAAAAGATTGTCCTTAGACTGGTTTATTAAACCTATATTTGCATTGACATTTGAACAAGCTGGACAAAAAATGGATGTTGACTCTTATTATTGAAGTTTAGTTAGCTTTTCAAAAGAATTTCATTCGTCTCTGGTTTTAGATTTTCACAAGTTTATTTCAGATGAATTTACAAAACTGTTTTACTCAGCATTTTGACCTGTAGGCCTACCGGCCTAGCTGATTATGTCTGACTAAAAACCAGAGCCAAAGACAGAGCCAGACAGAGCTTGAGGTCTACGGATGACTTTGCTAGGTGTAGGCAATTTATTTCTGTGTCTGTACTGTGCATATTCCTAGCTCACATACATCAGCTCTTTATAAAACTTGACTTATCTATTCATAGACTCCATTTGGATCCTCGCTAGAGGCAAGAAGCTGGAAGGTGAAGGCAAGACAGCTGTGGACAACTTCTTGAAGCAGAACGCTAAGGAGATCGACGCCACCAAACTTATCACCACCGACTTCTCTGAGGAGGCTTGCAAATTCACCAGCACCACAGTCATCACTGAACCCAACTCACCCAAGAAGCAGTAAATTGACCAAGCAGTGGTTTCCTAAGACAATTGCCGTAATTCTTGAAACACCTCAAAAGCTGATAGTACTTTCTCTTAAAATGAAGGTGTGAACAACAGAAAGTGCACCACCATAGGACTAGCAGACGCACGGCTCAATACCATCCATATCTGGTTAGAATACCACCGCTCGCACTACACTTTTTGGCTCCACCTTCACTATGCAAACCTCTAGGGAATAGAACTCATTGCCAGCGTCTGTTTTTCCTGACAAGCTACAATCTGGTCCTCTTCTTCTAAACTTCTAGACCATTCTGCTCCATCGTCGGTTACATCGTCGCCTACCATCAAGTGAGATTGTAGCCAAGAGAGGGTCTATATCATGTAAAAAAAGTGTTTTGGCTATGGTGATGTCTAGGATAGGTATGGTAACAGTTTTTAGGAAACCAAGCAAATCAGAGGACCTAGAAACAACATCCATTGACAAATCAGCTTTAAACAAACATGTAGTATTATCAGAAGCGTTAGGTTGATTACTGATTTAGTTTTACCTATTCAATTGTAGATAATAAGGTATGTACTAGTTTTGATGATGAAACATTGCGAAATCCCATATTATTGTTTCATTGAGGGACCAATAAAGTAGTAATTGTGTATTGTCAACAAAATAAAAGCATTGTATTCATAGCTTGAGCTCCATTTTTTTCATGCAATCTACAAATAGCTTAAAGCTAAGCGTGCTATACCTTAGTCTGTGTCTACGCTTTCCATCGGGCACAACACACCTAATGGAACCTGATTGGAAGTATGATTGCAGCCTAAGGTGTGGCAATAATAGCAGCCAAAATTAAATGTTTCTTTTTAGTAGAAATATATTAATTGAATTACTTTTATCAACTTTCTTTGTGATAAATTATTATTTGTAAGTTTTAATGATAATATTTTTATTGTTGCTAGAGATTAATAAACCGATTTCATACTATTGTCTGTATTTTTATTATAATTTATAGTTATTACCAATCAAATCTATGCATTTTTTAAGGATTAGAATTATTCAGCGCTATTTTTTTGAGTAATATAAATAATACTTGAATCACTCCGAAAATAAATGTACCGAGAAAAATTACAAGAACTAATTATACAGGGCTATTCATTATTAGCTACACTAACTGATAGGACCTAATTTTTGGGTCGTGAATATTTGTTTGGCCGAATCAATTTTATTCCTAAACTGATTAAAGTTTTTGTATCAAAATTTTATTTTTATTAATTTCTTTATTGCTATTGCATAATGATTGCCATGGAGAACAGGACGATGACCCACCCAGGCGGTGACTGAACGCAGAGTGTCGCTCACGGCACGTGGGCGCGGATCAAAGGTCAAAATAGGTCAGGCGCCAATGATTCCAAAGGATATTTATTATCAATTTTCTCGGGATTTTCATAACAAAACTTTAAAAAATCATTTCATAAATATTTTTTATTTTATTTGTTGAACCTAACTCCTGAGTATTTGCAGCTAATAATGAATAACCCTGTATTTCACTAGCAGCTGCCGGCGACTTCACCCGCGTGATAGTCGGTAATTGCTAATATCAAAATTGAAGGCAATTTCCCAAACACATAATTTTTTTCTCCATTTTCGTTATTTTTTCGAGAAAAAATCACTAATTTGCTTATCCAGACTACAAAATATATTTGTTCTAAATTTCATCTAAATTGGTCAAGTAGTAACGGAGTGATTTAGGCACAAATATTCGAATATTGTAATTTCCTTATTATATTTACCTACTATTTAGCGAGTATTGACTGCAAACTTTTATTGAACAAATAAAATGTAGGCGTGTACTACTGATAGCAGTATTTATCCCTAATCACCTTGAGTCATCTTCAATTACCTTTCAAGAAATCCATTATTGATAATGTTTCCAAAAATCAAACACAATTGCATCATAAATATTTTTTAATCACGGGAAAAATGAGATCAGCCTCCAAGCCCTGTAGGCCTACCATGAGTTCTATCTGGCTCTGTCACTGGTTCTGGTTTTGAGTACCTATGTGTTAGTGTTGACTAAATAAATCCTACGTCAAAACGTCACACACACAGTATAATGCACTACAGAGCTCATGGTAGGCCTACTGGTCACCTCTCACCAGAAGTTGGTAGAGAAAGCATCCACATCTTGTTTGATGTTGAATGCGCAGTTTGCTTCGCTGAACTCCTTAAAAACAAAAGACTGTCGATGCTCAGCCAGCTCCGTGTACTTTGACAGAACGTTTTCCACCTTCTTCAGGGTTTCACCTTCGAGTTTTTCCTTACTGCGTGTGAGGACCCAAGTATACACTGAAAATAAGACGAAGGTGATCTAGAGTGGCACCCTGTTTCTCAAGAAATGCACGGAAGATTCTGTTCAAATAAAATAATTTTATAAAATTTGAGAAACCCGACTTCATGGCCAAACTCACAGAACGAAAAAAACAAGCATAAGCGTAAGCATTTTTTCTGTTCCGTGGCCAAACTGCTGAGCCAATTTAGATGAATCTTTTAGAGACAAATCTTTATATGGCCTAATATTTTTTTAAATCGGCTCATTAATGATGAATTTATGAAAAAGTAATTATAAAAAATATAGCAAGGAAATCGCTGGTGCACAGCCAATAAAAAAAAGAAAAAGCTTTACTGTGATTAGCTGTCACCATTCTTGGCAAAGAGTGGACTACGAGCTCTACAGAGCTCTACGGAGGTCTACGGGGCTCTACGACGATCTACAAAGCTTACGAATCCGGCGAATCTTAGAGAACTACGATGTAGAATTTCATTCATTTCGCAATGTAAAATTTATTTATTTATTTATAATAACTTTAAACTAGACTAAATAGACTTACGATAATGCATCTTTGCCTTCCTTCCCATATTTTTGCAGGTGTACAAGATCGCGAAACTGTCATAATCAGTTGCTAGTATAGAAAGTGGAAACTGCAACACGTTATCTGAAATAAATTTTTCTATCTTGAGTTGCGTGTGCCAGTTTCTATTTTTCCGAGTAGGGTTTGTGTTGAGCGAATATTAACGAAAAAAGGTACTGGTTGCCGCAAAACAGAACTGAGTAAGTAAAGTAATCAGCACTAAGATCAAAAAATCAAAAATATCATCATTATCAGCATTTGTTTGCCAGCTATTATTATTTTGACACCATTTAAAATTAGCTTGGTGATGCTGATCTTCTACACAGAAAATGTTGGCACTATCGTTTTGCATTCACGTCATGTGGGTCCCATGTAAAACTAAAATATTGACAGACGTGGAATGAATTTAACGCAGCCGTAGCAGAACCGATTAAAAACTCAGAATAGGCATAAGTTTTGCTTTGGGATCGGATTTGGATATCCATTATTTGGATCAACATTGTTGACATGTTCCTCAAGCGTAGATACCTAATACTGAAAATCAGTAAAGAAATATTTGTTTAATAATAAATCTTGCGAGAAAAAAATCAGGCTTTCATCTTACCACTATTCTCATAGATAGCAATCACAAATTTTCCCCTATTCCCCGCATCAAAAGTAGGATCAACTCTTGCAAAGTAAGAAGTCTGGGTCCTGTTCCCATTTGCAGTGCTTGTGTCAATGTAGGTCTCTCTCAAGGTGAACCCCATGTTGTCTTCCTGAAACTCCAGGGTTGCGCAGTCGTTTATCATGCGGTTATCGCTGGCATAACTCGCTACATTGTACCAGAGACCTGAAAACTGTTTATAGGAAAATATGAGTGGGTAACAAATCAATAGTTGGGGAATAAAGGTTCTCAAATGGCGATCACGAACCGTAAGACGAAACGTAGGACGCCCACCCACCAGATGGACTGACGTTGTTAAGATCGCGGGAAGTCGATGGATGGAAAGGGCTCAGAATCGTTCTTCCTGGAAATGTGTAGGGGAGATCTGTGTTCAGCAGTGGACTTCTTCAGACTGATAATGATGAAGATGATGAACAAATCAAACCAAATTCAAATGTTATTTATCTAACGTCACAAAGCAATAGTCTATACAAGTGTATCGTGATACCGTAGTTTACTAAGTACTGATGGAGGAAGCAGATAGCCAAACTGATGTTGATTCAAAAAGATGATTTACATTTATACGTTAGGTGACGGTGAAACTTGTATTGCTGTCATAATATCATTGTGATATTTGACTCACTTATCACGGCTCACCGCTTTGATGTAGCCGTAACTTAAGATATGAACTATCCTCTAGCGATGTTGTTTGGAATAACTCAAGTCATGCACAATAAGAACGTGCCTAGCGATACACTGCCGTGTGTCCATCAAATAGAGACATGGAGATGTTCAGCTTCACGCGTCTGTAATTTCACCGAAACACCTTGCTGTGCTTTGCTGCAAAGCAAGGTATCTTTGCAGCAAAGCACAGCAAGGTATAGCATGGTGGAAATACTCACAATAATACCGTGGTTCGGTGGCCTACTAGCCGTTAAAAATAATCTAATAACTCACCCTAGTTCCGTCCAAATTTTCCTGCAACTTCATATCAGGACAGTCGCCTACCAGTGTGTACACACTGTCATTTTGGCAATGTGTACTACCGAAAAGTAGGCAAAATATGTACAGGATCATTGTGGCCAAGCAGTGTGACCGCAACGGGACAAAGACGGCGAATGAGCCACGTCCTATGGGTATTTAACCAATTTGTAGCCCATTATGTTGTAGACTGAGCAATTGCAGTATATCCTGTGGGGTTATTTTTATCAATAACTCTGTTTGTGGTTCTCTAGAAGTAGGTATACACCTGACATGGTAAACAGTATGAAGAACATGGTTGGACAGAGTTCTCGACAGAAGTACAGAGAAGGAATTTATTAGCCTAGTTTACTACCTACAAAATTTGGGATAGATAAATCTATGAAAATAATAAAATTAGAGTGTCTGTTTGTAATATTGAAATAACTGCTTTTTACTTACATATACACGGTACATTCACCAAATTTTTTTTTTTACAATTGTTGTCTGTCTGTCAGTTTGTTTATTCCGGCTAATCTCTGAAATGGCTGGACCGATTTTGACGGGGCTTTTATTGGCAGGTAGCTGTAATAAGGAGAAACTTTGGCTACTTTTATTTTAGAAAAAACGGCTAATAAGAAATACTTTATTACTCACAAAAACATAGAAACAGACAATGACACATTAAAAACTAATATATTGGATATTTCTTCCAACAAACATATAAATAAAATATAAAATACTACATTATCCCAGAATATAAATGCTTATCCTTGAAGTAAGCCACCGGGATTCAAACCCGTAATTTGATTTCGAGGGCATTACCCAGCTTTACAGTTCCTTGTGGTCAAAAATATTTGGAAAAACATATTTTTTCCCATTTTTCGTACTATAAAAACTAAGTAGGTATTATTAAATCAATTTATTCGTCATCAGAATCAACAGCCTGAACATGTGCTGTCCAATGGAACCGACAAGCCTCCACCTTCTGGTCTACCGTCTCGAGGAATGCTACGTTGGCGTTTGGAACAGCGTTCAGCTCTGTGTGGGCTTTAAGGAGTATGTCTTCGGAGAGTATGGACTTTCTTGACAGGATCCATGCGTTTACTGAAAACAAACGTTGAAAGTTGAAATAATTTTTCTTTTTTGATAGGATTGATCGAGTTTACCAAAATGCATCGTACATAAGTTTTTAATGGGTTGAGGAGAAGTAAAACACATAAAAAAACATGTCAATAAAATATTGCATTTAAACTAAAAAAATACACCATTTTGTAATGGAATCGTGAGTGTCAGCGAGGGGTCACGCTCGCCTAAAGGCCTGCGCACACCTAGGTCGCTGGCGATGGCGATCAATGAAACGCTGTCAAATATCGCTTTCAAATTTGACAGCGTTTCACTGATCGCCATCGCCAGTGACCTAGGTGTGCGCACACCTAGGCGATGGCGATGGCGATCAGCTGAAATGCTTCAAATATTGCTGTAATATTTGACAGCATTTAAACGGATCACCGCATTATAAAAAAAAATATGAACTGTATTTTTCATAATTTCCGAAAAGATAATTAAAACGAGAAAGATTTGAACAAATTATGATCAACATTTAAAAACACTAGCTCTGAAAGTAACTTACTGTATTTCAAATCTAATTCCGTATTATTCCTGCAGCCGTAAACCAATGCGTAGTTTGTGTAATCGGTAGTAATCACGTTCAATGGAATACCCACTGGGTCTGGAATTGTAAATGTTACTTTGTTAGGAGTGGTTTGTGACGTGGCTTGTTAGGTAATTCTTTATCATCAAAGTCAAAGTCAAGGACATTTTATTCAGTACCTACCCACACATAATCTCTGTTACTTCTACGGCTAACAGCTAAAAATTTGGTAACATTAACCCAATATCACGGCTGATCTTAGATCTACCACACGATGCACAACTGAACCCGATCTTTGGCTTTTCTCCAGCATTTGCCAGTCAGTCTAAGGTTGTGGAATGATCTCCATGCTGAGGTTTTCTAGAGACTTTGGCATAGCGTTCTTAAAAAAAGTGGCCAAGTGCGAGTCGGACTCGCCCATGAAGGGTTCCGTAGCAGTAAGTAATATAACATAGAGTTCTAGAAGTTCTAGTAGTTCGTCGAAAGGTAAATTGCGGTTTACGATTTATGACGTATAAAAAAAAACTACTGACTAGATCTCGTTCAAACCAAATATCGTTGGAAGTTTCCATTGTAATGTACAACATATATTTTTTTTAGCTATAACAGTCACTTATTTTAGAAGTTAGAGGGGGGGGACCAACTTTTTTCCACTTTGGAAGTGTCTCTCGCGCAAACCATTCAGTTTAGAAAAAAACAATATTAGAAACCTCAACATCATTTTTGAAGACCTATTCATAGATACCCCACACGGGTATGATGAAAAAAAAATTTTGAGTTTCAGTTTCAAGTATGGGGACCCCCAAAATTTATAGTTTTTTTTTAAATTTTTGTGTAAAAATCTTAATGCGGTTCACAGAATACATCTACTTGCCAAGTTTCATCAGTCTAGCTTTTACGGTTTCGGAGAAAAATGGCTGTGACATACGGACGGACAGACAGACAGACAGACAGACAGACAGACAGACATGACGACATCTATAAGGGTTCCGTTTTTGCCATTTGGCTACGGAACCCTAAAAATGGGCATTTTAAAATGCTTAAAGGGTCGGTAAAGCACATGAGACGTTTCGTGTTCCAGTTTGTGGTCGCCATTCGAGAGACCTTTATTCCCTAACGGTAGTCGGTTCTTCGAGCTATATGACCTGAGTGCGTTAGTACCAGATCCTTATGTTATGCTATCCATAATGATGAATCAAACTTGGACGCCACAGTAATGGAATATTCTGAGATAATGCCAGACATAGAACTAAAACTGTTCTTTTCATTTCATACTCACCAATATTACTCGCCTGTATATGAAATACAGCCTCATCACCAGGAGAGTAGCTACTGTTCACATGTAGCACGTACTGTATTCCATCTCGTACAAACACATGTTCAATCTCAATCCGTCTACCACAGTATTGGATGCGCTTGTATGCGCAAGAGCCGTGGTCTTCATACCAGGTGGGGAAGCGGGCTACCTCGTACCATAGCCCAAGGAACTGAAAAAGTTAAGCAGGTATTCTATATTATAGCCCAATAGTTAGTAAAAACCAACAGGGTCATAGAATTTTTCATTGTCGTTTTTTTCATTACTGAAGATCATGCCCGTCTTGAAACACCTAAGTCGCAGCGTTGACAATATTTTTACAAGCAGAGCCCTGTCTAATAAAGCTGACAATTCGACATATACAAATTTAGCTTTTTTATCTCCGTATATTTTGTGTGGAAGATGTTTGCTAAATAATAAGATTTATTTTTGAATGTGTTTATATGTCACAAAGCGACAAAATTGTGGAATTGTCGCACTTATGCTATTAATAAAAGAATAAAAGCGACCAAATGCCACAAAAGCGCGACAGTTCCACAATTTTGTCGCTTTTTGACAAATACGTCGAATTGTCAGCTTTATTAAACAGGGGCCTGCTCTATCTTGGCCTGTCAGGGCGATAGTGACAGGAAGGCTAGTAAGAGCCTTTACTTAATCTACCAGCTTGGTTATTTTCCGCGTCGTTTTGTCCCACTAACTTCCCAACCACAAACCACTACTAATACTCCACCTGCCAGTAGTGGTGTCAACTTGCGTCCAGAGGTGTACACCGGTCAGTTTAGTCTCAATTCCTTCCAGGCATTTTTTATGCGGGGAATTTTAAGCTAGTTTAGTTATATTGTGATCCCTTCAACTTACCCGTTCTAAATCAAAGTACTCCATAGTCTGCACGTCGGGACACATCCCAAACTGCAGGACCTGTCCATCACTCACACTTGACACAAAAACCACGATTAAAACAACATACAATATATTCATTTTTACGGATTTTTCTGTGTATTTTGTCAGACAAAAGTGGAATCAAATTGTGATCAGTTTAGAAGATAAGATTATCTTTATCTGAAAATTTCGATGATAAAGGTGTCATGGATGACGATGATAGCACTCCAAGTTTTTTCTCATCATGTTGATGATTCTATACTACTAATATTTTAAGAAACATTTTTATGAGGCTGGAACATAACTTAAAATATGTATCTACAATAAAAAAAATGGTAAGCGAGATGAAAACTAACTGTTCCATCATTGTTATTTTGTTCTTTACGCGAAAGTTTGTAAGTATGGATGGATGGTTGGATGTCTGTTACCTACTCTTTCACGTAAAAACTACTGAATGGATATTAACGAAACATTACAATAATATCATCAGAATAACATTAGGCTACAATTTATAAAGATATTGTAACGGAGAACGGATGTAACTAGCGGGAACGGGGCGTAACGGGAACGGGGCGAGCGAAACCGCGGGCGGCTGCTAGTGATTCATAAATATTATATAGCTACTGAAATGTAACTGATTTTGATGATTAGGGTTTTGCTTTGTTTTATCCATGAAAAATTAAAAACTTAATTTCAAGCATTACAGGTATAATCCTAAAATTCATTGGGCAGTAAAATCCATAACAGGCCGTGATAATGGTAATAAATTAAACGCACAATGAATTAAAAAGTCGAGACATCTCCAAAACGGTTAAAAAAACAGATCCATAAAAGATGACCAACTTTCCGGTACGCTTCATTTGCCTATAGTCTTCCGTGATCTGTGCTTTGTGACAAAGTTCTATGATGTTGATTGTCTGTTTGATTTTGGGACTGTTTGGTGTTTGCGTTGACGGTGTAGTTATGAATGTGAGCTGCCCTGAGGTGACTCCGAGAGAACTGGATTGGAAAGAAGTAAGTGTGGTAATTAAGCTGATAGAGAGGAAATGTTTTCGATCGGCCACCACGAACCGGAAGATAAAATAAAGGACGGCCTGAGACCAAATTCAAATAATTCTTTATTCAATGGTATCACTAGGATCACTTTGAAACGTCTTAAAGCTAGGTGAGTCTAGGTGCCAGTTCCACGCGACCAAGCCTAGAAGAACAGGCAACTAACTACGGCTTAATTGGTTCCTACCGTTTTTTTGGACCCAATGGATTGATAGTGTTGTGAAGGTCACAATCATTCTTATATCATTTATTTTAGTTGACTATGAGCTTGGCAAATTTAAGGACCTCCCAGTACTATTTCGCAAAACAGTTTCTCCTGTAAGAATAAAATTCGCAATTCTAAATAACTTTTTACCAAAAATTGTTAACTAAAGGACCATAAAATCAATGGATTAAAGCACTTATGGATTAAAGCCTTGTGCGTTGCTGATTTTTTTTATTTTACTAGCTAATTTTTATTTTTTTATTTTTTTTATTTTATTTTATTTATTTAGGGCATCCAACAGAGAAACACATAGTATAAATGAACAATCTTAAATGTATAGTAATCAGTGCGTTGTGTCTCTCTAATTACAGGACGCCACAGCGCGCGCAAAATATAGGAACTAATGGAACAAGCATAATGATTCCCTTGGTTACCATCACCTATAGCAAACCATTGTCTCGTAGGTCACACACCTCAGGAGCGTGCTCTTAGATACACTACCCTACTTCCCCTGCAATCAATCTATCAATAACAGTAACTCGAAATTTCCGAATTGTGAATTTTAAGTGCATCCGACTTCAGAATTGCTAGGCGTAAGCACTTCAGTTCCACAATAAAATGCTATTTTCCGCACAGATGGATGGCACGTGGTACCTATCAGCAGTGGCAACAGACCTGCAGGTCCAAGGCGAATGCGCTATGGTGCTCTTCGACCATCAGAACACCCTGGATGTCTCCATCAAATGGATCACCAACCACACCGCCAGCTATTACAACGGATCAGTTGCTCTCATTCCTGATCCGAGCAGCAACAGCACGGGAGATTTGCTGCAAGTGACTTACGATGGTAAGTTCCAATGAGGGGAAGACGGCGCATGTATCTCGCTCAGATAACAAGGAGGTTCTAAAAGAAAGCTGGAGCTTGGTCGATGGAGTCTGGTGAAGCAGGCATAATACGTTCTTCATGGAAATATCAGGAATGGATCTATATCAGGAAGCCGGTCTAGCAGTAGGATTCTAATGGCTAATAACTTAGACATTAATAGCTATTTACCAGCTAGTAATGAAGATAATTAAATAAACATGAGTGGACATTTCTGCTTATAGGCCTGCGCACACCTATCACCTGTCGCTGGCGTCGGCGGTCGGTGAAACGCTGTCAAATTTGACAGCGATATTTGACAGCGTTTCACTGATCGCTATCGCCAGCGACGTAAGTGTGCGCAGGCCTTGACAGTGCTATTTATCCTTAATAGTGTACTTAAACTTATTTGTTTTTTGTAGTTTTAACCACAATATTTTTACAGATCAGAAATCGGAAACCTATGCATTTTTGGACATCAACTACGAACACTACGCCGTTGTTTTTGCCTGCTACAACAATGAAAACGACAACAGTAGCACATGTAAGTAAATGATACAGCATTTTATTAAGATTCTTCCTGCATGATGTAGGAAGGCCTAGCTAGTCTTCTTGAGGCTGTTGATGATGATGACTTGTTGTGCCACTATGGCTTATTTATGTCTAGGAAATCAAGCCATTAAAGGACTGCGCACATCTACACGATGGCGATGAGCTGAAACGCTGCCAAATATCGCTGTCATAATTGACAGCCTTTCAGCTGATCGCCATCGCCATCGCCTAGATGTACGCCGGCCTTTAGTTATCACTGCAGTAGTTTTTTTAACCGACTTTAAATAATAAAGGAGGAGGCTCTCAATTCGGTTACATTTTTTTTCTATGTTTGTTATAGCATACCTTCGTCATTTATGAGAAGATTTGTATTATTTTTTCGTCTGAAAGGTAATACAGTACATTGGTCCCATAGAAATTCCATTAAAATTAGTTCAGCCGTTTGACCATGAAGTCAGTTTCTAAAGTTTCCTAAACTTATATTATTTTCAAGACTTATTGATTTCAGTATACAATTTATGACACTTAAGGCCTGCGCACACTTATGCCGCTGACGAACGCGATCAGTGAAACGCTGTCAAATATCGCTGTCAAATTTGACAGCGTTTCACTGATCGCGTTCGCCAGCGGCCTATAGGTGTGCGCAGGCCTTTATATGCATAAAGACTTGATTGCAGTATAGAAATATGACAACAAAAACATCGGTGGACTAAAATTTTAAACAGTGTTTTCGTTTATGGTGAATGTTGTGTTATATTTTTTGTAATCGGTAGTAACGAAGTAATTTGCTGGTCTGATGGAGGCCGCGGTCGGTGAGATGGAAACCACGAAGCAATTAGCTGTTTCTGATTAGTTCTATAAGTACGAACAATCTTTGTTTTGGAAGCATTTTTCTGACCACTTCTTATTAAAAGGCATTAAGAAAATGTGGAGTACAAAAATAAAATAGACTGGAGGAAATTTTGCGATGGAGTATTCAAAGTTCTTTTTGACAGATTCAAATTACAAACATTGTAGAAACTTTTACCATACTACTAGTATAGTATTATCTTATCTGTGACCATACCAAATATTTTTGTAAATCGATTTGAAACTCTCGAGGCGGCCCCATTGTTACCATGTTTTAATTTCTTCTTCTTCCTGTCAACTCACTAGCTTTTTCTAAGTAGAGGGGTAAAAAGATTTTAAGTGCACTAGACAAATTTGAAGAGCTCAGAATCGCTCTTCCTGGAAATGTGTAGGGGAGGCCTACGTCCAGCAGTGGACTTCTTTAGGCTGATGATGATGATGAGACAAATTTGTCATGAATAAATTTTAATTTAAGCGTTGAAGGGACGATCTCGACGCTTTCGAGCGAGGGTGGTGGGGATGAAGCGATGTATAGAGACGGTTGGAAGGATTTGGGGGAGACCCTTGCCCAGCAGTGGGATAATATAGGTTAAAAACAAAAAAATAAGGTGTTTGTATTTTATAATTTACTTGTATTTTTTTCAGATGAGATATGGAAGATGGTTCGAACCCCGCATCTGAAACACACAGACTCCATCAAAATGGACGCAGCGATTACAAGATACAGTCTACAAGACACTCCCTTCATCACTTTCAACAACACCGAAGATACTTGTCGGGTTAACGCCGGGCAACATATTGATGCCTCTACTCTTATTATGACGTCAGCGGTGGCTTTGACGTTGTTTAGAAGGATGTACTAAAATACCCGATATTGAAAATTAATTATTACCTTTTAGTCCTGATAGAGTATTTCCGCTAAGCTTTAAAGTCCTTGCCTGTCGCCGTTATACACGTTTTTTTGCGGTGATTATTAGCCACAAAAACCCTAACCTAAAAAAAAATATTGGTAGGTCGCTGTCGTACGCTTTCTTCGATAATTTTACAGTTCAATCTACTGTATTAGAAAAAAAACAGAAGAAACAATAAAAATATTATGAGGGTTATTATAGCGCACAAAGTTTTTTATTAAAAAAACTTACACACGCAGCGTTAGTTAAAAGACATACCTACTGAAAAAATAACATGTATGACATCTCTTGAAAAGAGGTTGTAACGTTTTAAATTTTAAGTTACAAAAAGGTTCAATGCCTTAGAAATAAAAAAACGGAGGTCTGCACATAGTTTTGAAAGCGTAACACAGATGTCGCTTTTCTTAGCAAAACCTAGCATTGATACCAATGAGGTTGGAAACTAAACTGCGGCAGCAAGGAGTTTAAAAAGTCTATGATTGGTAGGTAAGAACATAAAATAATGATATTATTTTTCTCAAATAATGCGAGGAAATTCAATCTAGTACTACTTGAACTCATTCTGTCAAATACAATTACGACGAACAGCACCAAGTTTTTCTCGCGTTGAAGTGTTCATTTGTTTTTTTTTTTCAATAATAGCATTTAATTTTGCAAGCCAGTTCGAAATTTAAATAAAAGTTACCTCCTTGATGAATATTTTTTAGAGTAAAATATTGCTCGATTTTTAAATTACGCGGCAGATTTACTATATAATTTATTTGGCTGCTAAACACGTCAGTAATGGATTTTCATACAACTTTTGCCGGCCGCTCACATGTACCTGCCATAACTGCCAATACCTACAACAATAAAAAATCTATAAAGCATTCAAAATATTTAAAAATTTAAAATAGTAAAATTTAATAGAAGTCTTATCACTAAGAGAGATCACTTCCAGACAACCTTGGGATAGGCTTTAATTTGAATTTCCGCAACCGCTCAACAACTTCCTGTTTTAATTTACCCAACTTCCACACGTTATAGGCGCGTGTCCAGAATTTGATGAGAGCGAAAATGTGCGGAAGGCTTTGTTTTTCGGCCTTTAATTATTCTGAATAGCCTTTTTTTACAGAAATGGGCATGACTGGGCATTAAAACCCACAATAATGTGTAATTGTTTTTATTCTAATGTATTTGGTAAGTTATGCAGGAAAGTAAGTACCTATGTGTGTTTTTTTCATAGACTTTTTAAACTCTTTTTTGCCGCACAAAAAACACACATTTTCCTCATTGCAATGGTTTTACAACCTCCTTGTTTGTTTTTATAAAAAGTTGTGTTGCTGTCACCACTCTCTAAAATTAAAAATTTAGTTAAAATTATTATGACAAGTACCTACCTATGTTATTTTCTTGCTCTCCTTTGTTTTGTCTCGAGGAAGACGGTTATATTAAAAATATTAATACAGTTTCGAACCTAAATATCCACTTAGAGTTTTTTATGATTCCGAAGCCACTTAGCGAAACTTTTGATATAACTGAGATCATAAACTGAACACCTGGACCAAGCCTGCAGCATTTATTATAGCAATAGCGCGCAAAAGCTAAAGCTATAACTTTTTTGGCAGGCGCAACTAAGCCGCTTAGGAGTGCGCTATGCGGTGAATTCTAAAGGGATTTCACGGTCCGGGTACAATAACTTTGAGTGTGTTAGTAATCAATTTAAAAATTGCATATATTGTGTGGGTTAAAAATGCAATGTTCAGACCGGGAGCCCTACTACTACCGATAGGTAGGTAAGACAAATCTGTATAAAATGGGCAACAAGTATATCAGGGATAATTATTTTGAAACATGTTGGTGTCTTCATGCCTTTATTTCTGTAAGAGTTTCAACGCCAAAAGAGGAAATACTTTTGACAAAGTCTAATAACTCTTCTAAGTAAATTTTCAACTCAGCTAAATCATTTTAGCTGAAATCCTTATGCGAGTTTTAAAGGTTTATTCTACACAGACGGGATAATACCACCCCGATGTTTATTACGATGCCTCACTTTTCGCACTAAGCGATAAATAAAAGTCAGTTCTTCAGTGATATTCAACCAGCGGGTCTGTAATGGGTCTTTGCAAATAATAGATCACTTTGAACTTTATAATCTCTTTTCATTCTTCCGAATTTCAGTTCTAGGTTCAAGACTAAATCTAAGTATAAGTACTCTCACTAATTTCTTTCGCGATGTCATGTTTTTTTTTATCTTCATGGCCATGTTTTTTTTTTCTAGTTATTAATATTAGATTTTGAGGTACATCATGAGTTACTAAGATCTGCTATTCCGGCAACAGGGCTCGATTTAGTGATCGCTGAATCCACGTTCCATTTTCAAAAGTTTCAAACAAAAATTGACAACTCACATCGGTTTAATACTTCTTAATACTTAATAGATTTTACGCGATCGCTTGAGTGATTTGTGTTGCTAGAATTGCACCCCTGATCATAACCGTCATTATTCCTTCGCCGTAGTCAAGTAAAATGGTATTACCGCCAAATAAAGAGTAGTCTAATCCGCGCCTGTGTAGGAGTACCTTTACATTCCACAGGCAAACTTCCTGTGCATAATCCCACTTGTTTCTACTCATTCTTAATTCCAATAATAAGCCTGAAAAGTTTTGCGACTTCAACCCCTGCACCTTAGATATAAACGGCAGAGGGATAATATTGACGTGCATATTTTGTAGCAACACGAGTATGAACATAAAATATATAGTACATGTATATAGTTAGTTATACAGAGAGTCATGGAGCGTGCTATGCTCGGCATCAAGCTTATAGATCGAGTTCCAAACTCCGAACTCCGAAGACGAACAAAGGTCCAAGACGTCGGAGATCGGAATACGGGGCTCAAATTGCAAGACTTGGTGATGACCGGTGTAGTAGAACAACAACCGAATGGTGGCCAAGAACCGGCTACAGCAGCTGAATACGCCCTGCAGCAAGATAGATGGACGATATAGTCAAAGTTGAGGTTGGAAATGAGTTAGACTGGCACAGGATTAAGGTAGATTGCACAAACAGGAGGCCTATACCCAGCAGTAGGTGAAGCTTGGATGATGATGTTGATGAGAGAACGTGAAAGTAGAATAACTACTATATGAATAAATGGGTCCTTAATTCTGCCTCAATATTTTGACGTGATAACGTCTTATAAATCGATGGAGCCGGCTGCACGCACGAAAAAACATGACTCATGCGTCGTTACGTCGTTTCGTCGTTCCATTTACCTGAGCCCGAGCCCGGGTCGGGTAATGGGTAAGGGTAAATGAGGGTAAGGGTAAATGAGGGTAAGGGTTCGGTCGGGTTCCGGGTCCGGGTCCGGGTCCGAGAGTTCGAGTCCGAGTCCGAGTCCGAGTCCGCGAGTCACAAATATTAATTGAAATTCTTTTGAAAAATGCAACCATTCCATCAGTATTTTCTTATGACGTTATCACGTTCAACTATCGTCAGTAAACCGACTTTACAGACAACCGATTTTTTTTTTAATAATAAAGACTTCTTCTTTCAAGTCGATGATCAACCAAAGTATGGACCTACTCTTCAGTGACTTAGACAATTTGATGATGACCAAGACCATGACCAATTTATCATAATAATCTACTGCGTTTACCATGCAGATCATAAGAAGATCTAACATATAGAACTCTCGATCTGGCCAGCTATAAGTTATTATTATTTTGTCTATCATATGCATAGGCCATTTAAGACCAAGTTCGGTTTTGCGAGCCATATTCACACTCACATATTAAAAGTAATTCAACTTTGCTGTAAGGTTCACCATCGACGGATACGCCGCGGAGGACATCATCATCATAAGAAGATCTTGATGAATGACGTTAGCGCGCTTGTGAAAATTCTATCTCAAAGCGTTCTACACAAAATTGTTGCTCTCAAACTTAAGCTCAGACACAACAAGAGCCATTTGCAAATAAAACGAAGACAGCCCGGAGCTTAATGAAGAACTAATTAAAAGTTACTTGAATATTATTCCAACAGCCGAGCTCTCCGAGTCGTAATTTGCTGATGCCTCAAAATGAATTATGGTCTTCGCGAGTTCCAGAAAGTTTCCGTGAATAGGTGCCCTCAGTGTATACTCTTTATTCTTTTGTATTTTCTTGTTCATTTTAAAAAGTGCTTGTGGTAGCAGTTACAGAAAGAGCGGAAACACACTGCTTTGATGTCAAAATAACCTCTTCTTCCTAATTAGATGGCATCTGTCCATTTTGGATCAATTTTGCCAGTGTCAAGTGAGGATAATATTATACTCGTATACAACGTGTATCAAAATATGTGTACTATCCCGAAGGGGGGTGAATTTCCACCCCCCGGGGAACAACTTTTGTTCAACGAGTTTTCGAACTTCGATTGGTATCTCTGAAAAAAACTGCAACGAAGTTTCAACATGAACAGCTGACTTTATACAAAGTGACAACCCTAAACTCAGCTACAGAGGTAGTAGGTAGTAGTAGTAGACCTACAGAGGTAGTAGGTCAAGGGGTCAAGGGGTTACAAGGATAGGGTTGTCAATTTATTTAGGCATTATGAAATTAAATATTTTTGTATGGGAAACTGAAAATAGGAATTTTTAATTTTCTCCCCCCCACAACTGATCACCATTATGGTCTGAAACCCCCCACCTTCGCATAGTACACATATTTAGATACACCTTGTATTATTACATAAATAAAATAAATAGTTTTTAGTCAAGTCAGTCAATAGACAAGTCGGCTGTCTCTGGCTTTAAATTATTCTGTTTTTGTGTGTTTAGCTCTTAGACAATTTAATTGTCTAAGGTTTAGCTCCATCACTGCTTAACGATAAGACCGCCTATAGTTCTTTCTTGTGAGCTAAGTTTTTGTGAACAAAAAAGTATGTTCTTTCAATATATTATTATCTATCTATCTGTCTAATCTCCAAATGAGTTGAACTCATATAACAATAAGTATGTCAGTTGTAACTTTAGAAATAACTAGCAGCTGGTAACCGAGCTTCGCTCGGATTTTTTTTCGTAAATTTGCATTTTTAAGAAATCATAAGAGTCATATTATCATCTTTACTGGTTTATTCTTACGGAACAGCGCCATCTGCTGGATTTGCTTGCAGTTAGTTGCTCACAATCGTCAATAGATGGCAGGAGCAGTCACATATTCAGTTTATGTTTAATTATTGAACTCGGAAAGAAATGATCATTTTCTTAAAATAAATCCTAGCTAGATCGATTTATCGCCCCCAAAACCCTCTGTATACTTAATTTTATGAAAATCGTTGGTGCGATTTCCGAGATCCTAAATATATATATATATACAAGATTTTCTCGTTTAAAGGTATAAGATAAGATATACAAGATTTTCTCGTTTAAAGGTATAAGATTTAAAGGTATAAGATTCACCTGTGTTGTTTGGTGAAATGGCGCTGCACGTAAATAATAAAGAGAAACCGCGGAAGTTTAATCTGGAAAACTTTGCGTCGCAATTGTACAAACTACCCAGTTTAGTAAAGTAGCCTGCCTATGCGGTCAGCGGAACATACGGGGGAGTATCCCTTAAGGTTGTTCGATTCCGATACAAACTGAATTTACACAACTATGGGCAAACAAAGTATAAATGTACACTGAAATAGCTGTAATAGAATTTTACAGTGGTTTTTATTGCCGGCCAGTTATATAAAGTTGGAGAAAACTGTAGGATAACAGAAATATTAATAAAAAACCAAAAAAGTAATTTTTTCGTCATTCTTTCTAACGGGTACTAGCTTTTAGCATAGAGTCAATTTTGTACATCACTGTTTCAAAATAGACGTAAAAGTCAGTTAGTTCTTTTTCTGAAGCCCCGACTGCCACGACCAACGGCTGACACTCCAACTTTATATAACTGGCCGGTAATAAGGACCACTGTAAAAGCCTATTACAGCTATTTCAGTGTACATTAATACTTTATTCGCCCATAGTTGTGTAAATTAAGTTTGTATGGAAATCGTACCCCCTTAAGGCCTGCGAACATCCAGCGCGATGACGATGGCGATCAGTGAAGCGCTGTCAAAAATCGCTGTCATATTTGACAGCGTTTCAGTTGATTGCTTTAGCCATCGCCTAGATGTTACAGTGCCACAAACTTATTAGCACCCTTATGTCTTGCGGACATATTCTAAGCGTTCTGATCTATGATGAAGCGGTGGCAATTAGTGAAACGCTGTTATACATAATTATATGACACCACCACCACCGACCACTGCAGAACGTTTAGATGTGCGCAAGGCTTAATGCTAAGATTTTGTATTGAGTTACTGTCTGCTAACCGTTCGTGCTGTGTAATACCGTTTTTCGTAATAGGTACCTATTTATATGGAGAAACGCATAGAAAAATACAGAAAGCATAGAAAAATACAGAAAAATGAGCGGCATATTGAGAAGTCTTCATAAAAAACCATATTATACTGTTCATATTGTGGTAGATATAAGATATCAAACAAATTTGACACGTAAGAACGTATTTGGCAACCAAATTAAATGATATTCAGTTATCTATATGGTCAAGTGTAGTTAGTGGCATTCGCTTGATCATTCTCGAGAGTGCTTTCGAACGCAATTTCCAGAGCTCTGTCGCCCTCTTTTTTTTACTAAGCTAGGCGTCACCGGTAGCAATTCTCTCCCGTATGTGGTGTTATTCTCACAATGAGGAAAACAAAGTGAATTGCAAACAATTTAAATGCACGCCTCTTCCCCCAGGCCACTGGCGAGTGGTAGACACAGGTGATGTGGACTTAGAATTTTGTACCCAAATTCTGTTTACTAGTGCTATACCTGGCAATTTTAATAGTACTAATAGCAGAGTTTTTTGTGTGTGGCTCGTTCCGGGAAAGTATGTAACCATGCCTATTTCTATCGTGAAGAAGCATTGCTGTGTTTCGATACTGCATCAGGGACGTGAGGCTGAATATCGTGCCTCAAGTAGATTTGCGCAAAGCAGTGCATCGTAGGGCACGTTCTTGACGTGTATGACTAACGAGGTATTGCTTTGCTATAGGCGATTATGGTTACCACTTAACATCAGGTGGGCTATATGCTTGTTCTATCCGCTAATTATATAAAAAAAACAAAAATCCAAGTTTTTAAATAAATTTATTCAGTAAACTATTGTACAGCCTATAAGCTGGGCGTTAGGCCCAGTTTCAAGAATGACTAATCGCCCAATTAGTTTTTGAATTTTCAACTGGTTAAAATTTGACTGGGCGATTACGTTACAAAACACGTTACGTAATATTACATTATGTTACTTCATTTCTGCAAAATTATTGTAAAAGAAGTTATATCTTTTAACTCTGCACCTCCACTCAGATCTTCAAAAATCTATATTCTGAGTCACAACTATAGATAGTGCAATTCACGAAGACGCGCCCCTCGCTGGGTGCGGGGAGTTTGCTCCGAGCGGCAGTCGCGAACCGTAGTCAATTCATTGTAATGTGCGTGTGCACTCATAGGTAATTAGAGTGTACCGCTAACACTCAAACATTGACGGAAGCTTGCACACATTATACTATAAACGGTTAGGAGGAATAGTGGGGCGCGCCTTCGAGGATTGCACTATTTATACCATGCACGGAATTATTGCGTAAGCAAAAGCGTGTTCGCTGCTCTGAGATCTATACAACAAATTTAGTTAAATACGGATGACGTCATGAACGTCGGTAATCACTCAGCAGATATCCAAGATGGCGCTGTCGTACCTAACATTTTGTCAAACATAGTAACTACTCTACTTTATGCAAACATTTCGTTTCTCGTGACTAAAGCAAACATCGAACCTTCCACCATTGTGCAGACGTCCCAACATCCATCACGCCTATTTCTATGAACGTGGAAAACGTGGAAACTCCAATATTGACGGATACTCCACACTACTGGAATACTTTGGCAGTCAAAAGGAAACATCGCGGAGTGAAATCAATTCGGCTTTTATAAAAGACTTTGGACGATATAGAACAGCGATTCAACTATTTTTCAAGCCCTTCAAGAAAAAAAATAACAGAAATATAACTCGTTTGGCATCTCAACTTGTTTTTCGTCAAAGTAAAGGGTAAAAGCTGAAAATCAGTGCTTTACTCTTGAGCAGTATATGCGCTGAGCTATTACTAGTACCTTTTTGTCTTTCTGCAACACAGACACCATCTTTTTTTGGCTGTTAGTTTTTTATTTATGCTTTGTTTTTATTTTATTTTTAATTTACTTGTTCTTATCTATTCATCTATCTATCTTATCTAACACGGGCACTCTTTGAAGAACGTCGGGATCACGATTTTTTTAATTCGCTTTCCAAATGGCTAAAAAGGTAAGATCTAATAAAAAACTTTCTACGCAAACGAAATCTCGTTGGGTTTTAGGACTTCAAATTATTTTTAGCAATTCATTGAACAATTGATGAATGTATCTAAATCTTAATGTAATCTAATCACATTCTCATGAGACGAAACACATTAAAGTCTCATTAGTCACTGCTAACATTAGTGCACGCATTGCATGCTCCATGGGGCACGTTTTCAGTGGACGTGCTCTGTCTGTGGTGTAATCAGAAGAAATTCTCCAAAGGATAATGAGTTTTTCTTACAACAAGCTAATGGAACATGCCGATTATTTTTAACTTTGCAAAATTTTATTTTTATTTTATTTTCATTGTTGGGTAGATAGTGTCGTGTGTATTGTGCGCTATTTTTTTTTAAATAGTTAGTAATAGCTCTGCTATCTGTGCAGTAGGTCGTGGGTTCGAGCCCTACTGAGAACAAATATTTGTGTAGTGAATGTATTTAAGTATTATATGAGCTACCTGGTTCATACAGTACCTTCAAGCTCGGCTTAATTTGGTATGGTGTCTGTAGACTGTCCACAATTTATTATTTATTATTATTATTATTTATTTAATTTTGCTTTCCTTCACAGTGTTTATTTGTAACTTTTCCCTTCTACATCTTTATTTTCTTGGCTTTCTTCAAGAACGCGATCGATCTTGGCCACTCGAGTCGAGAGATGGTTTATTTGAGAAGCTCTACTGTACAGTTTCTTGTGTGACTCAATATATATTGCAACAAGTCATTTTGGGAGATTGTATTTCTGTACCTTCGTATGCAATCTTTTTCTGGTATGTCTCTAGTTCTGTCAAAGAAGTGTGGTGAAAGGATTTTATTTACGCCTCAAAAAGATTCATTTCATGCATAACGCAATGTTTTTGATTTAGTATAAATATCTGTGTACCTGTGTAATATATGTTTGTACCTTATTCAAAGTTGATAAACTTGAAACAAAATTAAGATTCTGTCCCTCTTCTTTGAGAACTGAGAGAAAAATAGAAATAAAGAATAATAATGTAATACAGAAGAATTGTAAATAAGTAAAGGTTTTTTCATAAACGTAATGAATAAGCACAAGTTCAGCGCGATTTTTCGGTGCGACATCCCGAAAAAAAATCGCACCCGTGTGAACGTGCGCTAAAGATTTCTTACATCTTAATAATCACTCAAATCAAATGAAATTCCTGTGAAATGAAACGTTAAAGTCAATTTCCTAAAGGAAATTTTATTTCCGAGAAAGAGAGGCTTTGTTATTACAGATTTTATTTCAATTTATCATAAATGACGAATTATTGGCACATTATCATCGTTTTCTGTGGCTGTTGTATAAATTATTGCGTTTGAATTGTTAAACCACAGTCTAATTCGTAAAAAAATGAAAAAAATGCGAGCTTGGAAAAATTTATTTATGAGATTTGAATATATCCCGCTAAACCAAGATACTCAAGAAAATGTTCTTATTCTAAGGCTTTCTTAAGCTATTTTCCTCAAAGTTGTTATATTCTCCTGTTGCTTATGTAATTTTATGTAAAATCTTCACTAATACAGACAAGGGGGACTTTTGTCCCAGCAATCAAACTCCGATTCTCTACCATTGCATACTCGTGTTACCAAAGGAAGGGTACAAAAGGCCTTGTTTCTACAATGTCACTTTAAACTAGCTTGCTTTGCAAAATGCGCTCTAATGCAACGGATTTGGATATACATAATATTATTAGGGTTACTTGTCATTAATTATAAATGCCATATTTATAATTAATTTCGAAAGCTTTAGTTTATTCTTATTTCAAAAATGCAGTAAAAAGTCTGATCTTTCAAAGTTAAAGTGTGGTGTTTAATATCCATTTATTCAGTTGAATCACAAAAAATCATCTTATAGGTGCCAGATCCGCGCGACCAATCCTAGAAGACCAAACAAAAAACTTCCAACTTAGTTTGAAAAGATTTACAAAAATCATATAATTAAGTGTGGTATAAACTATCAAGGCCATGTGTCAATGAATTATACCCAGTGGGACACCCATTTCTTTATTTATTTCCTTTTCTTATGAATGCCCAAACATGCCAACCATTAACCCAATATTGCAGAATACATACGACCAGAATAAAAAAAACAATAATATGGTAGGTAATATAGGTTATTTCTTTATTAGTATTCATTTATTTCAGGCAAAATAGTACATCGATCTTAAAAATACAGGGCCCATATTACCTATAAAAACCTTTGAAACTAACTTAACTATAATTATACGACTTATTCAACTTATTGATTGCGTTGTGGGCGCAACACGACCCCGGAAACGTCGATAGAAGATTCCCTATATCTTTGCCCAAGTGAATGTTTTCTGCGCCTGAAGAACTATCATTGATTCTGTTCCATACGAGAACAGATTGGCAGGATTGTCACTGAAATTAGAGACGACGTGTAGAGGTTTGCACATCGAGAAAAAAAACGAAACTGTTTCGATACGATTTTTTTAATGACTGGCCTTTAATTTGGTTGTATTCGGTTACAAAAGATAATGTTTGTTAAAATACTTTACCCAACGCTGTTGCCAATTTTAATGTGATTATTACAGTAACAATTCTATGAAGGTCTTAAAGAAATTTTCATTATTCAAGGTAGTTTTTATGGCTTTAATACTTCATTAAGCTTTTACCAATTGTATTCAATTTCAAAAAGCTTCACCGTTCAACGAAAATGTCAAAGTGTCTAAAGGCCTGCGCACACCTAGGTCGCTAGCGATCAGTGAAACGCTGTCAAACATCGCTGTCAAATTTGACAGCGTTTCACTGATCGCTAGCGACCTAGGTGTGCGCAGGCCTTAAGACACTGGGCAGTTGCAAAGAAGTGACAACAAACAATGGAGAATCCGTGTCACTGGGACGCAATATGTGCCCTCGGAAAGACTGTCAACATGGCTGTTTTTTATTCGGGAACGTGGGTGAAAAATAAGAGATATTATGTACTTTTTACAATATACGTAATCATGTTGTCTGATTAGAGGTACTTTTGTACTTAGGGCCGTATTACCCCATACCCCAAGCATAGATTTTTGTAATTTTTCAATGGAGAACTGTCAAAAAATTTATGCTTGAGAGTGCTTGAGGCTCGACTCAGACTCAAGCACTGTTTCTGATTACGCCTTAGTATGATTAGATTTGAAAACTGTAGGACGCTTTCCAGAGGTGGGGCTATGCAACTGGCAAACATTAAATGAGTAAATTGGAAGACTGGACTCGCAAGACATACTTTCAGCAGTGGACAATCATATAGGTTGATGATGGTGATGATTTCAAAATAGACATTGGCAAGCTGATGGCAATCGGCAAGCGAAATGTAGTCAGGAACTGTATGATCTTATACCACCATCTCTCTTCCATCATAGGACTAGCAGATGCACGACTCAGTTCCATCCATACCTGGTTAAAAAATTAAACAGCCCTTTGCATCTATTGTAGATGATTTAACGTCAGGGGCAACTGGTGTTTACTCACACTCATGCCTCTACTTACGGGACGCTATAGTGCCTGTGACAAGATTTCGATGGATTAGAATTGCCCACAACATAAACCATCCTGATAGCTTAGTAATTTGTCATACAACCTATTCGCACTAAGCGTTTTGGCTCCACCTTCATTATGCGAGCCTCGAGAGAATCAAACTCTTTGCCGTCGACTGTTTTCCTGACCTCGACAATCTGGGCCTCTTCAAGGCCAGAGTGAATAGGTGTCTTCTTAGACCATCTTGCTCTATCGTCTTGCCATTAGGTTAGATTGTGGCGAAACTATGGTTTATAATATCATTTAGACAAAAAACTTTAGTTTCGGTCGGCCATCTTTAGTTTCACAATTAACGATGGTGGCGCCCTCTTGACTGAGCAGTTAAATTGATAGCACGGTTATTGTGACTCTTCGCGGCCTAACGATGGCCAATTAGAGCAGTTTCAAGTATCAACTAATTGAAATCGCTTCCACGGTTGCATAAAACACTATTCGTCCAATCAGATTCTCCATTTAATTGGTCAATCGATTGTTTTATTTAGGTGATATTTATTTTTATCTAGATAAAAGTGCGATTCATTAAACTGGTCTTGTCTTCTTATTTATATAGTAAAAATATTTTCCTGATTATTTAGAAGATAATTAAAAAGATATTTATTATATTATATATTATTAAATAAAAAACAGTAGCACTCAAGAATTTGCTGACAGAAGTAAAAATTTGTACAACCTTATTTTTTACAGGTCATTATTAAATTATTGCACAATAATTATGCAGTTCTGTAAAACTGGGCAATACTTCGTGCAGTTTTGAGGTTTTTTAATATAATTACTTTGCCGTGGGTATTTTTTAGGAATATTTTTTTAAATATGTATAGAGTTGTTAAAAACGGTGTCTCTCTTAGCCGAAACCAAGATTAAGGCTTCATTTTTAGCCAAGAATGGCCGAGACAGAGACCCAGTCCAAGATCTCGGTCAGACCTTAGTGTTTCGTAATTAAATTGCCCTAGAAACCTTAAAAACTACAGCGCACGGTGTCACCTCTAGGCGGCCTCATCTCGCGTCAAATTGAGATGACTGAGGATCGAGCTCCAAGCTGGAGCATTCCTGTTTATGAATAAGGATTGGACCCCCGTTTCAATTCTTAGGAATAAGATGAGGTGATAATAATAGATGAATAAAAGAAAATGTGGATTGTTTGCTCGTACTGTACCAACAAAGAATCCACATTTTCTTTTATTATAATACACTAGCAGTTGGTAACCGAGCTTCACTCGGAATTATTTTCATTAATTTGTATTTTTAAGAAATCATAAGAGTCATATCGTCATATCATCTTTACTGGTTTATTCTTACTGAACAACCATCTGCAGGACATGCTTGCAGTTAGTTGCTCACAATCGTCAATAGATGGCAGGAGCAGTCACATAATCAGTTTATGTTTAATTATTGAACTCTGAAAGAAATAATCATTTTCTCAAAATGAATCCTAGCTAGATCAATTTATCGGCCCCGAAAACCCCTGTTTACAAAATTTCGTGAAAATCGTTGGTGCAGTTTCCGAGATCCTAAATATATATATATATATATATATATACAAGATTTTCTCGTTTAAGATATTGTATAAGATAGACAAAGTTGCACCTTTTCTGTTCCTGTTCTGACCTGTTCTGAACCTATACCTGTTCTGAAGACAAATTGTCTCTGGCAGTATTTCAGAATCCACATGAAACGTGAAACTAAGCGCTGATTTTCCAGGTTTTGGCTAGTAACATTATTTTTTGTTCCCTTTAATTTATCCGTGATCACAGATCACGTGATCAATGATCATGATAATGATAACCCTTTCATTTATAATACTGACACTTTTTATCTCGCTCTCGCTCGCTGAAAGTATCTTGTCTCTTGTATGAGTATAACTTAAAAAAATACTAATTAAATCAGAAATCGAATATTTAATTTTGACAGTTGGCTAACTTAATTTTTGCTGTAAAGTTTAAGATAAACAACTAAAAAATAAAAAAATAAAAAGTGTATATTCAGAACAAAAACCAAGGGTTCTAAAATAAATGAAAACGTTGACACTGCAAAAGCTAAAAACTGAGTAGCAGTGCCAAACTAAATTGGTCAGTTAGGAATCCGTGAAACTAGGCCTAAGAGCATTGAATGCGTAGTCCACATCGCGATCTGCACGCCAAGCCAACATTTCCCATTTCTGGCGCACTTCGCTCCGTTGCTTTTTCTTACTATTTTCGGATAAAACTAATTTTGTGCTTTGTTGACTTTTGCTGTTATATTTTCATTTCGATTTCAGCGCCCTCTGGCGTGTGGCCGACCGATAAGGCCTCCATTCAACCAAAACACAGTTATTTTCATTACATTTGGTATTTTGTTTTTCTTTGAGCCCCTCTCTGGCTTTTTGTTCAGGGAAAATGAGAAGTTTAAGATAACTGGGGTATTTGTATAGCTTTGACGTCGTAATACGGGTTAAAATAAATCAACATTTCGATAATTTTTTATCATCTTGTGATAATGGTTATTTATTTACGCAAAGAAACTAACAAAATTTACAAATTTCAATCTTAGTATTCAGTATTCAGTATTCAGTATATTTATTGCCTTATTATGTATGTAAATATAACAGTGTCAGATCTTAGAACTAATTTTTGAATCAATACATAATTTACCCTGTAAGGGTGTTGCAATACTGGAGAAGCGGGCCGATATGATTATAATCGCGCAGATTTGTAAGCAGGTTTAGTATAAAATGTTATAAGGGTTATTTATTATTATAGTTAGTCTTTTTGTTCGTCGTTAAAGAACTCGTCTAGTGTGTAGTAATTTTTTTGTAAAAGCATCTCTTTAATTTTTTTTTCAAAAATGTTGTATTTTTCTAGATGTTTGATGTTTTCCGGAATCTTGTTATATATTTTAACCGCCATAACATTTGGTCCCGAGCTGTGTATCTTTAAATTAGATGTAGGTAGCACTAGGTTATGCTCATACCTACTTTTAAAGCGCCGCGGTTCATCGCTTTTTTTTTTAAAGTATTGTGGATACTGCCTCACAAACTTGCAGATTTCTAGGATATATATCGAAATAAGGGTCATAATTTTTAGTTCGCCAAAATACGGTCTACAGCTCTCTGGAGCTTTTATATTACTAAGAATACGTATGCACTTTTTTTGTTTTATAAACAGGTTTTGAGCGTCGACACTGTTGCCCCACAGAATAATTCCGTATCGGATCCAGGAGTAGGCATAAGCGTAGTATGCAGACATAGCTGTTTTTATGTCTGTAGCCTTCCGTAACTCTCTAAGTGCATACGTAAAACTAGATAGTTTTTTTGTCATCCTTTGGACATGGTTTTTCCAATTAATATTTGAGTCAATCTCTAAGCCTAGCAGTGTAAATGTATTTACGCATTCCAGTTTAGTATTATTGTATATAAAATTAATGTCAAGGGGGGGCTTTTGATACGGTCTAAATTGCATTATTTTGGTTTTTGTATAGTTAATGTCAAGATTGTGGTCGGTCATCCAATTTCCAATAGTGTTGAAAATGTCAGTTAGGTTTTCATTTAAATTAATATTTGTTTTACAAGATGTAAGAACGGAGATGTCATCAGCAAATAGAACACATGATTTATTAATTGATTTTGGTAAGTCATTTATGTAAATTAAAAATAAGATACAGCCAAGGACGCTTCCTTGAGGGATTGAGCTATAAATTTTTATTGGTTTCGATCTGACCATAGAAATTTCTCCGCTCTTTTCATCAAAGTTTTCTATTTCAACAATTTGTTCACGTTTATCTAAGTAAGACTTAAACCATTGATGTGAGATTCCGCGAATGCCTATTCCGTATAATTTGTCTAATAGTATTTTAAATTGTACTTTATCATATGCTTTAGTCATGTCCAAAAGAATTCCAATTGCATAATATTTGTCGTTAATAAGGTTGAGTATTTGTTGCATGTATTTATATACAGCTAGTACTGTCGAGCGATTCTTCCTGAAACCGTTTTGTGAATCGTCAAAAATGTTATATTTTTCGCAGAACGAATTTAATCTAACTTGCATTGCTTTTTCGAAGATTTTTGACGATGTCGGGAGAAGAGCAATTGGTCTATAGTTATTTGGATTCGTTTTAGACTCTTTTTTGTGAATGGGCTTAATTATTGATATTTTCAATAAGTCCGGAAATGTTCCTTCAGAAAACGATTGATTTATTAGTAGATAATAAGGAAGAGTAAGTTCCTTCGAACAGTGTCGTATTAGAACTGGGGGTAGTTCATCTATTCCGCAGCTATATTTATTTTTTAAGTTTTTTATTATTTGAAAAATTTCACGTGGTTCGACCGGACTTAGGTACATAGTGTTATCAGTGGGGTTAATGACCGGGCGGCCAAGCGTCTGCTTGGCCTTTAAACCTTTAAACGAGAAAATCTTGTATATTATATATATATTTAGGCTTATACCTTTAAACGAGAAAATCTTGTATATTATATATATATTTAGGATCTCGGAAATGGCACCAACGATTTTCATGAAATTTAGTATACAGGGGTTTTCGGGGACGATAAATCGATCTAGCTAAGATTTATTTTAGAAAATATCAGCGTTCGGAGTTAAGAACAAACAACTTTTTCATAATATCATTACTCCTAGCGCCATCTGTTGCTCAGAAGCAAAAACTAAGCTCTGTGAGAACCTGAGAACTCAAGGGTTATGTTTCACAGAGAACGCCATCTATTGTCGAGTTTTGGAACTAAACTACTTAGAATAAAATAGAACACCCAGACAGAGAACAAACATCTGTGCTCATCACACAAATATTTGATCTCAGTGATCGAATCCACGGCCTACGGCGCAGAAGGCAGAGCTACTACCAACTCAGCTGAGGGACTAGTCATAACTAAATCAAACTAAGGAACTAATATGAGAGAAAAGAATAAGCATATTAATATTGAGGTTTCAAAACAAAAACGTTGCACCAGTACACCTTATTTTCAATACAGTTTTCCTAAAACAGGTAGGTAGGTTGGTACAAGAAAACCTCATTATTCATGATTTAAGCCAAGAACTGTAAATTTTACGAACGCAGTAAGCACAGACTTCCAATATCGTAGGCGGTGACTTATGAACGAGTAGGTTTTGCCAACTTTTCTAAGAGTTAACTCGTAACTTGCGGATTCCTGGATCTAGGAATAAGAGTTTAGAGGATGCGGTATTCTTCTATTTTTTGTTGTTGTGCGTATTATCTGCGATCAGTTTTCTGATTATAAGCAGGTTTGTTGTATGCGCTGGACATGTTGAGGAATTTCTCCAGTGATCATCTCCCACTTCTTTGCGTTGTCTTATGTGCGGTAATCTTATAATTATTAAAAATAAAAAAAATTACTGCTGAGCTTAGGATAACCTATAATTGAGTGGACTGACAGCAGTGAATGGAGTATTTTTTAAGTTTTTAATTAACTTCAAAAAAGAAGGTTCTATGTTCAACTGTATGTATTTTTTTATTGGTTTCTCTGGTCATTGTGAATATAAAAATATGTTTCTGCTTGAAAGAGTACTCTCTGAGTGAGTAGAGTCTGTGTAATGTATTGTTTTAATTCATTTTTTATTGCCATCGAAGCTCAAAATAATGCAATTACAGATGCGACTAGATTTTGATTGCAAAAAAGATATTATGCAATCACCCTAATGACGATGACTGTATACAATTTATGTCACGCGGTTTGCGGTCCGATTCGCCGGAAGAAAAATAATAAAATTAAATCTATCCGGCGACTGGGACCACGGACCGAATACCTAACGGTCCGAATTGACGGAAGCCTCTGTGTCAAAATCAAAATTGTCTTTATTCAGTTCGATTACAAGAATCACTTTGAAACGTCTTAAAGCTAGATGAGTCTAGGTGCCAGTTCCACGCAACCGTGTAATGTAAAGGGTACCTCGCTATCATCTCGTTTCCTGGCTCCATGTCGTCCCCAGCACTGACGTCGAAGATTTATGTGCAAATTCACTTAATGCACCAACTTCCACTTTATACGTTTATACTTTTCAATCACACTGGGTGCTATTAAGTTTTGTTTATATAGTTTTATGTATTTAATGTTTTATTGGAAGTTTGGAAATATTTACGCTTTGGTAGTTATTTTATACGATGCCTTTTAAAATGTTTATGCGGGGTATTTGCCAATATGGATAATGGTGCGAGATTGTTTGAATCTCGTAAATAGGGGGACCGGATTTTAGATGGAAAAGGCTTGCCCAGCACCTAGACCATCCTGGCAGCTGAGTCGGCCTAATCTACAGGAAAGACATGGTCAATTACATGCAGAGCTGACTAAGCCACATGTTTCCTCACGATGTTTTCCTTCACCGTTTGAGAGTACTGGCATTATGTACATTTGCCGAATAGAAATCCATAGGTGCACGACTAGTTATGAACCCGTGACCTTTAGGATCGCAAATAAAAGCAATAGCAAAAAGAATAAGAGACGATGATCTGTAATATTAACGAATGGTCGTTGAATATAAAAACAAAAGGGCTACAAAATGTTGTTTTCGTTTCGCCTATTTGTCTCTCTCTATTGTATGGAGAAAAGATGAGACAGCAAAAATACGTTACGTAGAAACGATCGAAACGAGTTGTTGTCTCATCAATTTTCCATACGAAAGAGAGAGACACGTGCCCACACGAAAACAAAATTTGGTAGACGAAATGTGGTAGCAAAACTCCGACTTCGGTTACAAAAGCTACATAAAACTCAACAACACAGTATTTTGAGCTGAAATTGGCAAATTCACAATTTCAAAATGCTGTAATTACAAGCTTATGATTGTCAGTCCTAATGTCAATTGTGTATTTAATTATTCCGGCCTCATCGTGTACATTCATTATGTTTGAGTTTTCCATGTTTGGTACAACTTATAAACGTTGTGATGAGCTGTTTTTAGTCTATTGTACTTTTTTTAGCCTTGACCGAATGGTGGCCGAAATGAGGCCGAAGAAATCTGGGGCGTCCAAAAGCACGATGGGTCGACCACATCGCAAAGGTCACAGAAAACACCTGGACAAGAGACGTACAGGACAGAGAAGGCTGGCAGAAAATGAAGGAGGCCTATTATACCCAGCAGTGGGTGATACCGGGCTGAGATGATGATGATGATATTTTTTTACAATCGTGGTCGTCCTACTATACCATTATATAACCGATATTTGACAATGTTCTACGGAACGCCTCCGCAGAACGCTTACATGCGCGCAAGGCTTTACATTTTAAGTGGTATCAGCTAAAATTTCGGAATTCTCCACTGAGTGACCGTGGTTTGATAAAACTATTGATAAATAACAGCGTTTTACCTACCAATAAAACGATATTAATTTGTTATCTTATTCGATTATCATACCTTCAATTGCATGCTACGCGCCCCTATGCGGTGGTAGTGGGAAGTGACGATAGCAGGACTATGTCGGAAAGGTAACATGACGGGTTGTCATGGGCTGTGACGGGGTGTCGTAGCAGCTCGTAGACGGACCATATTTACACTGTAATATGTAACCGGCAACTATTGGTGTCCCTGTCTTTCATTTGAATAAGAGAGGGATACGAATAGTTGCCGGCCACAAATTGCAGTGTAGATATTGCCCGTCTACGAGCCGTTTGAAATTAATATTTGGTTATCGCTGCCTTCATTCCCTTTTACCACCGTGGAAAGAGTGGGCCAGCTGACATAATTAGGGATATTTTGTGTAGACAATTGGTAAATGTTCCGCATACGGAATTTTAATTCAAAGCTTACGGACATTTTAGTGTCTTTTCACGTGCAAGCGTTTGTCTAAACGAAACGAGTGTTGGCCAGTTACAAATACAAAAGTAAATATTTTTTTTAGCTAGAAATATATCAATAAAAATACTCTTGACTGAAAAAGAACCAAGTTCCAAGTATAGTATACCAAGGACAAATGGTATAGGACAGGGTACCCAACTCTTCTAGAGGCTTGGTGGCGTGGAACTGGCACCTAGGCTCAACTTGCTTTAGAACGTTTCAAAGTGATTCTTGTAATACAACAGAAAAAATATTTTTTTTATTTGAATTAATAGGTAGTAATGTAAATTTTTTGTATCAGAAATTATATGATGAATGGTACATTAAAATAAAAATTACCCTCCAACGGTTACTGAGTTTAGTAGATACATGTGAGTAGGCACTTAGATTTGTTGGGGGTGGCTGGGTAGGGCCTACGTGGTTTGAATACAAGAGGGGTTGGATTGTCATTGTTTGCATATTGGGACGAATAATATTGGGGAGTTTAGTTTATTAAGCTTTTAAAGTAAGTACCTACCGAGGTTCTACGGTAAATTTTTTGTTCTTTTAAATCAGTTGTATGTACAATATGCTACTTACTAAAACAAAGTTCATTATAAAATGTTCTAGTTCATTGTTCTTAATTTTCTAGTTCATTGTATTGTTATCATTTTCTAATAATGATGATAATGATAGGTAGGTACCTAATCCTACATTTGTTATTTTGTGCTTATTATTACAATAAATTGAATTTAAATACAATGCACTATTAATGCTGCAATTGTACTATAGTGTGGTGTGTACAGTACATAGAGTCAAAAAAATAGTTAATATTACTTAATCTAATAAAAGTAAAGTCATAGTGGTTAGTTTGCGTAACATAACATTCACTTAAACATGCATCATAAAGGACAAACATACTCAAACATCAACTATTAAACATACTATAAACGACATGTTGGGACTGAAATGACCCAATTTAAATTATCTTTTACTGGCCATCATTTTAATGTAACTTCTACGTGCTCTAAAACGACCACTACTGAAAACATTAAACAGGATATTTGGACAACACTTAATATTTTGTAGACCAAAGAAAACATGAATGAATTCAATATCAAAAGTGTTATTCAGATGAATTGCAAGAATCACTTTACAAATCAAAAATGATAGCAGTGAAGTTCCAATGTGGTGCCACTTCACTTAGTGAGACGTGTGCAATAATACAAAAGCAAAAGTTTCAAAGACAGCACACGCTACGTCTCTCTGTGTTAACTGTGTGAAAGATGACGAAAACATTTAACAGGATATTTGGACAACACTTTATGATAATATTTTGTGAACCAAAGAAAACATGGATGAACTGTGTGAAAGATAACGAGATGACGAAAGATGTGCAAATATTGTGATGCAACTACATGGCATGTTAGAAATTACACGCGAGCAAAGGCGCGGTCAACCACTAGTTTTATAAACAACTAGCGGCCACCCGAGCTTTCGTTCGCCCCATTCCCTTTACACCCCGTTCTCGCTTTTTACTTACGCCATCACATTAGACCTCTAAATTTATCAGTGTTTCTTTACAATAATATGCATGTATACATATAAATCTTCCTCTTGAGTTATTCTATCTAGAAAAAAAAAACGCTTTCCAAATCTCTTACGTAGTTTTAAAGATTTAAGCTTATATGCTTAAATCTTTTTGGACAGACAGCGCCAGTGACTGCTTTATACATAAAAAAAAGTTAAGTTTCGGTATGAAAATGTTCACACATTAGAGTCACATTAGAGTCGGGTTAGAAACACATTAGAGTCGGGTTTCGCTTGCACCAGTGCCTTGATCATGAACACATTTTGACATGATTTGTGACGTTAACTTATCGATGTATTCTGTCTATTCAGTTTCAAAAGGTAGTATGCGATCGTGATACGGTGGACAAATCAATTTGAAAATCGACGAACATTTTCATTCCGCCAGTGTACTTAGTGATAAATAATTTTGGACTTTGACTTCAGTCCGCATGGCCTTTACCCGTGAACTTCAGTCTTAAATCCTTCAGCAGTATGTTTACGCAGTGACCTCCAACTGTGGGGTAAGTACCCGTTACATATTGTAGCGTTAATTTAGGACACGGACCACCCCTTACCCTATTCATTTATTAATTTACGACGAATCGTATAAACTTAACTAAGTGCCTACAGGTGTGGCTTGAACTCGGTTTTAATATTAAATTGCTTGGTATTATTTTATACCAGAGGTTTTTAACGGTAAAGTTTTTTATAACTCTTTTTAATCTAACTATTATTTTCTGACTGGGTTCTCAGCTCAGTTGGTAGTGGCTCTAACTTTTGCGCCGTAGTCCGTGGGTTCAATTACCACTGAGAACAAATATGTGTGGTGAATTCAGATGTTTGTTCTTTAACGTAAGTATTATATCAGTTATTTGGTCTTCATAGTACAAGGTCTGCTTAATGTGGGGTTAGATAGTATTGTGTGGATTGTCCACAATATTCTTTATGTTTAATTGGGCGAGTTTTTTAACCACCCGTACAGGGTAAAGTATAAAGACTTATAAGAAGCTAAGAAGGATGAAATACGGGTTTGAGTTGTAGGTTTGATTTTTATTAAAAAATTGCTAAATTTAAAGAAACAGAGTTTTTAATGAGTTTTTAGTTTGTCAATTTAATTCTGTACCTGTATGAAGTTATAAGCAATTTATTAGGTACTCTTATTTTTATATTTCGACGGCCATCACAGCTAATAACAAAGGACATGTACGATGTACATAGGCGAGCTTAACCCTAAAAAGAGTTGACCAAAAGCATAAAAGAGTTTTTAGAGCACTGTGAAAAATATTTGCCAATGTTTATTCCAAGAGCGTATTATTTAAAAGCGAAGTGTTTTTCTTTAAAAGCGCAGCTAGAGTAAAGTTGAAACAGTAAATTAAAGTACTTATAAAGAAACTATGACGGCTAAGAGGTATTCCGGCCTTCATAGCCAACGTTTTAATAAGTTGGACGGGACTAGATATAAATTGGAATTAGCGTCATTCCAGAGACGGCTGCAGGACCCATTTTTGGGCCTTAGGTAGATAAAAGTTTTAAAAAAGAAAGCGGTTAAAAATACTTATTCCTGCACATTTTAACATGTCATTCAATCAATTCTCCATGAATAGTTAGCAAGTAAAGTTAACGTCATCACACCTTGGCCTGACCAAACTTTGTGTTAAGCTATTGCATATTAACTTCTATCGCGAGCCTTGAGCGTGGGGACCGAATCCAGAAATTCCATAACGAAAAAAACCTAACACCCCCAATGACGTTTTTTCCATGACGTGTAAGTAACAGTTTTGGAGTTGCCATACGTAACAAAGTTCAAGTCAGTGCTCAAAAGACTTTGTTCCGTTCTTTAGGGAGATTTGCACATGAAGGTAGAGACAAACAGATTTACTAAAAAATAAAAAATACTGCATTAATAAAATAAATAAATAATTATAATTGCATAAGTTGATAAAAAATGCTATGCAATAGCTTTACCGCGGCAGTCTCCGAGTGCCACACGTCTTTTTTTTTATTTACTGACGCTGACGCCATTTTTCAGGATGACAAAGGCCATTAAATTAAATCAATAAATATTTTCACATAGCCTTGCCAAAATGAATCAAGAGCTAATGTGCTATAAGTATTATAGAAGAATAATCTGCAGAACAAAAAATAAAACTGCAGACAGCTTTGTCAGAAATATCATCAAAGGAAAGAAGAGGAAGGAGAATGCCAAGGATAAGCTACACGAGTCAAATAAAAGCAATGTCACCATCATTCGTATAAGGAGGTCAAGGTTGCTCTCGTAAAATTAAAGTAACTAGCTGATGGAACAAGCATATGGCCCACCTGACGTTAAGGGGGAACCATCGCTTATAACAAAACAATGCCTCGCAGGTCACGCACGTCAGGAGCATGCCCTACGATGCACTGCCCTGCGTCCATCAACTGTGGAGGCATACAGATATTCAGCCTCTCGTGCCAGTAATTTCACCGGCACCCATACCCTTCAAACCGAAACACAGCCAATGCTGCTTCGCGGCAGAAATAGGCAGAAGTAGGTTGACAAGAGCCTTGCTTTCAAATTAGTAGAAGAAGAACCCGGTAGAAATTACCCCTTTTTTCATCCTAAGTCCGTCCCGCCTTACTCGCGTCAGAGCGATGCAAATCGAGATGTCAGCTCCAGGTCGAGCTGGGATTGCCTTTAATGAGGCTATTGCATCTTTAAATTGCATTTAAGTTCGATTTAAAATCTCTTTGGGGTAAGAGTGCTTTTGAAACCACTATGCAGATTTTTCCGATTGCAATTTTATTTCAGCGCTAAAGCCCGGGATACACGAGGCTAGTTTTTCTAGCCAGGATACCAAGTTATAGTAAGCTAGCAGATGGACCGACGACATTGTTAAAATCGCGGGAAGTCGATGGAAAGATGTAGGTAGACCGATGGAAAGGGCTCAGAATCGGTCTTCCTGGAAATGTGTATGGGAGGCCTATGTCCAGCAGTGGACTACTTCAGGCTGATGATGATGATGATAGTAAGCTAGCAAATTACTCGTAGCAGTTCTAGTTTCGTGTAAACAGAACAAACTTCATTTTTATACAAGGTGTATCTAAATATGTGTACTATGCGAAAGTGGGGGGTTTCAGACCACAATGGTGATCAGTTGTGGAGGGGAGATAATAAAAAATTCCTATTTTCAGTTTCCCATACAAAAATATTTAATTTCATAATGCCTAAATAAATTGACAACCCTATCCTTGTAACCCCTTGACCCCTTGACCTACTACCTCTGTAGGTCTATTACTACATACTACCTCTGTAGCTGAGTTGTCACTTTGTATAAAGTCAGCTGTTAATGTTGAAACTTCGTTGCAGTTTTTTTCAGAGATACCAATCGAAGTTCGAAAAGTCGTTGAACAAAAGTTGTTCCCCGGGGGGTGGAAATTCACCCCCCTTCAGGATAGTACACATATTTTGATACACGTTGTATAGCAGTTATTTTCTCTTGCTCTGAGCTTGCTATCCTAGCTTGGAAAACTAGCCTCGTGTGTCCCCGGGCATAAAGGATGGACTGAGATGGCGAACAGATCACGCAAACCCACCGCCACACCACCGCGAACAGTTGCATCCTCATTCTCAATGGATTTCACTTAAGGCCTGCGCACACCTAGTTCGCTGGCGGGAGCGATCAGTGAAACGCTGTCAAATACCGCTGTCAAATTTGACAGTGTTTCACTGATCGCCGATGCCAGCGGCCAAGGTGTGCGCAGGCCTTTAAGCACTCATTGCCATCTGTTATGGCGCTTGTGGAGCTAGATCAAGCTATCTAATATTACTAGTTTGTAAGAGCACCGGCAGTGGTCTAGTTGTAGCGACTCTGCTTTCCGATTCTAAGATCGTGGGTTCAAGTCGTGTACCAAAAATGTATGTGCACTATGTCAGTACTCTCAAACGGTTAAGGATCGGAATGTCGTACAATCCAAGTACAAAAGGAATTTTTCTGAAGCTGTGCACATATAAGTGTTCTGCGGTGGCAACCAGTGAAACGCTATCAACTACCGCTGTCATACTTGACAGCGCTTCACTGAAAACGCTTAGATTTACGCAAGGCTTTAGGCGCAACCAAAACCCTTTATACCACACTGGCTTGAAAGTTATTCGTGACACGATACGAAGAAGGAGAAGAAGTTTGCAAGGGGCAATTGCAGTTCGTGGCAGTGTATGCTAAAACTGTTCGCTACCGTCATCGAAGTTCGCAGCGTTTTGCCGCAATCTGTTCTAAGCTTAAAATCACGGCTAATCCAGTTAGGTAGTATTGTGTGGATAAAAATAATGCATTTAACCTCAATTCGTTTTGTTGTGTTTTTCGCAATATTTTTCAGCAATATTGCTATACATAACAATTCGTTTTGTTGTGTTTTTCACAGTATTTTTATGCAGAATTTCTCAGTTTATCACTCTGTTTTTCGATTATTTATTAAACATTTACGTTTTCCCTAAAAAAGTACTTGCAGCGCGGTTATCATTTGAATGGTACGCTGTTTGAAAGCAAAAACTACACACTTCTACAGCATCGATACGTCTCGTTGCATCTTTCTTTTAGTGTCCTTGTTTTCTACTGCTTTGATGATGTGCTTATGTAGTAAATAAATAAATGTGTATTGTTTGTCTAAAAAGAAAAAAAACCTACTCTGCTGCGTTCGCACGTTTTTAGGGTTCCGTAGCCAAATGGCAAAAACGGAACCCTTATAGATTCGTCATGTCTGTCTGTCTGTCTGTCCGTCCGTATGTCACAGCCATTTTTCTCCGAAACCGTAAAAGCTAGACTGATGAAACTTGGTGAGTAGATGTATTCTGTGAACCGCATTAAGATTTTAACACAAAAATAGAAAAAAAAACTATAAATTTTGGGGGTCCCCATACTTAAAACTGAAACTCAAAAATTGTTTTTTCATTGAACTCATACGTGTGGGGTATCTATGAATAGGTCTTTAAAAATGACGTTGAGGTTTTTAATATAGTTTTTTTCTAAACTTAATAGTTTGCGCGAGAGACACTTCCAAAGTGGAAAAAAGTTGGTTCCCCCCCTCTGACTTTTAAAATAAGAGAATGATAAAACTACAAAAAATATAATGTTGTACATTACTGTGCAAACTTTCAACGATATTTGGTTTGAACGAGATCTAGTCAGTAGTTTTTTTTTTATACGTCATAAATCGTAAACCGCAATTTACCTTTTGACGAACTTCAAGAACCTCTATATTGTGTTACTTGATGCTACGGAACCCTTCATGGGCGAGCCGACTCGCACTTGGCCGCTTTTTTTTATATTACATGCATCCGTAGTCTTATTTTTACTCGATCAGTATGAACCATTTGTTTCGCCTACGGGTCTCTCTCTTTTGTATGGAGAAATGATGAGACAGCAACTCGTTTCGATCTTTTTTACCAAACGCATTGTTGTTGTCTCATCTTTTCTCCATACAAAAGAGGGAGACACGCAAGCGAATGATCGAGTAAAACTACGGCTTGCCCTTCTGGTCAATTTTCCAAATTGTGAGTAGCATTGAGATAGGTACATAAAAATTAAGCAAACAAGACAGTCACAATATTATATTTTATGTAGTCTACAACATAAAGGCGTATTCACTCGCCTTCTCCCTTTACGAGGCCTACAAAGCTTGTAACAGCTATACATAGGAACATTTCAGTTAATTAAGAGCTGTCACACATCAAGGCGCTACTCAGCAAATTCGAGGAGACACCGACATGACGCTATTAGATAGCGGGGCGAGGTAAGATTTCAGCCGCTCATTTATCTACTGTTACTGACGAGGTCAAATCATCATCATTATCTTGAGCAATAATCAATCATCATCATTAGTTAGATGACAACTGTGACTTAAATAAATAAATAAAATAAAAAAGGCTTTTTTTCCTTAAAACCTAACACAAATTTATGTTTAAGAACATAAATTCAAATTGAAAAATATGACTGTGACCTACAAAATTGGAATTAAAAAAAATAAAAATTTTCTACCTGTACGAAGCCGGGGCGGATCGCTATAGTATTCAGTAATAGACTGAACTCTCAGCTCAGTTGGTAGTAGCTCTGACTTCTGTGCTGTAGGTCGTGGGTTTGATCCCACCGAGAACAAATATTTGTGTGGTGAAAACAGAATGTTTGTTCTGTCAGAATTATATTAACAAAAAAATACATAAGTATCATTAACAGCTATCTGGTTCCCATGGACCATAGTATAAGCTTTGCTTAATTTAAGGTCAGAAAGGTTGAGTGAATTGTTCAAAATATTTATTTTTATTTATTAAAAGTTTAAATAAATATAAATTGTTTCAGTTTAAAACACATTTATTGCAATAAATTACAAAACGTGCATTCAAAAAGATCGTTAATTATTCATCACTAGTTATTCATCATAATAGATATCAAATAAAATTCTATCGAACGGATATAACCAAATTCTCAAAACGCAACGATAGCGTGTTCTAATCTACTAGTGGCGACATCTAGTTCTGGTTTTGGTAAACCTGTATACATTTTAAAGAGAAGAAAAAAAAGTATTTTATTTACGATCAAAGTGAATAGAGATGAATTTGAATGACCAACATTTAAGATAATTTTTTTTTTCGTTTCGTACAACTAAAATGTGACGAAGTAATTATGATAAGAAACTTAAAAAAAAAATACAACCGAATTAAGAACCACCTCCTTTTATATTTGAAAAGTGAAATGAAATGAAATGTTGTTATTCGCTAAAATATATGTATGTTTTTTTAATGTGTTAACTCGGTGAGAAGCCTAGGTGTGAATGTTAAATAGTATATTATGTAACTAGTGAATAAAAGACGGATTTAAATCGAGGGTCATAGATGAATCACGAGCAAGTGAAGGGTTCTAACGAATGAATCACGACCGTAGGGAGTGATTCATAATGATTGAATCACGAGCGTAGCGAGTGATTCAAGTGTTAGAACCCTAAACGACGCGAGTAATTCATGGCCCTCGATACAAATCCGTTTTATTCAAGAGTTGCATACTATACTTTATACCATGACTTCGAGAAAAAGAAAGATTTAAGCGAAAAACGTGCGTCCTGCCCATCCACCAGATGAACCGACGACATTGTTAAGAACGAGGGAAGTCGGTGGATGGAAAGGGATCGTTCTTCCTGGAAACGTGTAGGGGAGGCCTATGTCCAGCAGGGGACTTCTTCAGGCTGATGATGATGATGAAGCGAAAAAGAATTAAAAACTTTGTTTGTTCTATTCTAATGTGACATAAAACCAATAACTTTTGATTTTGGTTTTATTTGAAAACAAGGAAACTAACTTAAGGTTAAATTAATGCAAGTTTTCTATTATATTGGCCGACCTTTCTTTCATAAACTAAACAACTCAATTGAACAACAAAACTCACAACTTTTTCATCTCTAGAATGCATTTTCAATCGATTTATTATTACCAAACTTTGTGTTGTATAACCTACGTGCACTGTATTCAAAATAGCTGCAATTTATTGATATTTATGACAATGACAACAAAGAACACAAAACAGTATTTAACCAAGGAGGTTAGCATTGCTTAAACTCCTTGTTAAACATTTCGACCAATCAAGTTAGAGTATTTTTGGCGCAAGGAGTTTGTATCATGGTTGTATAGTATTAATATGTAGGTCGACCCTATTGGTGTGTTCCAAATTCAAACACCAAAATCGTGATTAAAAGAGCTTTTTATTCACGATTTCCCGTGAATAAAATAAGCTTTTTAGAGGGGGTATGGTATAAACATAGTTTTATAGCTAGGAAGCAGCATTGCTGTGTTTCGATTAGAAGAGTGTGGGTGCCGGTGAAATCACTGGCACGTGAGGCTGAACATTTGTATGCCTCAAGTTGATGGACGCAGGTGAGTGCATCGTAAGGCACGTTTTTTTTTTTTTTTTTATGTAAGTCGCTGATGGAACAAGCATATGGCCCACCTGATGTTAAGTGGTAACCATCGCCTATAACAAAGCATTGCCTCGAAGGTCACGCACGTACTTCTGACGTACGTGACCTACGAGGCAATGCTTTGTAAAGGCCTGCGCACACCTTGGTCGCTGGCGAGGCGATCAGTGAAACGCTGTCAAATTTGACAGCGATATTTGACAGCTTTTCATTGATCGCCATCGCCAGCTTCCTAGGTGTGCGCAGGCCTTTATTGGCTATTATTACATCAGGTAGGCTATATGCTTGTTCTATCAGCTAGTTAAAAAAAATATGATGCCTGGATTTTTTATTAAACCATTCAATACTCAATACATTTATTGCATAAACATGGTTTAGTTTAGGTAGGTACATGCATAGTTCTTAGGTGTAAGTCAGTATCACATGGACCCTGTGTCTGCATATAGGGTAAAGCAACATGGAGGTAGGCCGAGGTTTATAGACAGTAGTTGGTACGCATATATTATTATAGATTGAGAATTTCCAGGCATTATAATGTAGATAATTTGTTACTTTATTTTAAATTAATAAGCTTGGTAGAACCGATTAAACGATAATGTCAACTTGTTATTCCTCATACCTCACCTTCCCTCACAGCTTTGTGCCTCATTTACATGTAATATTATAAAACTTCCAACAGTTGGGGTTAGTTCGCAACTCTGGCTTAGCTGCAGCTTAACTCCCCCTTAACACCTGGTTAAAGCGATCTGCTACGAGCTTGCATTGTTTTACGGTAAATAATTTTAAGTTGCTTTAAGCAAATAAATTCATATCGTTAACAATTTACACAACACTATCTAGCCCCAAAACTAAGCAGGGCTTGCTCGATGGGTTAGGATCAAACCTATTTTTTTTGTTAAATACATTCTTAGAATAAAATATAGTACCCAGACAGAAAAAAACACACGTGTTTACCCCACAAATATTTGTCCTTGGTGGGGATTGAACTCACGACCTTCAGCGCTGAAGGCAGAGCTACTACCAACTAAGCCATGAAGCTTGTCACGGCGAACCAAGGAATCTATTACTCTCTACGAGAGCGGCGAACTCTACGAAATCCTTGGTGTAAGCTTGCCATATTCTTCTTCTTTCATGTCAGTGTGTGTTCTTCTCTCTTCTTTAAGTGCAGTAAAAACTATAAAGTCAATTAAAAAAAAACATCAATTTTTATGCGTTTATGTAGATAAAATCGGATTTATTTTTATTTTTCTTGGAAAGTGTTTAAATCTTACAACCACCTTCACTTTGACATGTCTGCGAGTGACAGTTTTAGGGATGAGCGTGTAGCTGTCACTGTCACTCATGTCAATGACAATTAGTGATGACAGCCGAGAAGAGTATTATCCTGTATTATCGCAAAATATCGTTTATTTATCTTAAAATCTTGGCTAAGCAATATAAATTTTTGATCGTGTTTTGTACATTCCCAACAACTAAAAGATCTGAGGTGAAGTCTGACATGGCTGAGGATGGACTCATAAACATTTTAAGAACTATAATTACTCGATTAGTGTATAAAAATGTTGAAAGAAGGTTAAAAATATGATACGTACTCGTATCTAGCTAAATATCGAAGCCTCAAGACCAACTCAAGACCCAATCTTCACTCACACATAGTAAACACAATTTTTTCAAAGTTTGTGGATTTTGTATCACTACTAAAACTCCAAATATAAAACCAAATTCTAAATTTGAGCTCCGAGATTCTAAATTCAAATTTAAAAATCTATTCCCTAAGGGTGTGTTCACACTAATTAAACATTCGCAGCGAGTGTAGCATCGCTTAGCATTCAGTGCGCACTCTCGCTGGAACTATCGTTCTGTGTAATTACGGACTGTGTTACGCCAGTTGTGTTTTCCGGTATCTTACGCAAACTAATTCTGTGTGTTACACCGAATTGTAATAGATGTGTGAACAGCAATTTTTACAGCAGAAAATATTTTACTAAAAAACAACATAATTAAAATAAATAAATAAATAAAATATTATTAAAATAAATAAATTATAAAAAACAGGGAGAAACGAAACGATAAACGAACTGTCACATGAAACTGTCATGTGACAGTTCGTTTATCGTTTTGTAGAGTAGAATAAGCTGTTCCTTTACTTTTTTAGCACCTGTTGCAAGCAAGTGTTAGCCATCGCCATTACCAAAGCATTATCTTACAGGTCCCGCTCGTTAGAAATGTGCTTTATGATGCATTGTCCTGCGTCCTTCAACTTGTTAACAATTCCGCATACTGTAAGCCTACCACAAGCTCTGTTTGGCTCTGTCTCTGGCTCAGGTTTTGAGTCTGTGTGAAAGCTCACCAGTGCATTATACTGTATGTGTGACGTTTCAACGTAGAATTTATTTAGGCAACACTCACACAGACTCAAAACCAGAGCCAGAGCGAGCTTGTAATTTCACCCGCACCGTTCAAACCGAAACACAACAGCGCCGCTTGACATTTTAATTCATTTCATTTCATTTATTCAATAACAATCCTTTTATAAATCGTGTCTGAATGTCTATTACAAATTAACATGCTACAAAATAATGAAAAAAAACAATAAAACATTTAAATACACAGTTATCAAATAATATAAATACAGTGGGGCAGTGTGTCGATTTAATGGGCTCGTGGTCCCACTGTTTGGTGGGACCATCAGTCAACGTAATGCAGTCGCTCGTGGTCCCACTGATTTGGTCATAAGGGCTAGCTACACAAATATATTTGGTGTAGTCTCAGTAGTCCGGTTACAGTTAAGTCAACCGTGCGGACTTCTGAGTCGTCGAGCGACTCAGAATCAGGAATCGATGGCCGATCGAGGATCAACTCAGGAATTTAATATTAAATTATTTTATTTTATTATTAAAGTTTTTTTTTTTTTAGAATTAATGAAAAAATCAGAAAACAGTGTAAATAATTGCTGCTAACTTGAAGGACGCGCGACACTAACAGGTACAACGTACATCTCAAGTGGCCAGTACCTACCTACCTGAACTCACTTTAATTCAAGTATTTAAGGCCTGCGCACACCTAGGCCGCTGGCGAACGCGATCAGTGAAACGCTGTCAAATATCGCTGTCAAATTTGACAGCTGATCGCCGACGCCAGCGGCCTAGGTGTGCGCAGGCCTATATGCCTCTGCCTCAAATTTTGCGGGCAGCGGGGCGGCGGCGGCGGCGGCGCGGGAGCGGCAGGATCTTATGCGTAAAATAAAATGGACCCCCCCCCCTCCGCCCCGCCCCGCTGCCCGCAAAATTCAAGGCAGAGGCCTTACTCTACGTATAAACTTGATGCAGTGGGGCCACGAACCTACGATTTTAACTATGACTGGTAGTCCCACTAAGCAGTGGGACCACGAACCCATGATTTCAGGGATAGTGGGACCACGAGTAATAGTGGTACAATCCCAGTGGGACCACGAGTCACGACCCATAAACGGGTCGCGACTCGTGGTCCCACTAATTTGACCCACTGGTGGGGCAGTGTGTCGATTTAATGGGCTCGTGGTCCCACTGTTTGGTGGGACCATCAGTCAACGTAATGCAGTCGCTCGTGGTCCCACTGATTTGGTCATAAGGGCTAGCTACACAAATATATTTGGTGTAGTCTCAGTAGTCCGGTTACAGTTAAGTCAACCGTGCGGACTTCTGAGTCGTCGAGCGACTCAGAATCAGGAATCGATGGCCGATCGAGGATCAACTCAGGAATTTAATATTAAATTATTTTATTTTATTATTAAAGTTTTTTTTTTTTTAGAATTAATGAAAAAATCAGAAAACAGTGTAAATAATTGCTGCTAACTTGAAGGACGCGCGACACTAACAGGTACAACGTACATCTCAAGTGGCCAGTACCTACCTACCTGAACTCACTTTAATTCAAGTATTTAAGGCCTGCGCACACCTAGGCCGCTGGCGAACGCGATCAGTGAAACGCTGTCAAATATCGCTGTCAAATTTGACAGCTGATCGCCGACGCCAGCGGCCTAGGTGTGCGCAGGCCTTTAGGCCTCTGCCTCAAATTTTGCGGGCAGCGGGGCGGCGGCGGCGGCGGCGCGGGAGCGGCAGGATCTTATGCGTAAAATAAAATGGACCCCCCCCCCCGCCCCGCCCCGCTGCCCGCAAAATTCAAGGCAGAGGCCTTACTCTACGTATAAACTTGATGCAGTGGGGCCACGAACCTACGATTTTAACTATGACTGGTAGTCCCACTAAGCAGTGGGACCACGAACCCATGATTTCAGGGATAGTGGGACCACGAGTAATAGTGGTACAATCCCAGTGGGACCACGAGTCACGACCCACATAAACATACAAAAACAAATGTCAGTGACAGCAGAGTAGGCATGGTGTCTCTTTCTACAGCTACATGTCTGTGTGAGTGTCAGCCAGCTAATGTTCGAAGCCATTGTTTTTAATGTCAGCAGCACTGTTTGGTTTGGGTTCGCAGCGCTCATTGTAATTGGTGGTTACGCCTCGTTTTGTTTATTGCGAGGTAGCTTTAATGTCATGTGTTGCTTCTGTTCTTATGGGAGGATGTTAGGAAACTTTTAGATCCTCTTAAATTAACAGGAGAAGATTCATGGAAGCAACTTGCAAATGCCATGCCACCTTTATTACTGCTCTTCTTTTTAACTTTTACATTGTATCCTAAGTAGATAGATAGAAAATGCTTTATTGCACACAACAAATTATAAAAGTACAGGTACATAAAATACACTTAAAACATTGGATGAAATGGACTTAGGATATTTACAAGGGCACTGTGTGCTAAGAAATAATAAATAAATAAGAGCCTAAAATTTATGATGTGTAGCTAATAGCTACATAAACACAAAAGAAAATTACAATACTTAAGGATTCTGAAATACTTACATTATCCAAAGAATATTATATTACATACTATACTATTTCACATATACCTATGTATTTAAAAAAAAAATGTATCTAAGTATAATATCAGTTATTTGTTTCCCATAGTACAAGATCTGCTTAGTTTGGGGCTAGATAGTGCTGTGTGGATTGTCTACAATATTTATTTAATAATAAAGCTTATAAAGCTCTATAATAAAGCTATAATAAAGCTCTTGCCACCATAATCTACATGAAGCAAGTTATCGTGAATTAGAAAATACAAAATTAAATGCATCGATTTCAAAGAAAAATAAGCAATAAGCAATTTCAGCCCTATATTACCTAAAAATGACAAAAAACTTGAGTCAAGTGCACGAAAAGAGCTTCTTTGCAGCGTACTTAAAGTCCTTTCGCCACACTGGCTCCAATGAAACAGAGACACGATGAGACAAAGAAGAAGCCCTATAAAAAGTATTTGTATGTGTTTTAGAATTAAAAATTTTAATGCCATAAAAAGGGGCATTACGTATAATTTGGAACCAAATGCCGCAAGAACGTGACACAAAAGGACGAAAAAGGGCGCAAATGAACATTCTTCAGTTAACAAGGGTGGGCGACTCACGAGTGTAAATCTACCCCTAAATTAATAATTTAGGGGTAGATTTACACTCGTGAGTTGAATTTGTTTTGAGGATGAACAATCATTTGGGCTTTTAACCAGAATTTTGTGGCTGGACCTCACTTTGTGCCTCCCATTTGGTAGATAAAGTGTTTGTGTGTCCTGTATCTTCTATTTCTTAATACTCCTTTACAAGTAAATATTGTTTTGGATACAGAGTAGAACCATGACGAAAACAGAACCATCTGAAAACTTTGGTGTCAAAGCTTGACACTAAATTTTACGAATATATTAACAATAATAATTCTGGGCCAATAGCTTGTTTAAATAAATAATAAAAGTATTGGTAGGTATAAAAAAAGAAGATACAGAGTTTTTTGTTTCTGTAGACATCTATCTCAGAACTGACCTATAGAAAGTCTGCTTATTTGATGGTTTGACTAAATTCACAGACCAATTTTTTTCAAACTTGTTCAAAATAAAACTTCTAAATTTATTGCCACGATATAATAAGAATTAGTAGACAACAATGCCACTTTGCATGTGTTTAATTAGATTAACCAATAAAATAAGCAATGTCATTCTCCTTAATATTACGCAACATTCACTTGATTGTTTGTAAAACGAGCTCGTAAAAGAAATCGAATGATTTTCACGACGGAAAATTCGCTTTCGATTAAACTTGTACGATTTTCAATTTTGCAAATCGCACCGAAACGAACCATTGGAAAGGATTACTTCGTCTGTAATTTGCGTCTACAGGGTGACGTCGTTGTGGTGCGAGAAGTCACTAGGTGAATTTTTTTGCCAAAATGAGTTATTGACGCCAAAGTGTTTTGAAACCCATTATGTACCTTCTCAGAATGTAAAAGAGTAGATTTTACTAAAATTATAGATAATACAAGAATGTCAGCAGTGCATAACTACCCGTAGAGGCAAAAATCTGTCTACAAAAATCGTCTAAGGGATCTTAAGTAGTTTAATTCAATCACTTTACTTACAATATTCTTCAAGTCTTGGGGTTGCACTGCTCACTAAAGTCACTTAGTGATTTCTCGCAGATAAAAAGCTATTGAATGAAATGAAATTCTGTTGTCGGTAAGAGTCATCAACAGATCATAGTTAAGTAATATTTAGTCAAGGTATTACGTTAATGTGTATGCCAGAATTAATTAACTTACTTTTTGTTATGTATCTCAGTAACCATATAACTTACATTAATTTGTTGGAAGTTAGTGTGTAAGGTTAAATTATCTATATTTTATATGAAGAAACCTCTTTTTTAACTATAAGTGTTGATAAGTTACACTCATTTAAAAAACAAAAAAACTTTAAAACGCGATTATCTCGAGACTAGCTTTTTGCACTTAGTTACTTCTCGCACCACAACGACGGTATGTACTCTGAGGCCCGTATTCAGAAACAGTCAGAGTCTGAGTGGAGGCTCAAGCATAGATTTTTTGACAGTTCTCCACACGAAAAACAGTTGTCTGTAAAGTCGGTTTACTGACGATAGTTGAACGTGACAACGTCCTAAGAAAATACTTTTTAACAAGTAGGATAGAGACAGTTGTCGAACGCGGAGGCTGATTTTGCCTCTTCGTCGCTTGTTCCGCGCTCTCGCTTGCACTTTAAGCCTTAAATGGAACGTCTCAGAGCGAGGTAACGCCGCATGAGTCATGTTTTTTCACGCTTGCAGCCGGATCCATTGAATTATAAGACGTTGTCACGTCAAAATATTCTATCAGTTATCTGATTCCCATAGTACAAGCCCTGCTCAATTTGGGGCTAGTTTTATTGTATAAATTTTCCACAATATTTATTTATTTATTATGTAGGACTTATTGTTATTATCAAGGGGGATACTTTGCCCTGTGGTAGCTAAGAGATAAAAAAGTAAATGAGTTTCAAAAACTATGAAATAATAGCTTCTGAATATTGTGAGTATGCGCTAAATCTAACTTGGTGTCCCTTAGAGAGACACTTATAATAGTTTTTTTAAGACGACTATTGCAAAAGGGTCACCTTTTCAGAAACAGCCTGTATTTCACGAAAGTTTAAAGTCCTCAAATTATTTTATCTGAATGTAAATACGCAACGAGTGCTTTTCGTTGGGTCTCCTTTAATGCCCTTTATTTCCACTTTGATTGATTAAGTTTCATTTTGAGTGGGTATATTTTTAAAATATTATTAATTTTTATTTTATCTTAGGTTTGAGAACCAAGGTAATTTATAATATATGGATGAACCTCAAACAAGCCAAATTAATTAATAATACTTAAAAAAAAATAAAGTGATATCGGCATTATTATAGACGAAAGTCTACGAGTGTCTACGCCGTAGAAGACTCTCGTAGACATACTTTGCTTTTATAGCGTATTACAAAACTACCCGTTAAACCGAAAGGAGGTTAAATCAGGCCTTATTACGAGACCAATCACAATATTTAAGAACCGTATTAACGCTGTATAACATAGCCCAAAAAAACAAACACTTATGAATGAACAACGTGGGGTATGGGCAACGTGGAAGACCCAGAATGAGATAGCGGGACTATCTTGAGGCTCACCTTAGATCGTGGCCTGTCACTGTGTTTAAGCTGCAAGGAGTGGAAAGAGGGAAGGGGGGTCTTTCCCCAGCAGTGGGACAACAATGGTTTTAGTAGTAGTATGGCTTGTGATGGGCTCGTCCGGGGAAATAGTATCACCATGTCTATTTCTGCCGTGATTTAACATTGCTGTTACGGTTTGAAGAGTGTCTAATGTTAAATGGTAACCATCGCCTATAACAAAGTATTGCCTCGTAGGTAACGCACGTCAGAAATATACTGCCCTGCGTCTATCAACTTGGAGCATACAGAGGTTTAGCCTCACGTGCTAGTCATTTCACCGGTACCCGCACCCTTCAAAAGATTTGTCTAAATCCTTAAACTTATTTTATGTATTACTAGTGGCCGCCCGCGGTTTTGCTCGCCCCGTTTCCGTTACTTTTTCCGAATACCAACCCTATGTCCGACTCCTGGTTCTAAGCTCGCCACCAATTTTTAGCCAAATCGGTTCAGCCGTTCTTGAGTTATAAATAGTGTAACTAAAAGTACTTTCTTTTATATAGATAGATATTATAGTATAGCTGACTGTACCAGAACACTTTTGAATAATTTACTTGGTTTGAGTGCGAGTGTAATGGCTAGGCAGAGATTACTGCTATACTAGATCTCTTGAACTAGCTTTTAGTGCACTTTGGCTCGTTTCCTAATATAATTTACCTTTAGCTATATTCTAGGAAGGAAGCCTCCTAGAATATTGCTTTTATACAATACATATACCGGGGTTTCTTTGGATAAAGGCCTATTCATACATATTATATCATAATAAGACCACTTTTGCATGTTAGTATTTTGCACTGCCCTGCGTCAATCAACTTTTAGCATACAGATGAGGTACCAGTAATTTCACCGACACCTTTACCCTTCAAACCGAAACACAGCAACGCTGCTTCTCTGCCGAGCATTGTCCTGCCAAAAAATGCATGGTGGTAGTACGTCCTTGGACGAGCCACACACAAAGAGCTCTACTACTTAAGAAATCTTAATAAAAGTACACTAATGGCCTTACTTATAAAAATATGTCAAAATATAAACTGTTATTAACAGTGCTTAAGCTATTGCCATCTCCTACCACTGGTTAATGACAAACAGTGACAGGGCTAACTAAAGAAATGATAAAATTAAAAATGCATTTATAAGTATGGCTGTAAATTAATTGTTTTAAAAATGATTTAATTAGACACGACACGTCTTTTAAATTTGAGCCACGAGCACAGACTGACTGGACCTCATGCAATCAATGAATAACAACAAAGCCAGCACTTAAAACCAAACAAATTTCTGCATTTTAACTGTAAAACTATTAGTTATTTTAGTGGCCTAGGATAATACTATTATTTCTTATATTATTGGTATAATTGAAAATTGAATCAAATATAAACAATAAAAGAACTACCGCAGTGCAAACAATGAACAAAACTTTCCTGGAAATAAATAATTTAGTTGAAAAAGTGAACTCACTACAATTTAGTTTTAACGCCGGCTTAGGTTTGATTTTCTAAAAGACGTCGGCCGGTTTGTTTCTACTGCAGGCCTACCTCTGTCTGGCTCTGTTTCGGGCTCTGGTTATGAGTCTCTGTGAGTGTTCACCGGTGTATTATGCTGTGTGTGTGAAGTTTTGACCTAGGATTTATTTAGTCAGCACTCACACAGACTCAAAACCAGACCCAGAGACAGCCAGACAGAGCTTGTGGTAGGCCTACTGATGCTATACATAAAGCGTCAAATAGTATTTTTATTACGAGAAAATGGGTATTTTATCAGTTAAAGAGATGTTTGTATAACAAAAAATATAGTTTTAAATATTTTTTGTTATAAAAATGCAATTTGTTTTGCGAATGCGTGATTGAAACTTACAAACTTTCTAAAATCATCGATTAATGACCATCTTCTTCTTCTTATTGTGTCACTGGTTCTTTCGAACCAAGTGTGGTGAAAGGATTTTAAGTGCGCCTCAAAGAGGCTCCTTTCGTGCACTATGTCAAAGTGATTCATGCAATCCTACTGAATAAATACACTTTTGATTTTATGACCATCAAAAAGCGGTGACTACTTTGCAGTGAATCAAAGCTTTAGTACACGGACTACGGTGAAGTTTCTTTATACGGTGGATTATGTCGAAATGAGTTTTTCTACTGATGTACTCGTATAGAAACAGAAAATGGCATGGCTCGTGAATTACTGTGGACGAGGCTTTATGCCATGCAGAATAGAGGATTAACAGGCTATCCACTTGTCTTTTTAACCTTTGCCTAAAATGAGGGGTGATTGTGCCCAACTGTGGCCTTGTAGCTCCAAAACTGATGAACAAAGGGTAGGAACCAAGCTGTAGTTTTTTGCCTGTTCTTACAGGCTTCACGTGGAACTGGCACCTAGCTTTAAGGCTGGTTTACACTTTGATTAGTGTGAGTGCAGGTGATTAGTGCGAGTGCAGGTGTGTAGTGCGAGAAGTGTCCAATTCACTGCGAGTGTAGGTGATTAGTGCGAGTGCAGGCACGCTGCGAGTGAGGGGGAAGGGAGGGCGCGCGGGATGGCTACTCGCAGTCCACTCGCAAAAAAATAGAACACGCTTCTATTCACTTTACTACACAGCCAACTAATCACCTGCACTAATCAGTCGCTGTCCACACCTAGTCACTAAGTACCTGCACTAATCACCTGCACTCGCACTAATCAAAGTGTAAACTAGCCTTTAGGGCGTTTCAAAGTGATCCTTGTCATCATATTTGACAGTGTTTAAATAATCACCAACGCAGAAGGCTTAGACGTGCGCTAACCAATATTTCGTACAAAAAGTGCAGGCAAAGTTAGTGTAATAGAATATTTGACTGGGCAAATGAAATTTCCTAAAATGAATAATAATAATAAATAAATAAATAAAGAATGGTTTATTTTAAAACCTAATAAAAAATATTCTGAGGAAAAGTTCTTCTCTCTTGACTGGCCTCTCAGCTCAGTTGGTATTTACTCTGCCTTCTGTGCCGTAGGTCGTGCGTTCAATCTCCACCGAGAACAAATAATAGTGTGGTTAACATAGATGTTCACAAAAAATGTGTGTAAGTATCATTTCAGCTATCTGGTTCCCATAGTACAATATTTTGATTAGATACGATTTGACCTTTGGCTATATAAATAGATTTGTTTAGAAGCAAGTGACACTTGTCTATAGGCCTTGTCCTGTCCTCAATTTATGCGAAAAATATCAAGGACCCTACAACACAATAAACCAAGTGGGCTCAGGCTTCCGTATTTCACTATTACATACCCAATTATCATTTATGTAAGTCACCAATTACTTTGGAGGACCCAATTTTGCGGGATATTAAACATTTCGGCTTTATTAGAAAATTATGTCGGGTATGATTGAATGAGGTACTACTTCACTTGGATGGCTATTTATTTTTAACTAGCGGCCTGTCCCGGCTTCGCACGAGTGGACGTTTATTTTTTAACACATAAATATAAAGGGTGTTAATAAGGATGAATGTAGCTTTCCAATGGTGAAAGAATTTTTGAAATCGGCACAGCAGTTTTTGAGTTAATTCATTACAAACATAAACAATGTTAATAAGTGACAGGCTGCAAGCCTATCACCGCTGTTAGAAAACTAACTCGTTTCCTTACGATGTTTTTCTACACCGATTGAGAGCACTGGCAAATAATTTTCCCATAATTATTTAATACCTAAAACCATACCCCTAATTTCTATTAGACTTGTAAACATAAAAAGTGTTTTAGCTATTATTTTTTTCCAAGAATAACAGCCAAGAAAAGTATTTTTATTTTCTTGGCAAAAATAGCAGAAACAGATAAATGTTGCACACTCGTGACTTCGCTTACCCTTGAGTGATTTGAGCAAGTACTCTTCAGTACGGTGTCCATTTTTTGTATGTCAGTTTTTTTAGATATTGTTTTTGTTTATGGATGCCAATTAAACTTAAGCGATTAAGCGTGTACAAGACGATCTTAAGACCTGTCGTAATGTATGGATCTGAGTGTTGGGGAACAAAAGGGACGGGTAAAAATAAGATACATGTGGCAGAGATGCGAATGTTGAGATGCTGGATGTGTGGAGTGACAAGAATGGATAGATACGGAATGAGTACATCAGGGGAAGTTTGAAAGTAGCACCAGTGACAGAAAAATAAGGGCGCAATAGGCTGAAGTTGTAAGGCATGTCATGAGGAGGAATGAAACTCATGGTGATTAAAGTGGATAATCCATTGGCGATCGAAAACTGACGAGCCTGCGAGCTAAATGCCAAAATATAAACCGCCAATGGAGCACCTACAAAACCGCGGTCTTTGGACACTCGATTAGTATGGAATCATTGGATCATTGCATTAAAGAATAAAAAAATAATGTGGACAATTCACACAACACTATCTAGCTCTAAACTAAGCAGAGCTTGTACTATGGGAACCAGATAGCTGATACAATACTTGAATACATTTTTTTTGTAAATACATACTTATAATACAATATACCACCCAGACAGAGAACAAACATCTGTGCTCACCACACAAATATTTATTCTCGGTGGGGATCAAACCCACGACCTACGGCGCAGAAGGCAAAGCTACTACCAACTGAGTTGAGAGGCATTTCTTAAATATAAGTCACCCCTACTTGCCACTCCTTGCCCAGAGTATTGTCCTACATTCTCCAAAACCGCAGACACCCTACCCGTCCATATGATAACACGACATTTACCCGCGGCGCCTTGGCAGCGTTCATAACCTGAGCACGTGCGCGCCTCTACTATTACTACATGATCTCTGTTATTACGTTTGCCCAAATTGTACTTACCTACTCTGAATTTTTGTTAGTTGGGTAAAAAAATGCTGTGGGTTCAAAATTCAAAGAAGCACCTGTGAGAATTTCTCGAATGGTTACCATGATTGATCTCTAAACGGACAACTTATAGCGGATCAGCCAACAGTCAAATTTACAGATTTGTAATCGTCGTCTGTTCGTGTCAGTTCTGAAGGTACGCTTTTGGCGTGTGGCGTGGTTCTTTTGGGCCAAAGTGTGGTGAAAAGATTTAGGTGGTGAAAGGTTGTGGTGAAAGGTTAAGTAGGCCTCAGAGAGGCTCAAAGGTTTGTAATTATGAGGACAAAAGATGTGGATACGCGAATCGCGAAACTGAAATGGAGATGGGCAGGGCATTTGGCAAGAAGAGACGACGGGAGACGGACGAAGGTGGCTACAGAATAGTGGCCAAGGGATGCTCAAAGACCTAGAAACAGACCACCCACCCGTTGGTCGAACGACATTGTTGCTAGTTTTGGGAACCAGTGGATGGGACTCCGAGAAACCGGAAAGCGTGGCGAAATAAAGTGGAGGCCTATATTCAGCATTGGGTGTAAACGGGCTCAGATGATGATGATGAATAGTATGCAGATTTCTGGGTGAAAACAGATCTCCTAGAAGACATCTTGGAAGGTTACTTTGGAAGACAAAACAACAATACTGCGGACTTTATGATCACGATTTAACATAATAGTTTTTACTTTAGCTTATTGTTGGTCTTGCTTACAAAGCTACAGCCAAACACAGACACACAGGTTCACACGGTTTAGTTTGGGAAGCTACTAATATGGTTAAAAAGTAAATAAATCACTAATTTTCTGCTCCAAATCAAGCCTCCACTCAGCAATCTCAAAAGTGCTGCTCAAAAAGGATTACAAGGCCACTCAGACTTACACTAGACTGAGTAACTGTTACTAAAAGCACAAAAGACTAAATCCAAGCAGTACAAGACGCCGGGGTTTCGCTTTGTGAATCAATTCACGCGCCCCGCTCGCTCCAGTTTTTTTTCCCAAGAACTCCCTAACAATAAACGTGACTGCTCTGTAGTGGACATACCGACAGAAAATACAACGAGCATTTTTCTGAAATTATCCTTTTTTTCTTTGTAAAGCAAGTTTGTCTACAATATCATGATGTGTTGGGGCAAAAATATATTCAGACATCAATAAAACAATCAATTAATTTGATTGTTGCTTGAATCTGCGGGATAACCTAGCTATATTATCGCTCTATAGCTTTGGGAATAGGACATCACTACTGAGACCGGACAATGAGACACATCACTAGTCGGGTGTAAATTGTCCGTATTTTATTCTTTCTTTTCTGTTATTTCTTAGTGCACCTATCTTATTATACGCTTCTCTCCATCCAAAGGTAGATCGTCCGCAAAGGTATTATAATTATTCTACTATTCTATTATTGCTATATTTTAAAATTATTGTTACTTACATGTTTTTCCATTGTTAGTGTTGGTGTACAGTAAAAAAAAAAAAAAATTATTCTATTTCTATTCTAGTCAGGGATAAAAAAGATGGCGTCGTAATGCGTATATTATTATTTTCCGTGTTATAAAGATAAACAAAATTCTAACTGTATTCAATGGATAGTTTTTGCCATATTATTACGTACTAAAATATCGTCCTCTATCGTTCTTTTTAAGTCCAGTCCATCCCAAGGTTGTAAAGAAGAAGGCTGGAAGAGATCGCTCTTAGTTATAAGACCGCCCATTGTATTCCACTTTGATGGTTTTTCTGTTTTATGTGGTGTGCAAAAAAGTATTTTCTATCTATCTATGTAAAATACCTGAAAATCGTGGAAATCAATTCTTGAGATTTTTCTCCCCGAAAAACTAATCGGCAGTATCAAACAGGTTTTTGATCGGCCACAAACAAGCGACTTAGCGGGAGCGTTGGCATTCCTCCGACAACTTCGTTACAAGGCAAGTTGATCCAACACTTAATGTACCGGCTAACACTAACTAAACCTTCCTAAAGTTGCTTGTTTATGCACGGTTGTGAGGTAACGCAACTTATTTTCGGTGAAGTTGGGGGAAAGTGAGTTCGAGAAAAAGTTGGTTTACATACATATTATTCGTGCAATATAAAACAAGCTTTGATAAAAAGACAGTGGCACTCTCGTTGTGCCGGCAGAAGTCAAAACAAATAATGTTAGTTTCAAAAACTTGAAAAACCGACTTCATATTGCTGAACAGATTTTATGAAATTTCATGTCAGTAGGCTAGCACAAGCTCTGTCTGGCTCTGTCTCTGGCTCTGGTTTTGAGGCTGTGTGAGTGCTCACCAGTGTATAATACTGTGTGTGTGTGACAAATTGAGACCCTTTTTTTTATCTATGCTTGAGGCTCGAATAAGACTCAAACAATGTTTCTGCATACAGAGTTCAACTACTAATCAAATTAAGTAAAAGTAAACAGGCCTTTGCATCTATTGTAGATGATTATGTAGCGTCTATGTAGCGTCTATGTAGCGTCAGGGGCAACTGGTGATCACTCATGCCAGAGAGTATTATATTCCTTGCTCATGCCCCTACTTACGGGACGCTATAGTGCCTGGGACAGGATTTTAGATGGAATAGGCTTGCCCAGCACCATCCTGACAGCTTAGTCGGCCTAATCCACAGGAAAGACATGGTCAATACGTGCGGAGCTGACTAAGCCGCGGGTTTCCTCACGATGTTTTTCTTCACCGTTTAATCAAATTAGGATAATAATAATCACAATATTGATGTTAATAATCACCATAACTATGTACCTACTTAGTGTGTATCTGCTTGAATTAACATTACAAGCAGAAATCCGCAAGGAGTTAATCAAGCCATTGCTACATGCGCCCATTCAAACCTGCTGACCTATCGTAAGGCTATGTCAAATGTACACAGCTATAGTAATAACGTTCATCAAATTGAGCAAAGATAATTGCACAGATGCGCCACTTTACAATTTGGGTTTTTACACAAACTATTGTAAATTGATGCATCTGTGCACTTATCTGTGAAGTATTTGATTGCAACCGCCCAAAATTGTTACAATTTTGATGCTTGAATTTTGATTGACTGTTTGAATCAATTTGTTTTCTAGGACAAGCTTTTAGAAGAAATAGGCTTGCCCAGCACCTATATAGATAGTGCAATCCACGAAGGCGCGCCCCACTATTCCTCCTAACCGTTTATATTATAGTATATGTGTGCAAGCTTCCGTCAATGTTTGAGTGTTAGCGGTACACTCTAATTACCTATGAGTGCACACGCACATTACAATGAATTGACTACGGTTCGCGACTGCCGCTCGGAGCAAACTCCCCGCACCCCGCGAGGGGCGCGTCTTCGTGAATTGCACTATCTATACCATCTATATATCTATATATCTGACAGCTTAGTCGGCCTAATCCAAAGGAAAGACATGGTCAACACGTGCGGAACTGACTAAGCCAGTATCAAATAATTTCAGCTCAGTTGGTCTGCTTTCTGCTCCGTAGGCTGTGGGTTCAATCCCCCCCGAGAAAAAATAATGGTGTGGTGAACGCAAATGTTTGTTCTCTGCCTGGGTGTTATAATGAACTCTTAAGATTAAAAAATGTGCATAAGTATTATATCAGCTATCTGGTTCCCACAGTAAAAGCTCGGCTTAATTTGGAGCTAGATAGTGTTGTGTGGATAGTCTACAATATTTATTTATTATACAGGGTTATTCATTATTAGCTGCAAATACGCAGGAATTAGGTTCAACAAATAAAATAAAAAATATTTATGAAAAGATTTTTTTTTAATTTTGATTTAAGTTTTTGTATCAATTTTTTTTTTTTTTTTATTTCTTTACGGCTATTGAAATCATTAGATTGCCATGGAGAACTGGACGATGACCCACCCAGGCGGTGACTGAACGCAGAGTGTCGCTTACGGCGCGCGGGCGCGGATCAAAGGTCAAATTAGGTCAGGCGCCAATGATTCCTTTATCGATTTTCTCGGGATTTTCATAACAAAACTTAAAAAAATCATTTAATAAATATTTTTTATTTTATTTGTTGAACCTAATTCCTGAGTATTTGCAGCTAATAATGAATAACCCTGTATTTTTTGCTATGAAAAGTTAAAACTTATTTATTTACCCACAGAAACTTACAATTAAACAAATATTTACAAAATGTTCAAATTACACAAGAAACAGTTGAGCTATCTGCAGATCGTTACAAACGATCTAGAGATAGCTCAACTGATCCAAATCAGTTGAGAGCTATTATTATATTTATTATTTGTTTATTTATACCATCCTGACAGCTTAGTCGGCCTAATCCTCAGGAAAGACATCGTCAATACGCGCGAAACTGTTTAAGCCGATATTAAAAAGGAGTGTGCTTTCTGTACAGATAATTTGTATAACTCTATGATAATTCAGGCTGCAGGGCACGATAGCTAGACAATACCCGGCAGTGGACTGTGAACCAGATATGCCTAAATTAATTAATGTAAGGGTTAGATACACATCTTTTGTCCCATAGAGTGCGTGAATGGGACTATTTATGACGTTAGGGTATGCAGGAATGAAAAGGACGATATTTTAGTAAAATTAGGCTTTTATGTGAATAGGTTGAAAATAATACGTTGCTTGAATTTTGATTAAACCTTGAACCTAATAATTATAAGTTTAAAAAACTAGAGAAATCGACTTCATTGCCAAACAGCTAAACCGATTTTAATGAAATTTGTTTGGGACAATCTGGACGTAAGAAAAACCTTCCAAATAAAAAAATATTTTTCTAAATCGGTTCATAAATGACGGAGGCATGCAGTTACAAACATTAAAAAAAATGGCAACACCGCTTTTAATAAAATTAAAATGGGACCAATCTAGAAGCAGTACCTTTCAGATTAAAAAAAAAAATAGAACCTCCTCCTTTTTGATTGGAAGTCGGTTAATAAATTGTGTTTAAAACTAACTTATAGTCAGTGTTTTCAGGACGTTCTTACTAAGCACTGATTTGTATCAGTGAGATATTTCTAGATCGTGTGCAACGTTTTGCAGATAGCTCAACTGTTTCGTGGCTTTGAACCTATGACTAGGATTTGCATGCTTGGTTATTGCTACCCCTAGACCGTGTGCTAACTTGTGTTAACTTAGTATGCAGAAAAATACTTAACGTGAACTAAGACGCACGATTCCACTAGCATCCTAATAAAGAATAAAAAACATTAAAGATCCAACAGGATAAATTCCTTAAGCATTTGCCAGAACAGGATAATACGTACTGAAATATGTTATTACAGTTTTAGTATTGTTATTTTTATAGCTGTACAGAGCCTATAAAAGCGCCCCAAAGCCTGTTTAAGTGAAATTTGTGTTAGCCGCAAGAATTTTTGCGGTAAAGTGATTCTTAGCTGAAATTTATTATCTTGGTTATAAGGCTTTATTGTTACGTTTAGGTACGTAAAACGCTCAAGCATGTAAGTACAGTCATGGTCAGAAGCTATTATTATTATTCGTTTATTTCAGGCAACATCAGGACTGTTACGAGTGAGGGGGGGGGGGGTCTATCTGAAGAATAAAAGTCGGTTTTTACACACTTTTACTCAATACTCTTTAAAACACTAGATTAAAACACAGTAAAATACTAATAATGGTCACTGAATCTGAGTTTTTACTAACGGCCTATCGGTTACTATTTTGTAGTCTATTTAACCAATTACAACAATATTTTAGTGTTTTTACCTTGACTGTACATTTCGAAGTATATAAAACTAAGTGTAAGCTTTGTTTATTTTTGTTGATGTGGAAAAATAACTTAACGCGTCGTAGCGGAACTGCTACGGCGTAGCTTACGTAGCGAATGAAATAAAATCAGCGTAAAGACTGTTTCTAATAAGCTTGTATGTTGAGAATATATTTATTTTATATGTTTAATGTACTTAGATCATTTTTCGACATTTATTTTTAAATACTTTTTGTCCTATACTCGAGTTAATAGATATTATTTTAGTAAATTATCTTTAACTAGCTTTAAAAGCAAAATTGTTTTTGTTAAAAAATAATAAATGTAGAATGTGTCTTAAATCTAGCCCTCAAATAAAAGTCTGGAGGATCTCATTTTTCCAGCCATTTCACAACGTACTTACCTTATTTTAAAAATGCAAATCAGACTGCGGAATAAAGAGCGAATAGAAGGCTTCGACCTTATGTACCGGCATGCAGTTATTTGTCAGCTTTATAACAATAAAAGTATTTTTGGTTTAACATGATAAACCATTATCATGTTAAACCAAATCGATAATAATCGAGTTTTAAAATGGGTTTTTAGCGCCTTGCGTTACATTTTACTTTTCACTACGTTTATGAAAAATAAAATAATCCTATACATTATGAAAAATTCTACTTAGACTTCTTTTTAGACTTTTTTTTAATTCTTCTGTAGCCGCAACACATTGCATGCATTCTACCAAAGAGATGACGATTTTAGTTTCATTTTCAAAAATAAAATGGTATACTTTCTATATGAAACAGTATTAAGTCGAATTCATTCATGATTATTCTACATCACTAAATACTTTTTAGTTTTTGCAGGCTTATTTTCATTTGATACACAAAAATAAAAAACATTTCCCATAGAGGAAGAAATGCTGTTTTTTCACACTTTTTGAGCACGAGGAGTGAAAACCTTTCTATTTACTTCTTTATTTCTCCTTCCTTTTAAATACAGTAAATATTCTAGACATTCCACTCAAAACTATCTAGCCCAAAACTAAGCAGAGCTTGTTCTATGGGAACTAGATTATAGCTGATATACTACTTTTTTTTGTAAATACATACTTAGAATACAATATAACACCCAGACACAGAACAAACATCTGCGTTCACCATACAAATATTTGTTCTCGGTGGGGATCGAACCCACGTCCTACGGTACAGAAGGCAGAGCTACTACCAACTGAGCTGTAAGGCGTCTGTCTTTCCGAGTACCTACAAATTGGACGTTTTCAAGACAAGAGTGAATCGGTATCTTCTAGGTAAGCGTGCTACATCGTCGACCGCATCATCACTTAACAGCAGGTGAGATAGCGGTACAACGAAAACCTATAAATTGTAAAAAAAGAGCTGAAAGGCCTGTCAAAAAGTAGTTAGAACATCCAGACTTTTCTGTAAAAGGAGGTAAGAATGCTTGACAATGCGGGTAGATTCCAAAGAGCGAATGGAAGGCGCAGCGTATGGAATGTAATGCCATTACACCGTGCCATTTTGTTAATGCAGATGCATAGACGCCTCTTGCAGCGGACACGTAGGTTTAGCTGCAGTCCAACTCGACTAGACATTTTACGTTATTCATTTTATTTTAATAATTTTAAGATAACTGTACAGCTAGGTACAAATATTAAATAAAGGTATAGTAGAGGTAACTATACTATCTCTATAACTATTAAATTATTTATTGAAATACCTCTTCTTCTTCCTGCCCTTATCCCACTTTATGGGGGGTCGGTACAACACTTATTCCTCCTCTATTCCCCTCTGTCAGCCGTAATCTCGTCATTCACTCCTGTCTTATTCATGTCATGTTTCACACAGTTCATCCATGTTTTCTTTGGTCTACAAATTACTGCACCATTTATTGGAAAACCAACAGCTTATAATAACTAAATAACATTTATGATCTAGAAACTAGTGAGCTAATTATAAGTTTTCACAGATGCAAAACATTCTAGATAAAGTTACTGTGAACGCCGTAAGTCGACATAATATTGAAGAAATAAAAATAAAAATATGATAGGTTAGGAGTAGTAACAATTAAGTAAAAATTAAAGTAGTATAAGTTAATAAGTTAATAAGTATTTTTTTTAAATCACATAAAAAATGGTTTTGTTCTAATCATCATCATCAACCTTTTGCTACGTTCTAATATATCCGTAATAACCCCCACTTTTATTTACTGTTCGCATATTACCTAGCAAGTTTAAATGATAGTGGGCCAATCTGTCGGTTAGAAGAAGTAACCACTCGACATCAGGTGGCCATCTATATTCCATCAGGTACTCATCAAAAAATTTTTTCAAATGCCAATATTCACTCTTTGACTGCTACACAAGCGGGCTGAAAATAAAAAGCTTTCCGAATTAATTCCTATGGTTCTTTGAATAATTTATGGCGGATTACATTATCACACTAGCTGTTTTCCAGGGTTCGCCCGACTAGCAGTTTCCCAGTGTTCGCTCGCTCGCATATTTCTTCCCATTATCGCTAGACGTAGCTATTAAAATATTTGCTTTTGTTGCATTTTTAATGGACCTAGTACTTAATTTGTTTGAAGTATGAGCTTTTTTAATGAGCGCTGGTCGGAATTTTACTAGATTTTGGTCGCTTGCATCGCTTTATTTCGGTTTCATGGTGGCTAGGCTGATGCAATGACAGGCACATGAGACAACACCTTAAACCCAAGACAGATAGAAGAGCTTTCGTCTTAAGTCTCTTCAGTTTGTCTTGGCCTAAGCCAGAGCTTCTTCTTCTTCGTCATGTCGAAGGTACAAACTATTATTTCAACTTCCTTATAACGCGTTTTCAATAATATGTAGCCACACCACCACTAAAACCACTAAAACTAGCCCCAAAAACCAGCCACCGAAATCGCTTTGGCGCTTTGCATATTGAGCGACAGCGCTTTCGGTGGCAGCATACAAGTCGCTCAAGTTGCAGCTTTATGGGCAGAGCAAGACCTTTAGAGTGACATGGATTGAGGATCCATGTCACAATCACACCGTGACACCTCAAAGTAAGCCTGTTTGCTCAGGTTAAGCCTGCAGCGACCCACTTGGTAGTCTGTTAAGAGAAAATCAAATCAAAATTAAAAGTGTATAATATAATTCAGTAGGAATGCAACGATCACTTTGAAAGCTAGGTGAGTCTAGGTGCCAGTTCCACGCGACCAAGCCTAGAAGAACAGGCAACAAACTACGGCTTTTTCGAGAGACTTCCAGGTGCCCACCTATAAGAAAGAAGAAGGAAAACAAGACGGGAGTTTATGCCCGTAAACCGGAGCTGCAAAGTAATTGATTGTACCTATAACTAAACCTTCTTTGTACCCTTATTAAAAGTTCAGTCAGTTGCATACTAAAAGTGGTTCGACTACTTTTACGATGTATTTCAACATTCAGACCGAATGCAACATTTTAAAACGCCCAGGTCAATGTGGAAATAAAACTTAACGGTCATTTTACTTCGAAAACCGCAGTGTACTTAACTGAAGCTTATAAAATTGTTGAGCTTTTACGGGTTTCTTCATCTATATTTGATACGTTTTGAAATTTTAAATTAAAGTAGAATTTTAGGTGGAAGTTATTAGAATGTTTAACACTAACATTCAATTAAAAAAATCTAGAAGAAGAAATAAAAATAATAAAACACTTTCCTGTTCTTATCTTATAGGTACTATGTTATTATATAAAAAGAAAATATAAAATAATCAAAGAAAAACAAAACAAACAGTTTGTTTTAAGAAAATATAGCCCAGAGAAATCATCGTAGTCCAATTTTGAACCCATGACTTAAAGCACTTAAGTTAAAATCCTTTCCGCTCGACCACAAAGCTTGCTAAGCCCCGAATACAGAAGCTCTTAAGTAGAGCTATAAGCTAAGATAGTCTCTAGATTAAGTTGCATCTAAACCGACGCGGTTGAAGGGGCGAAAACGCGCTGTTTGCTCGGCATTGCTCCAAAAAATAATTTGGGTTTTGTTAAACAGCAGATACAAAACACAGATAAAATGGAATGACATATTATATTTCTTTAAGAAGGCCCACCACAAGCTCTGTCTGACTCTGTCTCTGGCTCTGGTTGTGAGTCTGTGTGAGTGCTCACCAGTGCATTATACTGTGTGTGTGACGATTCGACGTAGGATTTATTTAGTCAACACTCACACAGACTCAAAACCAGAGCCAGAGACAGAGCCAGACAGAGGTTGTGGTAGGCCTTAAGGTAAGATAAGGGAACTTCTGGTCTGGAGGTAAGATAGGGGAGGAGCTAGCACCTAGACTCACCTAGCTTTAAGACGTTTCAAGGTGATTCTTGTAATTGAACTGAATAAAGACAATTTTGATTTGATTTGTTTTGATTTCTAAATAAGGCACTTGTGTTGGTGCAAAATTGTTTTCTGTCACTGGAAAAACGTCGCAATGATCTGAAAAAAAAACATGTTTTCTATGAAATTAAATAAAGTAAAAATAAAAAAGCCTTTTTATTCATAAAAAACTTATGTACACTGTTGTTTTAAAAACTTAAATAATATAAATAAAAATATTTAGAACCCCTCTCGGGTATAGGCGTCTCATGTTTTGTATGATTGGTTAATAAATAATTAAGAAGGTGTATAACTCTACTTATAAAAGGTACTCTTTGATAATTCTAGAAAGCAGACGGAAAAGTTAACGTCTTGTATATTTTTTTCTCGATCTTGTGTTGCAGTCAGTCGCGTCAGTTAAACGTGGCTTTACTTCCTAAACCTTCTCAGGTCGTTATCTCAGTTTCGCAGATTCCTTTTCAGGTTCTAAGTCTTGGAACCTAATAATGAACCTCTAACTTCCACCAAAAGCTAAGAGATATCTTATGAAAGTGCCTGCATCTAAATGGGTTTAGTGAAGGAAAACATCGTAGGGAGCCCAGCATGTCATAGAACTTAAAAAGTAAAGTTCGAAGACAAAAATAATAAATAATAATAAAATAATAATAAATTATTAAATAATCTATATTTATAAAAGAAAGTCGTGTTAGTTACACCACTTATAACTCAAGAACGGCAGAACAGATTTGGGTGAAAATTGGTATGGAGGTAGCTTAGAGCCAGGAGACGGACATAGGATACTTTTTATCCCGAAAAAGCAACGGGAACGGGCGAGTGAAGCCGCGGGCGGCCACTAGTAAATTATACAATAAAAAAACACTGTATCGTTATAAGAAATAAATAAAACATCTGTTTATCAATCTTTGTAAACCGTTTTATCAGTGTTGCTTTTTCTTAGAAATAGTTGAACTCACTGCGCAAAACCATGAAAAGAAAAACGTGTTTTCGTACATTATTTCCTAACCAAAGTTTGAACACTTCGTTTCTGTGTGGGCCAATGAGAGCCTTTTACACAACTCAGCAAAACTGTAGTTCAACCTAGTTTATGCCGTGAAGTTTAGCAAGGTATTGTGTTACCCTTTTCCACGTAGTGATAGGAGGGTTGTAACTTTACGTCGTCTTAAAATAATAATAATACATTTATTTATTTCAGGCAACATAGTAATTATATAAAAATACAGGGTAGAAATACTTTAGTATAAATACCTTAAAACTAAAATATATATTATATTATATGTATTAAAAAGTTTATTTACACAAAGAAACTTACAATTAAACAAATATTTACAAAATGTACAAAATACACAAGAAACAGTTGAGCTATCTGCAGATTGTTAAAAACGATCTAGAGATAGCTCAACTGATCCAAATCAGTGCCAGACGGAAGCGTCCCCAAGACGCTGGCAGCATTGCCACGCTGAATAGCAATAAATATGAGAAATAAAATATTAAAATATAATAAATATAAGAAACAAAAACAAAAGACGGTCTTTTCGCTGGACGTGATTGGATTCAGTCAGTCCTACATTAATTGTAGGAAGTAATTGGGTTTGATCTTGCATCAAGTGTTCCACACAAAAGCTGCAACAATAAATAGTTAGCTTATTATTTTAATATCACCTCTTATTTTTATCCGTCTTCAAATAAATAAGAGGATGTTCTCAATTCGGTTGTATTTTTTTATGTTTGTGATTGCTTTATTTTGTCATTTATGAGCCGATATTTCTTTTTTTTATGTAAAAGGTAATACAGATTGATCCCTTAGAAAATTTATCACAATCGGTTTCTCAAGTTTTTAAACTTTTTATTATTTCGTATTTCATAGAAAAATATAGACAGTATGTTATTTAGTTAAAGAATACATAAATTTGGTAACAACATTGTTAAAATTTATTTTCAGTAAAAATTGGGCATACAATCACTTATTCACCCCAAGTCCCAACTCCATCATTCAAAATGACAGCCAAAAAAGTGACGTATCGGAAAAACAATAGAACATCAGAGCAACACATAAAACTCCTTTTTGCCGACCGCAGCCGCGTTTGAATAAATCAACGCGCTGTCGACAGGAACGATCCTACTATTGTTAAGCCACATTTACATAGAAAGCATGTTTTCCATGTTCCAGTTACAGTACCCCTACCGGGAACCAATCGCACACCAGCTGACGTGGACACGTCACCTTTCGCAATCGCTATTCATGCTTCTTGAAGAATCCGCTAGGGGCGCTTTTGGTTTCTCCATACAAAATGTTGGCAGCACACGGCGTCAGGCACCGCACACCGATTTCATACGATTGGTTCCCGGTACTAGGGGTACTGTTGTGTTACAGTGGATTAGTACAGAGTGCTTCATCGAAAGCGCAAGGCTTATCTTAGAACTAACTACCTTATAGTGCTATTAAATAAATAAAATAAATATAGTGGACAATCCTCACAACACTATTTAGCCTCAAACTAAGCGGAGCTTGTACTTGGAAACCAGATAGCTGATATAATACCTACATATGGACATTTTTTTGTAAATACATACTTAGAATACAATAAATGAATAAATAAATAAATTAAAAACATTAGCCTAGATCTACATTATTATACTTTGACATAAACTAAAGATACGAGCACAAAGGGTGTAAATTCAGCTATCGCTGGAAGTACATCCATCCACTGTTTTTAAATTAAACCCTCTCGGTACAATATAACACCCATACATAGAACAAACATCTGTGTTTACCACACAAATATTGTTTTCATTACTCATACTCTGAAAGTAGGTCTGAAGTTGCCTGAGGGGCCTAATTGAAAGTAAAACTTTCAGCCCTAGGGAGAATCGCTTTCTACTGACAGCTGTCAAATTATAAAAAAAACAAGTTCGTTTTTATTCAACCATGTTCCAACTTTCTAAAGTCTTTCTAACTGCAAGGAGGTCGTTGAAATTCCAACTTTTTATTCAGCAAGTAGGTTGGAAACCCATTACAACGGTAAGAAGTTTTTATAAAGTCTAATTAAAGCGCAATGTAAAATTTTAATAACATAAAGATAGTAATAAATAAATAATATATCTTCTAAATTACTTGATTAATATATAGCTTCAACTATTTATTTGAAATAACATAGATTTGAGCAAACAATTTACAACTTTTTAAATTATGAGAATGAAAATAATGGCTGAATAATGCTGGCGAGCCGAAGCCGAAGGCCCGCCAGAGAAAAAGAAAAAAAAAAACCGGGAAGGCGGCAATTCAATCTTCATTTTCACTAATTTTTCTTTCATGTTTTTATTTTTACTTTCCTTGTATTCGTAATGAAAAGCACAGTGTTTACCTCGGGTGAAAGTCTTTTAAGTCTCTCAAGCTCCATTGGCGCCCTCGCTATCGCTCTGGCGCCAAACCCGTCTCGGGACTCAAAAAACGTGACTTTCAACACTCGGGTAACAATGTACTATTTTGCTATTGCTTTCTCCTACGCTCCTCTGGTGAGTAGGTCCGCAAAAAAATATCACTACCTAGCGTGCGTGACTTGTGGTGCATTATCTCCTATGGAAGGATTATTAAAAAGGTTACGAAGCATACGCGAACGACTTAGACTCCTTTTCAATGTATATCTCTAATCATTTCTGTAAGACTTTTGGCAGACAAAGTTGGAAAATCGGCGCTGACAACAAGTTTTCTACCTAATGTGTGTTTATTCTACAGAATTATTTAGTACTAGTTGTTCAGGTGTCAGTAGTGCGTTGCATGGTTTAGTTTTTGAAATAAAAAGCTGGCTGGGTTGTGTAAAACTACTAATCAATGGGTTCCCTCTATTGTTACACGCTGGGGATTTTTTGGAGGCTTTAGAAACATTGGGTTTTGTTTATGTGAGTGCTTTCTAACTCTGTTTTTGTTGAAGGTAAGTACCACCATGCCTATTTCTGCCGTGAAGCCGCATTGCGTGTTTCGGTTTGAAGAGTGTGGGTCCGATGAAATTACTGGCACGTGAGGCTGAACATCTGTATGCCTCAGGGCAGTGCCTCGCAGAGCACGTGACCTACGAGGCAATGATTTATTTTAAGCGATGGTTACCACTTAACAATAGGTGGGCCATATTTTTTTTCAGCTGCTAGTTGAATAAAAGAAAATACTACACGTAACATAAATTAAGTATAAATTTAGTGCAACAAACTAAATGGGCGAGTGATTACTTACTTCTCCAGTCACTAGAAGTGACTATTTTCAATACAAACACTACTTTTGTTCACAAGCTATGTCTGGCTCTGTCTCTGGCTCTTGAGTCCGTGTGAGTGCTCCCCAGTTCATTATACTGGGTGTGTGACGTTTCGTCGTAGGATTTATTAAGTCAACACTCACACAGACTTAAAACCAGAGCCTTGATGGTAGACCTACAGATAGCTCAGCTGTTTCTTGTTTATTTTGTAAGTATTTGTATTTTGTAAATATTTGTTTAATTGTAAGTTTATTTTGTAAATAAATGTATTTAACAATTTAAAATATAAATAGAATGCCCATTTTTATACCACCACGCAAATAGAAATAACAGTCTTTTTCAACTTCTTAACTTTCGCGATAAGTTACTTAACTAGGATGCTGCAAAGAATATCGCCTGAATTGCTACAAACTCAGTTTTCTCCTCCAATAACCGAACTCAGCTTCAGAAAACATTCTTTTTTCTAGAAAATTTATATTATTTTCCGTTTTGCCCTTTCAAAGGCTTTGAAGTGGTTCGCTGCAAAGGATTCTTCCTGACTGGGCAAAGAAATATGGCTTAAAAATAGATTAAACCACTACCCCAGAAAAAGTGCAGCTAGCTCACTCGACAACAAAGTATTACAGCTATTTTACTGAAAGTCGCTCAGCGAGCTACGGAAAGGGCTATGCTCGGAGTCTCTCTGAAGGATAAAATCCGGAACGAGGCTATCCGACAGAGAACCAAGGTGGTCGACATAGCTCAAAGGATTAGTAAGCTGAAGTGGCAGTGGGCCGGTCATGTTTGCCGTAGAACAGACAATCGTTGGAGCAAACGAATACAACAGTGGAGACCGCGTTTAGGTAAGCGTAGTGTAGGACGCCCTCCGGCAAGGATGGGGCGACGGTCTGCGAAATGTAACTGGCAAGCACTGGAGGAGAAGAGCCGAAGACCGGGCTCAGTGGCACGTCTTGGGAGAGACCTACGTCCAGCAGTGGACTAATATAGGTTGATGATGATGATGATGACTATTTTAGCAAAACAGTTTTTGCTAGTCGTTTGTGTATACATAAAAATACTATTTATTGCGAACAGTAGTTATCCGTCGTATCCTAGTACACCGATCTAAGACCCAGAAGATCATAACGGCTAGATTTGTACCACCAGAAGTGTCTCGGAACTTTTAGCTTTCTGACAAAAATAATCGTGGCACTTTGGGAATTACAAGTATCTCAATCCCCCAAATTGTCAGTTACGTGACAGTGTCATGAGTTCATTGGCTTTTCCCTTCTCAAAATGTGCAAAAGTCACCTTAGAGATGTTTTCACTTAAAAAAAATACGGGTTGCACTCCGGGAGTGCCGGCAGAAGTGAAAACTTGATTATTAACGTTGAGCATGTTTGATATTTTGGAATGGTTAGGGGGGGCTTGTTTGTTATTTGGCACGCTGTAACATACACGAACATTCGCGCAAGCGCCCTGCGCTGCCTAAACGAAACAGTAGGCCCAGGCATACATTTTCGCCGCGCCGTAGAGAGGGGATAGCTGTCTACTCTCCATCCGTCTTACGCTTTTTCGATCAGGTCACGTGTCCTGACGCGCTGACGCGAGTTTAAGATTTTATACCCATTACAGAAAAAGTGCTCAACGCTGCTAAAGAAGTTTTCACTTCAAAAATACATTTGAACTAGATCATTAGGCACTTTTGGAGCTGGAAGGCCACGGACACACAATAAGGCATAAAAGCCTGCGCACACCTAGGCGATGGCAATCAATGAAATGCTGTCAAATATCGCTGTCAAATTTGACAGTGTTTCATTGATCGCGATCGCCAGCGACCTAGGTGTGCGCAGGCCTTAAAACTTAATCCCTCTTTTTACCGTGAAATAAAAACATTGTATGACGGCTCATATTCTTAATGGTCCTATTTAAGTTTAGCAGACTCATAAGTCTGTTGCCATCTCTATTTGTTGATATGAGAGTGACAGTGACAGGAGACTTTTAACGAGCCCTTTAAACATTAAAAAATTAAAGCCGTTTAAAAATGTCCGGCATTATGAATGAAGGGGGGAGGTAGTGACCTATCTGTTTCCAACCGTAGCTCCTCGCTAAGACGCGATCAGTAAGGAAATTGCTTTAGGAATGCCCTTTGTGCTTTATTTTCTGCAGTAGAATTTGCCGGCAGCGGTTGCGATTCTCAGCCAAGCTAATATGGATCGGGGTTTTTTGATAAAAAATGCATCGGTTAGGTATTAAAATAAGATGGGCTAAGATAAAAATTAATAAATATTATCGATAATCCACATAATACTAACTAGCCCCAAATTAAGCAGAGCTTGTGCTTCGGGAACCAGATAGCTGAGATACCTAAGCACATTTTTAAAAACACATATTCAGGATACAATATAACACCCAGACAGAGAACAAACATCACCACACAAATATTTGTTCTCGGTGCGATCGAACCCACGACCTACGGTGCAAAAAGCAGCGCACTACTAACTGAGCTGAGAGACCAGTAAAAAAGATTTTGCTTTAATTATACTGAAAGATATAAATTCAAAAAGGCAAGAAACGCTGTCAAATATGACAGTGCTCTTTGACAGCGTTTCACTGATTGCCACCGCACAACGCTTGGATAATGCGCAAGGTTATATAAGTAACAAAATTGAGCATCAAATAATACAAAAAAATACCATTTCACAATATCTTTCTGTGATTGGTTGACAGTAATCCCTAACCTTATTTGTTTCACCACTCCATCGTAAACAAAAACCAACTAAGTACGAGTATATACAATTCTATACAACGTGTATCAAAATATGTGTACTATCCTGAAGGGGGGTGAATTTCCACCCCCCGGGGAACAACTTTTGTTCAACGACTTTTCGAACTTCGATTGGTATCTCTGAAAAAAACTGCAACGAAGTTTCAACATGAACAGCTGACTTTATACAAAGTGACAACCCTAAACTCAGCTACAGAGGTAGTAGGTAGTAGTAGTAGACCTACAGAGGTAGTAGGTCAAGGGGTCAAGGGGTTACAAGGATAGGGTTGTCAATTTATTTAGGCATTATGAAATTAAATATTTTTGTATGGGAAACTGACAATAGGAATTTTTAATTATCTCCCCCCCACAACTGATCACCATTGTGGTCTGAAACCCCCCACCTTCGCATAGTACACATATTTAGATACACCTTGTATAATGTAAGTACCCACGAAACATTGTACGCGTACCTTACTGAGATTTGATTTGTACGTATTTACTATTGAGATGCGATATTGAGTTCCAAACTCAATAAGACAAAGCAGATGTTACTTGTTTATGTCATATACTTGGAGCGGGGCTGGAACGGGACTGTTGTCTACTGAAAGATATAATAATAGCAAGATATAACTCACAAGGAACCATTAAGGTATACACATCCGTGGGCGTGTCAGGGACGGGGCAGGGCCGTGGCGGAGCCGTCAATTGAATTTGAACTCTATCTGTTCACGCAATGAGATGAATTGATATAAGACAATATCCCGTTGGCAGAGCTCTGACCGGATCGGAGCCAAATACGAGAAATACACTCAATTCACACAGCTATAGGATGCAAATTCAATTGACGTCACCGCCACGGCCCGGCCCCGTCCCTGACACGCCACGGATGTGTGGGGACGACTTTTGGAGTACACATGAACTGATCGCTTTCTAAAGGACTTCTTTAGTTTAGTGAAAAAACTTGTAAATCCGACTTCATGGCCAAACTGAACCGATTTTGATAAAATTTCTGTGGCACCAACCTTTCAGGAAAAAATAAATTCAAATCGGTTCATATACCTACCTACGACAAAGTGTATACAGATGTTCAACCTCAAGTGCCAATAGTCTCGCCGACATCCACACCCTTGAAAATGAAACACAGCAATGCTGCTTCACGTCAGACATAGGCATCTATTGTATATGATTTATTTAACGTCACGGGCAACTAGTGTTTACTCATGCCCCTACTTACGGGACACTATAGGGCACGTTCCTGATTTGTATGACCTGAGAGTCTTATACTTTGCATAACTTGTTCCATCAGCTAAAAATTACAAAGGTTGTTTTTCTTTTTTTTATGAATAAAAGTATAGCATAGTATATCCCTCTCTGGTTAACAACCGGGTTGCAATAATATCTCATATAAACGCCGTATTCAAATAGATGTTCAATTCGCTGCGTCCTAGTGGTGCAGCCAACTTGAAATGAAATTCTGATACATTATGCAATATTGCAGTGTTGCGTAATTTATTATGTTACTGTTACTTGTGCCTATAGATATTTCATAGTTGCGTTCTAAACCTTGCACACATTTAAATCGCATATGATGGCGATCAGTGTGCCAAAGTTTGTGCCAGTGTGTGCGGATATACCTATGCCAAACCTTATGGTGAAACTGGTCGCTATCGCCATCGCATATCGTCTAGATGTGCGAAAGACTTTGCATGTCTTAAACAATTATAACCTAAAAAGTTCAAAAATATGTGTCAAGTGCACGAAAGGAGCCTCTTTGAGGCACACTTAAAATCGTTTTAAGTGTGCCTCATCCCAATTATAAGCTGATGGAACATATCGGCATATCGGCCCGCATGGGAATATAGCGAAGAACTGACAATCGCTAATGGAAAATACTTCTTGATTGGCGACCACAAAACGGAAGACGAACGAAGGACGTTCACCCACCGGATGGAACGACGACATAGTAAAGATGACGGAAAGTCGGTGGATGGAAAGGACTCAGAACCCTTCTGGAAACGTATAGGGTAGGCCTATGACCGGCAGTGGACTTTTTCGTGCTATCATATTTCCACCCTTGCGAAACGAGAGCAGATCGCTATTATTAATGACTGGCCTCTAAGCTCATTTGGTAGTCTGCCTTCTGAGCCATAGGTCGTGGGTTCGATCCCCACCGAGAACAAATATTTGTGTGGTGAACACAAATGTTTGTTCTCTGTCTGGGTGTTATACTGTATTCTAAGTATGTATTTACAAAAAAATGTATGTAAGTGTATCAGCTATCTGGTTCCCATAGTACAAGCTCTGCTTAGTTTGGGGCAAGATAGTGTTGTGTGAATTGTCTATAATATTTATTTCATACAATCGTATGATTCTCCAGTTCACTGAACAAGAAAAAAATTATTTAAATTATTAAAATTATCTTTTTCCTCCTTTTGTAAAAAAGAGGCTTTGAAGGTCTTCATTTTGGTGAAAAGATAAGCTACGAGTACAGATAAGGGAGAAAAAACACAAATGCTCCCCTAAGCATGCCATTTTACAGCCCTCTGCACTTTTAAGCTTCATCCCCTAATTTGTTGCAAGAAATTCTTAATAGGGGTCGTTGAAACTGGGGTTCAAAAGTTATAAAAAAAACTTTGTAAATTAAGCATATAATTTGTATAAACCTCAATGGGGAAAATTACTTATTAAATTTTTTTATACAACTGGCTGATAGAACAAGCATATGCCCCACCTGATGTTGAGTGGTAACCATTGCCTATAATAAAGCAATGCCTCGTAGGTCACGCACGTTAGGAACTTGCCCTCCGATGCACTGCTCTGCGTCCGTCGACTTGAGGCATACAGATGTTTAGCCTCACGCGCCAGTAATTTCACCGGCACCCACACCCTTCAAACCTAAACACAGCGATGCTGTTTCACGGCAGAAATAGGCATGGTGGTAGTACTTCCCCGGATAAACCCAGAGCTACTTTACTATTGCTACTAAACTACTTTTTAACTACTAAACTACTAAGTAACTAAATATTATAAACCAAGTTTTTTTTTCTTGATTATGTAAATAACTCAAAAACAATAACGCTGAAAATAAGATTTTCGGTGATAGGCTTGCAGTCTGTCACATACAAAATTAAATGCATATATATTTACTTTTGTAGATTGGCACGGTCAAAAGTTCAAGTAAAAAAAACAGCAAAATTATAGGAAGACTTGGGGACGGGTTCAACGCCCCTCAGGTCATATTGCCACCGGAGAATAACATAAAATTTAAATAAAAAATACACCCATTTTAGAGCCATGGATAAAAGGCGGTACTAAATGGTGGGCTATTCCATCGGCCGTTACTTGAAAGAGCAAGGTGTGGTTATAGGACGCGATAGCCCGCGGCTCTTCCTGCTTTAAATGTGTTTAGTATCCCTATGGGACGGTATCTTTTCAGATTCCAACGTAAAATATTTCTCAAGTACTGAAGGATATTGAACCGATTTAGGGGTGACAATAACTGGTAGAGTCTGTTCAGAAAGAGAACCGTCGTGGGATTGGAGGGCGCTGCTGTGCATACATCTTTTTCGTTTAGTGTGCAAAACAATAGCGCGTCTGTTGCGTTTTGATCCTATCACAACTAGTGTACCATTCCTTTATTTAATGTTTATGATGCAAAATGCTGACAGAAACAAAGGCATGACCTGCCATATAAAAATCGAAACGTTAGTTCTCAATTTGGCCACGACGGTTCTCTTTCTGAACAGACTCTATATCAGCTACATTTTACTGGAAATTTAACTAAGTGTTTATAAGTGATATATTATATTCTATGAATATATTATTAATTTTAACTGTATTTTATTTACATGTATAATTTTTCTGTCGATACAAATTATACTTATCGACTATATTGACATTATTTAATGTGCCATCTCCGTATTTGTACACCGACATCGGTAAAGCATTTGTAACAACTCATTTGTTCACATCTTCACACAATGTTTATGCAAATAAATAATCTTTATCCTTAATAAAGTAAATAAATAAATATTGTGGACAATCACACAACACTGTCTAGCCCAAAACTAAGCAGAGCTTGTACTATGAGAACCAGATGACTGATATAATAGCCTCTCGATCGAAGTCTCTCCGTGCGCCTCTCCTCGGGTCCGCGCCTTTATACCATTTATGCCCATGAACTTCAGAATTACTTATTGCATGAAAAATCTTTATATCTAAGTAAATGGTTATATGTAACTACCACACTTCTATAATCATAAAAAGTTTATATTTAATCAAATTATTCTTTCTTCGTTATCCGAAGGCCAATTTCATTCACTAACACCCAACCAAACCAGTAGGCCTACCATGAGCTCTGTCTGGCTCTGTCTCTGGTTCTGGTTTTGAGTTTGTGTGAGTGTTGTCTAAATAAATCTTACGTCAAAACGTCACACACACAGTATAATGCATTGCTGAGCAGCTCATACATACACAAAACCAGAACCAGAGATAGAGCCAGACAGAGCTCATGGTACAGTTCCACGAGTCAGTAATTTACCATAAAATATGACTAATTTAGAACTCCCAAACTAAAAACTCGCCATCTGTTCCTAAGCCAAACATTTGCAGGCCAACCCTGTTGCAGCCATAGATTACTCCCATAAAAAGCTGCCCCCAGATTGCAGGGGCCATAATAGATAAACGTCGACAGTAACTTTAGACTCCCTTCATCCCTTGTGTAAGACAAAGGGTGAGGTAGCCGAATTTCTATAGGTTTACGATACTACGGTACTGTTATTACGTAGTGTTGTGATTATATGCAGCGCGTTAATATACAAGATATTTTTTTAAACAACTAAAACTAAAAAGTTTTTTTTTTCAGAGATATTCAAATCATTTATTTACTCAAAGAAACTTACAATTAAACAAAATATTTACAAAATGTACAAAATACACAAGAAACAGTTGAGCTATCTGCAGATCGTTACAAACGATCTAGAGATAGCTCAACTGATCCAAATCAGTGCCAGACGGAAGCGTCCCCAAGACGCTGGCGGCATTGCCACGCTGAATAGCAATGCTTATACGCTGCGCCAGATACCCACCACCAGCACCACCACCACCAGCTCTTGGGTCACGCGTCGCTTCGATCAGTCGCCTAGACAACATTTTGAAGACCCGCGATTAAAAAGTACTAAAAAACTAAAAAGTATTTATAAAACTTAATTAAGCTACAGGCAGCTTGGGCACTCTACTGATTGACAATAATTCGGATTAGATGAGTAGTCCCTAGATCAATACCAACGGTCTGCAGATAGCTTAGCTGATTAGTGTGTATTTAGGACATTAAGTAAATATGCAATTTTATATATAATTATTAAAAGTTTTCTAAAAGCTTACACAAATAAATAATTATAATCTAAACTCTATAACTCAGTAAAGCCTTGTGCATATCTAAGCGCTCTGCGATGGTGATTTGACAGAGTTTCACTGATCGCCACCGCAGAACGCTTAGATGGCTTACCCCAGTAAGATCTACGCTCATTCTATCAATATTATTGCAAATACTCGTCACTCAAATGAATTCTAAATGTCAGTTTTAGAGCAGTTGAACATAATGTATATATTAATGAATATAATCCAGTATAAGTTGCTTAAAGCCCCATCCCTAGTTATTAGGGCCGACGTATCGGAAATTCGAAAGGTAGTGTTTTGTGTCACGCGTTGAATAGGAACCGGAAGTCAATACTAACAGTAGGTACAGTTAGCTCAATTAGAATGTATACAACTCGTTACTTTAATGACAGTGTCGCATCGCAGTATTGTATTGTACAGTCGCGGTATGAAAATGTTCGTCACCTTAGAGTCGGTTTTCGCTTGCCTTGATCATGAACACATTTTGACATAATTTGTGACGTTAACTTATCGGTGCATTCTGTCTATTCAGTTTCAAAAGGTAGTATTGTGATCGTGATACGTTGAACAAATCAAGTTGAAAATCGACGAACATTTTCATACCGCCACTGTACATTGTTTAATGTAAATGTACATTCACAACTCAAAAATTATACAATGAGTTGATAAAATGTCATTATTATTAGCCCAAGCATCAAGTCGCCCATATAGCCCGCCCGCCATATATAGTTTTAGGAAGAACGATTCTGAACCTTCACCATCCACCGATTTATTGTCATCGTTCCATAGGGTAGGAGGCGTATTTTTATAATTCGATGGAGCCGACTGTCGCACGAAAAAACATGACTCATGCGGCGTTACCTCGCTCTGAGGCGATCCATTTAAGACTTGAAGTGCAAGCGAGAGCGCGGAACGAGCGACAAAGAAGCACAATCGGCCTCCACGTTCGGCAGCGTTCGACATCTGTCTCTCTCCTACTTGAGTGAGCGATGCGTCCGCGTGGACAGCTGTATGACGTTGCCACGTTCAACTATCGTCAGTAAACCGACTTTAGACAACCGATTTTTATTATTTACCTTGTAAATATCCATTGTAATGATGTTACACCGATTGAAGATTTACAAAATGTATACATCCTAGTACAGCTTTAACAGCCCAAACAGTAGGCCTACCGCGTAGGTTCTGTCTCTGGCTCTGGGTTTGAGTCTGTGTGAATGCTGACTAAATAAATCCTATGTCGAAACTTCACACACTGGTGAGCACTCACACTAACTCAAAACCAGAGCCAGAGACAGAGCAAGACAGAGCTTGTGCTAGGCCTAGTTTGCAATTTTATAAACAGTATACATTTGGTTGCAGCCAATTGTACGCCTGAAAATATTAGTAGATAAGGATTTCATAGGGATGGGATTAGATTGAGCTTGCTGTGTTAATTTTGTCTAAACTACCCTCCAATATCTATTTACATAATGTTATTGAGCTAAGGCGTGGTAATTACCATCTAAGGTGCGAGTTCGCTACCCAATGCAGGACAATTCACAAGATCTAAAAATTGATAACATTTTCAATTTATTCCATTTTGAAATAGGCCAGAAGGCCTACCACAAGCTCTGTCTGGCTCTGTCTCTGGCTATAGTTTTGAGTCTGTGTGAGTGTTGACTAAATAAATTCTAGGTCGAAACGTCAAAACCAAAGCCAGAGACAGAGCCAGACTTGCTTGTGGTAGGCTATCATAATTATACGAAAATAAAAATAAACTTTTGAACATTGAGGCCAGATGAAAGTCGTAGGCTTAAATTCAACTCGGGTTGACATTTTTACCCCTGACTTCTGCCCATAAAAAAATGACTCTAAAATTTCGCAGCTAATCGTTACCTCTCTTTCACACACTTTGTTATTATTACTTTGCGAGCGAGACATCATGATGCAGCGTTTCTGTTTCTTTATGGCCTTGGGAACATCAAAGGCTGTTTGGTAGGGCACGTTCCTGATGTGCGTGACCTACGAGGTATTGCTTTGCTATAGGCGATGGTTACCACCTAACATCAGGTGGGCCATATGCTTGTTCCATCAGCTAGTTACAAAAAAAAAAAATGCTGTTAATTTGACAGTGGCCACCAAAGAACTCATAATATGTGCGCCAACAGCTATAACATAAACTAGTGATCCGCCCCAGCTTTGTACGGCTCACTTGTAGAAAATAGTGCGATGTCATATAGCCTATAACCTTCCTCGATAAATGGAATATCCAACACAAAAATAATTTTTCAATTCGGACCAGCAGTTCCCGAGATAAGCGCTTTTAACCAAACAAACAATCAAACCCTTCAGCTTTCTAATATTAGTATAGACTAGTTGGTAACCGAGCTTCGCTCGGAATTTTTTTCGTTAATTTGTATTTTTAAGAAATCATAAGAAGCATATTATTATCTTTACTGGTTTATTCTTACTGAACAACGCCATCTACTGGACATGCGTGCAGTTAGTTGCTCACAATCGTCAATAGATGGCAGGAGCAGTCACATATTCAGTTAATGTTTTTAGTTTTTTTTTAACGAACAGACTCATTTTCTGAAAATGAATCCTAGCTAGATCGCTTTATCGTCCCCGAAAACCCCTGTATACTATTAAGTAAGTAATTAATTTCATGAAAATTGTTGGCTCAGTTTCCGAGATCCTAAATATATATATATATACATATATTTAAACAAGATTTTCTCGTTTAAAGGTATAAGATTTACCAAAATGTATACTCAACTTTACCAAAATTTGCAATTGGAAAGATTAGTAAAACGACTACACTTTGATTTTATCGAAAGCATCAGTCTCTCTAAGTTTCCGACAAATTGGCTCTCAAACTGAAATGTTCACTTTGAAGGGTTTAAGGGAAATTAGCACATTTTAAAGTAGGTTTTAGCACTCATTTTCGATGCAAATCCGAAGGCTTTTGGGGAAGTTTTCGGCTTGGCCGGATCCCGTTGCCTGGAGAGTGAGTAAACTTTTTGTTTAGTTCTCTGAAAGGTGAGTTAGTCGAGGTTTTTGTAGTTTTCAGCCATGTTGTTTTAAAACACAAGGCTGTAGTAGATGGTTAAAAGGGTCGTTGAAAGTATGGGTTGCTGAAAAACTTTATGGCAATAATACGATAAAAAAGTAGGTATTTGTTTTGGAAATTGTCAACAATACGAGTACCAATCCGATACACTAAGTGTCGCCTCACATGGACCACACGCGTCAGCCACAAACGCCCCGCCACGAGAAGCTAGAAACAGCCACAAAGGTAGCTGAAGCGCACAATAGCCACTTGTTACCGGTGTTCGACACTTGCAGTTGGTGATTGCTTTTTTTTAACCTATGCGCGCTGTATCATTAATTAACTTAATTATAGGAGAAATTAGGTTGAATTGCGCTATTTCTGATACCTGATGCGTCAGCGTTTAGTAGCTGATGCGGGCCACAAGTAGCAAACAGCGACGACTTGTAGCATCTGGTGGTTACCAGCGTCAACCATGTGCGGTGAGTCCATATAAAATGTATGAAAACTACAGGAAATATGCCCGTGGCAGCGTTTTGTAGTTGTGGACGGAGGCCCGTGTGCGGGAAGACTAAAATAGTTGTGTCCCAATGACTACTAAAACGTTATATTCCGTCGTAATAACAAACGAACTACTTTACTTTTTTATTTATTTATTTAATATTATTGGATAAATTTGTAAAATATTCCATATAAAAAACCACCAAGATTTGTGTTAATTTTTGACTTCCAGTAGGCCTACCACAAGCTCTGTCTGGCTCTGTCTCTGGTTTTGAGTCTGTGTGAGTGTTGACTAAATAAATCCTACGTTGAAATGTCACACACGCAGTATAATACACTGGTAAGCACTGACACAGACTCAAAACCAGAGCCAGAGACAGAACCAGGCAGAGCTTGGGGTAGGCCTACAGCTATAGGTTTCCTAGATTATTAAATCCTGAAGAAGGTATCAGGAGTAATCAGGTATATAAAAGTTAATTTCCAGTAAGCATTCACCTTTCCGTTTTCCCATAGCTAAAGGGTAAAGTGGGTAAAACCATCTTAACAAACATCGAAATAAGTACCCTCCACTTAATGACGTGACTCGGTACAAAACTCCAATTTCACGTTACTTGTAGGAGTCACAATAACACTCACACTAATGGACCTTGTGTGGGTCCCTCTGACCGGGGAGATATCCTAAGGCGCTGTGTACATCACACGAATGTGTGGTTTCTCGCAAAATATTAATGTAACTGAATTTAGTCGGAAACTTATCATTTCCGATATAGTTAGGGAGGCGAGGTAGCTAAATGGCGTAATTCAACGGCGCCGTCGAGACCTATCAAAATCGAAAGATAAAATAATTTCGAAAAGAAAAGCTCGTATGGCTAAAACCATTTTAGCGGTGGGTTTGGCGTGTACGGTTTTTCAAAAATGTTAAAAAAAACAGTTACTTGGGCATTCTCGAGCGCGTCAGATATTCATTCTACGTATGCCCCGAGTGCCTCTGATAACAACAGTATACTAATCTGCCGGTTTGCGTGGTGGGGGTAGGCATATAAAGTAGTCAAAAATGCAAAAAAAAAAAATTTACTCGAGCGCGTCAGATTTTCGGAAGGGGTGTTAAGTAGGCCCTAAGGAAGCTCCCTTTAAAAAAACTGACGATTTCGGCGTGACGATAAGTTACGATGAATTTTTGGAAATGCAAAAAAAAAAAAGTTTTTTTGAAATACTCGAGCGCGTCAGATTTTCATAGGGGAGGTTTATCTCGGTATCCTGAAAGCATATTTTTTTAATCTGACAAAAATGTTGGTGGGTTCTCTTAATCTGACCGAAAAAGGTTTTTTGGTTTCTTTTTTTTCCTTTCTTTCTCCTTGATAAAATGGGGAATTTAAGAATGACAATAAAGCGATAGATACAACTTTAGAAACAAATTTAAACTTTTTTTTTGTAAAATGTATCGTTCGCGACTTATATGCCGTAACGCGTTCTTAGGAAGACGAAATGGCTCCTCCACACTTCCGGTCATGCGGAAACCGGCAGATTTTGTATTTTTAGTAAGTTTTAGATTATATTCTTCAAAATAAAATAAAAAAAAATCGCGCTCGAGAATGCCGGATTAACGTTTTTTTTTTACAAGTTCGCGACCCTATAACTCGGCGGCGTCAAGGACTTATCGTCAGATTAGTTAAATTTAGTCTTTAAACACTAAAATCGACCCCCAATATCTAAATCTGACGCGCTCGAGTATTTCAGACTATCCATTTTTTTTTACTAATCTGATCGTCTATCCTAGGCGCGCGTCACTACATATAGAGCTAAATACTTTACAAGGTTTTTCTATTAGGTCTAAGGTATCTCTCATATCTTAAACTGCCACGCTCGAGTATTTCCGAAAATTCCCCTATTCGCCTCCCTAACTAATAGTATTTTTGTGTGGAAGAAATCTTTTAGCGATCATCCTATTATTTCAAATAGTGTTTTGTTGTGTGTGTGTTGTTAAACTTAAACTAATAAAACTAAATCTATATTATAATATTATAAAGCCTAGTGAGTTTGACTATTTCTTTGGTTCAACGCGCTAATCTCTGGAACTGCTGGTCCGAATTGAAAAAATATTTTCGCGTTGGATTTTATTTTACTTTTGACGGAAATGGATTCGAATGTTAAAAAAAATACACCCTGTATATAAAAAATACACCCTGTATATAAAAAAACTGTGTCAGACAGATGCTTTCAGTTTGAGTCTTCAGATGATTCAGTGAATTCCAGCTTAAGAATTCCTTAATGCATATTCAAATCTGACGAGTGTATGCTTTTTATTAGGCTCTAAGTTTAATGGAAGGGTTTAAGTGTTTCCGGATGTGGGCTCCGATTGGTTGCTTTGTAATGGTTATGCGAATCGCCATTTTGAAAGGGATGCTAATTTTCTTGTGGATTTTATTCGAAATGGAACTGTTGAAAGGGTTTTTGCTTGTGTCCTTCTAATATTATACATGCGAATGTTTAGATTATTTTAGATGTTTTGGCACATTGATACACCTCTATAGCATCAAAAGTTTGCTGTAAGAAAACTCTATTCAGGGTCAAGCCTATTTGTACCTATATCTACATGTCCTCTATTTCTGTCCTTTTTTATGTTTTTTATTGTGTGTAATAAAGAATTAAGAATTGATGTTTGTGACCCCATCGTGTAGTACAGACTCGACATGCTTTACGCATAAATCTGGATATATTAGTAGTGTTGATATAACCAGATGTCTATGCGGAAAAAAAATATTTACAGATAACTGGTTACCTGACGCCATTTCTCTGCAAAGTAAATATATTCTGGACTGTACACAATACTACCTTATTTTATTTTATTTATTAACAAAATCCACAGCTCATAGGGTCTTATTAATAATCCTGGCGTAGCGTTGGACTAGTTGATCCGTGTTTTGTCTCTTGCATCCTCTTGCGCCTTGCATAATCCTGGCGCAACGCTGGAGTAGTTAAATCGTGTTTTGTCACATTTGCTCGAGTTGACAATTGCATGTCAATGCAAGAGACATAACACGGATTAACTAGTCCAACGATCCTGGCGTATAATAATCCAGGCGTAGCGTTGGACTAGTTAATCCGTGTTTTGTCTCTTGCATTGACATGCAATTGTCAACTCGAGCAAATAATAATAATAATAATAAATATTGTGGACAATTCACACAACACGGATTAGTTTCATCTGCCGCCACTTTTTGCCCCCGAATTTGAAAAGTGGCGGCAGATGACACTACCTATGTCCATTCACCCCCACGTTTAAAAAATGGGGGCAGATGGTACTATTTTAGTACCAACTGCCACCGAATTTGATCATAGACAATTCCTTTTAAATAATAATGTATTAGGTGTAGGCAATTGCTTATGCACATTTTGGTTGTAAATATACACTAAGGCCCTTATAATTAATCCTGGCGTAGCGTTGGACTAGTTAATCCGTGTTTTGTCTCTTGCATTGACATGCAATTGTCAACTCGAACAAATGTGACAAAACACGATTTAACTACTCCAGCGTTGCGCCAGGATTATTAAAAACACCCTTAGAATATAGTTTAAGTAACACCCAGACAGAGAAACAACATCTGTTCACTTCACCACAAAAGTATTTGTACTCGGTCGAGATCAAACCCACGGCCAATTGCGCAGAAGGCAGAGCCACTACCAACTGAACTGAGAGGCCATTTTATCAATAAAATGAACAAAATTAAATATTAAATTTTAAAATCCGTTTAAAAAATAGTCTTTTACACTGAAAATCACCTATTACAATGAGGCATTGGGCGTTGTTTTCGGCGCAAACCACAGAACATCGATCAAAAGCATACAATTAAGTTTTAAATTGCCTTCATTACCATCCGATAATGCTCCACTCTTTCCACAGCAAAAAGAGAACAGATTGTTCATTTCACTAGTTTTATAAAATAAAAGATGTGAAAGGTATAATAATAAAAAAACCCTTTTCAGTGCATACTCTCTCTCACTGGCCTCTCAGCTCAGTTGGTAGTAGCTCTGCCTACTGCGCCGCAGGTCGCCGCAGGTCGGTTCGATTTCCACCGAGAACAAATATTTCTGTGGTGAACGCAAATGTTTGTTCTCTGTCTGGGTGTTTTATTGTATTCTCAGTACATATCTGTGAATGTGAATTATCCACAATATTTCGATTTCAATATTATCCTGACAATAATAAACACAACAAAATAAATTCGTGAAATAGGTCCAGTTGTTCATGTGTGATGGCGTGACCAAAATAAATAGGGATCATTTTTGTATATTAAAAAAAAAAACAGGCCTTTGCATCTATTGTAGATGATTTATATATATTTATATTTATTTATTTATTTATTTATATTTGTATATTAAGATAAAGTAAAACAGCGGTTTACCCCTATACTTGGTAGTGGGTCGTCGATTGTCCGGACACGGCTGTAATCGGATTACGGCGCGCAGATGACGGCGGACTCAGATTTGCATGCGTAATGTTGCTAAGTGCACTTTTAGAACGCCATATTGTTTCTGGAGGTGCCTTCAATGGAATCGCGTCTCATGAGAGATGGCTTTAGTTAAATAAAAATATTGTGGACAATCCACACAACACTATATTTTTCTTCCTGCCCTTATCCCACTTTTTGTATAATATGTCTTTAAATATTTGGTTTTGGGAAGTTGACTTAATGATCATTGTTCCGAAAATAAACGTTCTACGTCTGTTTGGGTACTTTTCAATAAATGCGTTCAACAAATAAAAACTCAAAGTAACGAGGCGATACCCGTCGTAGCACGTCTACGAAGCTACGAGAAATTAAAAGCTACGAAAAAATTTTTTGCTTTACTATTTGTTGTTACATTATTTAATTTTCCACTTAAATGTCATAACCAACTTATTGCATCCAGTTTTGTAACTGAGTTTCTAATAATAAAAACGGTCATTAATTAAGGCCTATGCATATCTAGGCGATGGCGATGGCGATCAGTGAAACGCTGTCATATATTATGACAGAATTTCATTGATCACCATCGCAGATCGCTTAGCATTTTTTTTTATCCCCAACTATTGCTGGTTTTTTATGATGATGATAATGCTGCAAAGCCAAATTTATGTAACATTCAGGGTTATGTATCCTGGCTATATTCTATATTTTTGGCTATATTTATAAATCCTATATTTAGGCTTATGTTCCTGCACAATTTTGATCTTAGTGTCTCTTCCAGCTACCCTTCAACCCCCTTCATCCCCTTGAAGGATCATTATGCCGAACGTGTGGGTAATGTCTTCCACGAGTCGGAGTGCTCTAAAACGGTCGTTCAACTAAACTGGTAACAGCAGTTGAATTACACTTTTTACTGTGGGCTCTCAGACTATAATAGGCACTGAGTGCGTAATTTTGTCTGCTAATAAGTTTTATGGTGCATGCAGTTATTGATTTGAATTATTTCTAAATTTTATAAAAGCTATGGTTTAATAAAAAATGCTCAACCAAACTTAGTGAGATGACGAAAGAAAGAAGTTTACGTTCTTACTATAAAGTCTATCTATCTAAAGGTGGGAGTATTTTCTAATATTTTTTATAGTAGGGCGAAGAAACATTTGTTTCCTTCGTGTAGGATAAAATAGTAGGACCCGAGTAAACGGCAAAAAAACCTAAACTCCAGCCACAAATACGTAGATTAATATTTTTTGTTCATTAAACAGATCCCTAAAAACGCATGAATAAGACAAGAACCCGAAAATATAAAACAAATTCGTACGGACCCCAGGTTTAAATAAAACAGCTCCAAATCACGCATGCTTATCACAGTTTCCCTAATAAATCAGATACCCGAATAAAATCTACAGTCGAATAAAATTCAAAATTCGAACCACGAACGTATCTGTAATCCGAAGCCCTCTTCATCGCGACACCTCACTTTCCACCTCCTTTCATCCCGCCACTCTTGGCTTACGTGCCGGCAGGTTGGTAAGAATGAACTTTTTATAATGTTGGCAGCGACGATTCGTTCGACAGTATTCAATTCGTGTCAGCATCTTGAATTTGGAAAGCTATTTCTGAATGCATTTTCTGGGTTTAATATTCTTTTGAATGCATCTTTAGCGTGGAGTTCGAGCGTTTTGGTATGTTGGTATCAATGGGACGAATTTTTAAATGTACCAAGCTTACTTGCAAATATATATTTTTTTATTACAACAATGATCTTTGCAAAGTTCATTTTAAAATTATCTGGACAAAATCATAGCTTGTCAAGAAAGTAACTGGGGGCTAATTCTCGGGCCGATCTCGATCATTTAGAAATTTTATTTTATTGCTTCTTTTCACAACCCCGCACTTTTTGTACGTTTTCCGTATATCGTAGCTGTTGAGGGTTTTACGAAGAGGTCGTTTATGAATTACTCGAGGAACTTATCCATTCCCCCTTCGAAAAGAAGTAATAAAATAAAATTTCAAAATGATTGAGATCGGCCCGAGAATTAGCCTCCAGATCTGTGTAGCTAAAATCAAATCATTTAAATATTAATATCACGACCAATTTGCACGTTATATAAAAATACATAAATTACTAACTTAATTTTATTAGCCTCGTTCCGGCTTTGCCAGAAAAAGCAAAATTTTTTTTATTAGCCTTTTTTCAATCAGCTATGCCAAAACAAGGTCGTATTTAAATGAATTCCTACCAATCAGGCTGTCGCTTATAAATTCCTTTATAAAAAAGACCCCAGGGTCGAATGTTTGTTCCCGTACGTGCTAGGGTCCACTTCTACTTTACTCGTAAATTCCTGCAGTACGCGACACGTATTCCCCTTGCCAAAAGTACGGAAAATTGCTTAGGGCGAAGACACATGGCGCAATATTGGACATAATCGTTATAGATGTGGGGCTTCAATAAGCATAGAAAGTTTGGATCAATGAGGTTGATTTTTCATATTTTGAAAATAAAACAAACTAAATGACGTTCTGTGAGTGGTCAGAATACCAGCCCAGTACCTATATACCTAATTAGCTTCATGGCAAAAATATGAAGCTAATTAGGTATATAGTAATTAAAAAAATGAAGTAGGTATTTTTATCGTCCTTTGTTTCAGAGTTTTGTTTGTTTTTTCGGCGTTGTGTTAGTTTCATTGATTTGTACTGCAAGAATAGTTTCCCGCGTTTGTGTTTTTAAATTACAGTTTGTTACTAACTTTTTTTATCAAAAGAATGCGTTATTTATATGCCAAAGTTTATATCGCTTTTGTTAGGCCTGAATTGGTCTGTTCTCACCTTAAATCGTGTGAAATAAAGAAAGATACTCCAAAATTTATTTCAGTAAAATCGCAGCATTTAGCGTGCTTAATGATCGACCTCCGGAAAAGTGGGCTGTAGTCTTAGCACTAGTTTTACGATCACAGGTGTGAGCATCACTGCTTGGCGACTTAAATTTAAATTCATAATTATAATCATATAGGTATTTCTTTATCTAATGGTATCACAAGGATAGCTTTGGAACGTCTTATAGCTAGGTGAATCTAGGTGCCAGTTCCACATGACCAAGCTTATAAGAACAGGCAAAAAACTAAGGCTTGGTCCTTACCGTTTTTTGTATGGTTCTATTACAAAATAATAATAATAATAGCAGTGAAGTTCCAGTGTATTGCCACCAAATAGGTTACAGTCTGTTATTAGCATTGACATTCTATTATTAACTTTCTTTATCTAGTAACTTACTACTCAGTACATTGGTACTGATGAGTAGTAAGTAGTAACTGAGTAGAATGTTATTATATTAATCTTTATCTATATCTTATGTCGGTATATTATGTATAAAAGAAAGTCGTGTTAGTTACACTACTTATGACTCAAGAACGGCTGAACCGATTTGGCTGAAAATTGGGAAGGTAGCTTAGAACCAGGAGACGGCCATAAGATTTTTATCCCAAAAAAAGCGGCCAAGTGTGAGTCGGACTCGCCCATGAAGTGTTCCGTTGCAACAAGTAACATAATAATAATAGTTCTTGTAGTTCGTCGAAAGGGAAATTGGTTTACGATTTATGACGTATAAAAAAAAAACTACTCACTAGATCTCGTTCAAACAAAATATCGTTGGAAGTTGGAACAGATCTTCCGACAGACGCGCAAGTGGTTATGGGTTCCGTTTTTGCCATTTGGCTACGGAACCCTAAAAAATACGGGTCAAGCGAAGCCGTTGGCTACCGCTAGTTATAAAATAAATTGTTACAATCATGTACGTGCGATAACGTCAGAACCTGATGCTCAAAGAAGGAAAGGGAAAGGGGCTCTTCAATTTTTGAAATACGGAGCAAAAGCCGTCGAAATAAGAAATTACTTTTTTCCGTTTGATATCTTTTATTCCAGGCATTCTTTTATACAATTTTCCAATGACTTGTTTCAAAGGTTTTGTAGTGAGATTTTGATTTTTCACCATTTTGATGTGACAAAGACATAATGGAAATCAAACAATGAATAATCCCACTGAATCCAGGTACTCAATACATTTATTGCTTTCACATGGCTTAGCTTGTACAATACGTGATGGATGCGGTATCGTAGGGCACGCTCTCGACGTGCATGACCTGTGAGGTAAATCTTTGTAGCAGGTGATGGTTACTACTTAGTCAGGAGGGCGTAGTCAAATAAATTAACTTAAAAAAACTTAAGAACATTTTCGACGACTTCCTTTAATTCTTTAATGCACACAAAAATATTTAACAAATAAGAAAATAGTTTATTTACACAAAGAATCTAACTTACAATTAAACAAATATTTACAAAATGTACAAAATACACAAGAAACAGTTGAGCTATCTGCAGATCGTTACAAACGATTGATAAAATTTATATGATATCAATCTCGAAGCTTTGCCAAATGCTAAACGCTATAGTAAAGAAGGCAGAACTTGAAAGATCGGTGAAGAGGTAGATACTAATAGGATATTTTATGCACGGTAGAAAAATGCCTCAAACGGAGCTGACATTTTTTTAAATTAGATGATATACTCAAATTTTCATTTGATGTCGTACGTATCTAATCTGTGGTGTTAAAATCTAGATACAAAATGAAATAAAGTGCTGTCAATAAAATAACTGAATTCTTAGAACTGAAGTACATCAGTAATTAAAAGAAAAATGCGAACATCCTAACTTTCTGAAATTTAGTCACCGTTTTATTATGGGCGTAATGATAAAATGAGTTCGTTCAAAACGCTGCTAGTATTTATAAAGATCATAATAAATTATAGTTTTAAAAACTTTAAAAAACGCTTTTTTTTTAGTTTTTTAAACTATAATTTATTTTTCACTTTTTTTTTTATTTTTTTTATTTTTTTTAACCTGCTCTGTCCCACTGCTGGGCAAAGCTCTTATTTTTTCATTTTTTTTTATTTTTTACGTGATAACGTCTTATAAATCGATGGAGCCGGCTGCACGCACGAAAAAACATGACTCATGCGTCGTTACGTCGTTTCGTCGTTCCATTTACCTGGGCCCGAGCCCGGGTCGGGTAATGGGTAAGGGTAAATGAGGGTAAGGGTAAGGGTTCGGTCGAGTTCCAAGTCCGAGTCCGAGTCCGAGTCCGAGTCCGAGTCCGAGTCCGAGTCCGAGTCCGAGTCCGAGTCCGAGTCCGAGTCCGAGTCCGAGTCCGAGTCCGAGTCCGAGTCCGAGTCCGAGTCCGAGTCCGAGTCCGAGTCCGAGTCCGAGTCCGAGTCCGAGTCCGGGTCCGGACCGGATTTTCATTCAGTTTCATACAGTTTCATTCAGGTTCATTCAGTTTCATTCAGTTTCATTCAGTTTCATTCAGTTTCATTCAGTTTCATTCAGTTTCATTCAGTTTCATTCAGTTTCATTCAGTTTCATTCAGTTTCATTCAGTTTCATTCAGTTTCATTCAGTTTTATTCAGTTTCATTCAGTTTCATTCAGTTTCATTCAGTTTCATTCAGTGTCATTCAGTTTCATTCACATTCATTCAGTTTCATTCCATTTCATTTCAAATGTGTTGCTACAATACAAGGGCAATAAGTGAGCTTTTGCGCCGCCGCATAGGGCGCTAATGGATCGAGTGTACCCAAGATATTTAAGATAAGTTTTTTTAGGTTACTTGCTGAAAGAAATAATGTCAATACAAAATGTACTTATTATTATAAAACAACGTCTTATAATACAAATAAATGTAACTTGATCGATTCAATTGTGATTTCCATTTACCTCCTTATCTATATTATATCCATACAAAATATCTATCAAACAAATATTAATTAAACTTTCTTTTGAAAAATGCAACCATTCCATCAGTATTTTCTTATGACGTTATCACGTTCAACTATCGTCAGTAAACCGACTTTACAGACAACCGATTTTTTTTTTCATATTATTGCATTGTCATCGACCTTTGACAGGTGTGCAAAGTTTGAATCAAATCTGATCGTTCAAAGTAGGACAAAATCGAGCTCAAAGGGGTCGGTTACATACATACAAGCTTACAAACATACATACAGGTGAAGCTAATAAAAGCGTTATAAAAAAAGATTGCAATCTAATAAAAATTAAAAACCACCTTTAAAAGTCATGAGTTGGGAAGTATCAAGTAAGACTGAAGAGATACCTACCGCACCAGAGTGGGAAATATTGATATAAATGCGAACTTCAGAGTGCCCAACCCATTTGAACCACTGAAAAGTCTCTTGTCTCTGTCACTTTCATATCAACAAATAGAGATGGCAAGATAATAGGGGTGACCATCTTAAATTTTATAAAATTTAAGGACTTATTAGCGACGAGAGACAAGTTACTGATGGCTAACTATTCCGAGACTATCCACCCAGAAGGCCTACCACAAGCTCTGTCTAGCTCTCTGGCTCTGGCTCTGGTTTTAAGTCTGTGTGAGTGCTCATGTATATTACACTGTGTGTGACGTTTCGACGTAGGATTCATTTAGCCAACACTCACACAGACTTAAAACCAGAGCCAGACAGAGCTTATGGTAGGCATACAGGGGATCAAAGTCGTGATGTTTCTGTGTCTAAGTATGTTAAAACATCATGACGGTGGTTGTTGGTTCCAGAACCGTGGCTTAAAGCCTCAAACAATTAAAAGTAGTTGAAAGTTCTGTCATGCACACGCTGTTTCCACATCGCTTTAATATCGCGCTAAGTGCCTGTCTGTACCTAGCGAACTTTAGCGGCGGCCTCTATATAAGTGTACTATTTAGCACTTTCTGTTATCTTATCTTATACCTTTAAACGATAAAACCTTGTATATATATATATATTTAGGATCTCGGAAACTGCGCCAACGATTTTCACGAAATTTAGTATACAGGGGTTTTTGGGGGCGATAAATCGATCTAGCAAGGATTCATTTAAAGAAAATGACGAGAAGTTGGTGTTTTGCAATAATCAAACATAAACTCAATATACGACTGTTCCTGCCATCTATTGGCGAATAATAATACAATTTTTTTTAACCCCGAGCCGCTCGGTCATACCAGCTCGTTTAAATTTATACAAAAAAATCGGTTGTCTGTAAAGTCGGTTTACTGACGATAGTTGAACGTGACAACGTCATACAGCTGTCCACGCAGACGCATCGGTCACTCAAGTAGAAGAGAGACATGTCGAACGCTGCCGAACGCGGAGGCCGATTGTGCCTCTTTGTCGCTCGTTCCGCGCTCTCACTTGCACTTCAATGGAACGCCTCAGAACGAGGTAACGCCGCGTGAGTCATGTTTTTTCGTGCGTGCAGCCGGCTCCAACGAATTATAAGACGTTGTCACGTCAAAAATTACTGACACGTGATGCCTCAATTAGATGGACGCAGGGAAGTGCATCGTAGGGTACGTTCCTGACGTGCGTAACCTACGAGGCGATGATACTTAACTTCAGGTGGGCCATAGTTTTCTAAAAAAAAGTAATAACAAAATATACATCATACACAATAAACAGTTGAGCAACTGCAGACAACTGCAGAATTACAAATGATCTAATGCTGCCTTCCTACGGTGCGTGGTTCTGCAGATCATCACGCACAGCCGACAACGACGCACGGCAACGCACACAGACAGGGCTCCTGTGCTGCCGCGCACCTCGGTGCACCAGACCGTTCCCATGGTGTTCGTGCGAGCTGATCCGCCTCCGTGCGCGATATCAGTCCGGTGGGAAGGGGCAAGTTCGGCAAGTTTTATCATCCGCACTTGATGTGCGGGCTGGTTTTTCCGCAAGTAGGCCGCTGGTGGGCCCTTTTTGCGTGACCCTTGACACGTGATGCTCGAACTTTTTTAGGTTCTACAACACGCCGGTTTCCTCACGATGTTTTCCTTCACCGTTTTGAGAGTACTGGCATAGTGCACATAAATTTTTCGACAGAAAAACTCATTGGTACACGAGTGGATTTGAACCCACGACCTTCGGATCGGAAGGCGGGGCCGCTACCACTAGACCACCAGCGCTCTCGTGGGAAGGGGCTATTATAGCCCCTTCCCACCGGCACCATAGTAAGGCAGCATTAGATAGCGTCTCCGCACGTCACAACACGACTTAGCATAAAAAGGTTTGTGTATTTTTTTTAAGAAAATATTATGTTAATTAAAATTCGTGGATCGTAAAATGCGATTTCATGCGGATGAATAGGGGCGAAGCCTAAGCTGGTGTAAACTTCCTCATTTTAGTGTGTGTGGGATGTATCTTCAATATTCTAAAGTAATACCGATTGAAGATTTTGGTTTCCTAAGAACCAGTAATCATGACAACGGTTTCAATAAATAATAATAATAAATAAATATCGTGGACAATCCACACAACACTATCTAGCCCCAAATTAAGCAGAGCTTGCAATAAATTAGACTCCTTCAACACCACGTTAGTGGAGTGGATCGAGAATCGAGGGGAGTGAAAAATCTTGGGGGAGACCTTGTATATAAATATAAATATTATAAACAATCCACACAACACTAGCTAGCCCCAAACTAAGCAGAGCTTGTACTATGGGAACCAGATAGCTGATATAATACTTTATATATATTTTTTTTGTAAATACATACTTAGAATACAATATAACACCCAGACAGAGAACAAACATCTGCGTTCACCACACAAATATTTGCTCTCGGTGGGGATCAAACCCCACAAGCTTTTTACGTTTAAAGGAATAAGATATTAGCGGCCACCTGCGGCTTTGCTCGCCCCGTTCCCATTTTTTTCGGGATAAAAAGTATCCTATGTCCGTGTCCTGGTTCTAAGCTTTTTTAGGGAGTTTAAAATAAGACAATTTTTTCCCACAAACTATCAAATATTGCAATATGTCGTTCAAAATCCTTTGTTTCAAATGCGGCAATATTTGGTAGTTCCCGACCTACATTATAGACGTTTTTATTGAATTGCCAAAATTCACCCCGAGTGCAAATTGCCGTTACTAAATTTAATACGACTCAAATAGTGTAACTAACACGACTTTCTTTTATACATAATATAGATTACAGGTCGGAACAAAAGCTCTAAAAACCGTGATTACAATAATTTTACCGTGTATATTGGCTACTTAAAATACCCGTTTCAACAATCTACCGTTAAAAATCACAACTAACATAAACTAGACTCATCCGCGTAAGTGCAAACTGCACTTAACAAAAATTAGCATCCAACCAATTCAAAGTTACCTTTTAGAAAAGCTTTAGTTTCCTTATAAACGGTCACTACATTCACGGCCGTTACGTAGCGGTAAAGGTAAAAACGAATTAGATTTTTTTAAATGAAAATTAGCAACATTCACCATTTCGTTTTTCAAATCAAAAGGTATTTATTTTGATGCCACACATTAGTATTAGACAAGGATTATACAAGTAAAAATGGAAAAACAGTAAGCAAGCACCACTTTAACGCTGGTCATCTGTGACACCAGTTTTTCATTTACTTACTAATGGACTTACTCATAAAAATAATATGTTCAAAGATAAACAGTTCTTAGACTATTGCTATCTCTTACTGCTGGGTAATGACAAACAGAGACAAGGCTAACTTTAAGCAATTTTTAAATTTCAACTGAGCTTAATTATTATTATTTATTTAATGTCAGACAACGGGATCCATATAATGTTAGTAGAAATTAAATTTACTTACATGTCATAGGTTTAGTACAAAAGAATCTTAATATATATTACCTACTAAGTAATGAAATCCCTCGCTGAAGCTCCAATCAAAACAGTCTCACTAAGACTATTTGATTAGAACTTGAACGAAGGATCTCATAATGGGCGAATCGCAATGATCTGATATGACCTTCAGGATGGTGTGTACTGCCCCTGGTGTTGGTTAATGTATGGCTGTAAAATGCTAAGAGCAAAATACGGGCACTAGGTTTTTCCTAAATGTATGTTTGGACGAAACGTAGGGCGGCCACCCACTAAGTGGACCGACGTCATTGTTACTCAGAATCATTCTTCCTGAAAATGTGTAGGAGAGGCCTATGTCCAGCAGTAGACTTCATCAAGCTGATGATGATGACATTTTCTCACTGAACTATTCGCTCATAAGTTGAGATAATCTACAGCTCTATTAAGTCCGCTACTTCAAATAACGGTGGTAGTTTGTTAGGTATAAATCAGAGACGACGTGACGCGACTGTTCTGTCTGTAGAATTGGCCGAGTGAAAGAAACTTTTTAACGGCGCGAAGAAATGACCAAAACAAAGCGACACGCAGACGTTTTGTTTGGAGTGCATTTCTTTTTTGCGTCCTATGGCCTGCACTGTCAAATTTGACTGCGATATTTGGCAGTGTTTCATTGATCGCCATTGCCAGCGACCTAGGTGTGTGCAGGCCTTAAGCCTTGCGCACGTCAAAGCAATCTGCAATGGCGATCAGTAAAACGCTGTCATTTTGACAGCATTTCACTGATCACTTAGGATGTGCTATGCTCATTATTTATACGCTTTATTTGGTATTTTAAATGTTAGGTATACCAGGTTTCACTTTTTTACAACGCCGTTTTTCTAATTTTCGATAATCCTCTCCATCCATAGGTTGTCTGGAAATAAATAAATAAAATAAATAAATATTGTGGACAATTCACACAACACTACCCAGCCCCAAACTAAGCAGAGCTTGTAATATGGGAACCGGATAGCTGATATAATACTTGAATACACTTTTTTTTTTTAAAAGAAAAAAAAAAGATCGCTCTTAGCGTTAAGGCCCATTGTACCTTTATTTGTAATGATTCTTTTATATGAATTCTTGTGTACAATAAAGTATTAATCTATCTGTCTATCTAAAACACTCGACCTCAAACCAACCGGTCAACCAACTAAGCTTTAAAGCCAGCCGGTCTGTGTGTCACATAACAAACGCCCCTTTCTTTCTTCTTCTTCTTGTGCACAACCGAGTTCCATTTCCCGCCATTGAATACAACTTTTTAATAACTGTCGTCGGCTCCAGACTGGAAATAAAGTGCTAGTCAATCGGAAATATCGGAATTACTTCCACTTCCACCATTCGACTGTAAAACTTTTATAAACTTACTGGCCATAATAATACAATGTGTAATTAATAATGCTTTCCTACTGCGTAATTTGCAAGAGCTTTGGATGTAAAATTAAGCAATCAGTTTTACACTTAGATTCAAAATCAAATGATCTTCTTCTTCTTAAATTTAAGAGCTTAGCTTCTGTCGGGGGTTTGATGCAGTTTTCTCCAATTGAGTCTTAATGCTGCCTTTCTACGGTGCGTGGTTCTGCAGATCATCACGCACAGCCGACGACTCGTCGTCGTGCGCGGTGCGGGCTGGTGCGTGATATCACGCACCGTAGGAAGGCGGCATTAGAAATACGTCATGACAGCGACCTTTTCTTTTGTTTGGCTCACGTTACCTTTTCTTGGCCTTCCTCTTCCCCGTTTTTCTTCAACCTTTCCTTCAATGATTTTCTTTTTGTAGTTTTCATGTCGTAGAAGATGTGCAGATGAGAAGAATTTAGCTTGTAAAGCCATAGTTTTCCATAGTCTTCAGGCATTGGGTGCCTGATGACTATGGAACGGAATTAATGATGTTCGCCTACTTGGGCTCGCCCTCGTGTTGGTCCTAGACACCAAAAACCACGTAACCAGAGGATTTTGCAAAATGTGATACAAAAGACGGCATGGATGAATAGCGTATCAGCCAACTTCCCTCTAATTCGACAATCCCACCCCTTCACGCCATGCGCGGCAGATTGGATGGACTAAATTACTGAATGCAGCTACTGAATGCGGGTTCGAATCTCACGGCTCGCAACATCCTTTTTTTGCGAATTCTCTTTGTTTTCAGATTTTTTAACATTTTCGTGTGGAAACAGGTTCTCGGCGCATGTTTATGCTTGCATGCGCTGGAACCTCTTAAATAGTGTTTTTTTGATAAAAATGAATGGCCAACACGAACCGGAAGACGAAACGTTGGATGCCCACGCACTAGATGGACCGACGACATTGTTATATTAGTTTAATATTGATGGAAAGGGCTCAGAATCGTTCTTCCTGAAAATGTGTAAATGTGTAACTTATATGTTCAGCAGTGGACTTCTTCAAGCTGATGATGCTGGATAGCTTAATATAGAGCTCTCAAAGTAAGTATATATAGAGGTTTTACTCGCGACTTTGCTTTGAAAATTGTACTCTTATGGCCTTACTTATAAAATTATGTCAAAAGATATACAGTTGCTTTAACTATTGCCATCTCTCACCACTGGGTCTCACAAACAGCGACAGAGCTAATTTAAATTGCGTTTACAAGTAGAAAGTGTGTTGAAGTTAAACGTGACGAGTGTTGGCAGCCGGTTTTCTACGTGAATTCAGCTTTTGTCTGCGTAACGGTCCAGTGTGCAGTAGCCGATGTTTCAAAGGCTGTATTTGAAAGCCAGTCACGTGAACACCACTGACAAAGAATAAAGCCGGCATGACTGGTAGGTATGATAATTGGGGATGACGGATTTTTAAAGCTAAGATGACCACTTCATAACATTTTACTAATAATTGCAGCTATTGCCCTTTTTGTGTATCTATTTTAATATAAATAAATGGAAATTCGTTCCGACATCATCCAACAACTTGGAGAAGGATAGCGATGAAATTCTCAACTATCAAATAACAAAATGCAAAAGAGAGAGTTTAGGATTCCTACATCCAAATTGCCAAAGCGTCCATTGAAAAATCTGCGCTCGGTACCTGAGCCTTTGTACATGTACGTGGTCACCAAGTATGTTCTTGACGGGGAGTGAGTACCTACTAAGTACCTACTTCTTAGTTCATGACCGATTTCAATCCTCCTTGGTCCTAATATATAAATAATCTTTGTGATTTGTATGAGAAAAATGTAGGTATGAGTAACTAATCAATAGCAAACGAATTTTTCATGTAACATTTTTTTAAATACATTTTGTTACATATTTACGAACTATTCAACTCGCAAGTGATAAAGTCTGAGATAGAAAAACTTTTTTTTTGTTTAATTTTCCCGTCGTCGGCCGCCATCGTAACTGTGATTCGCAACCAGTTGCGAAAGAAGATTTGTTTATCTTTGATGGCAACTAGTTGCTAGTTGCCAAGTAGTAATCCATTTCATGGCACCTTAATTTCGGAACCAGTTTCTAAATTGCAAAATTTAATCAATCTTATTCGAGCTGTCTTGAAAAAAATAGGTTATAAACTATAGGTTGACGATAGTTGACCGTGACAACGTTGAAATGGAACGCCTCAGAGCGAGGTAACGCCGCATGACGTCATGTTTTTTCGTGCGTGCAGCCGGCTCCATCGAATTATAAGACGTTATCACTTCAAAAAGAACTTCGCAGTATCAGAAAACTGACAGTATTGACCTTACGTACAATACTCAAAGCACGACGGTTTGCTCGTGAAAAAACGTAAGGCGTTCCCGAGGTAGGTAGGTATCCCACTGAATGTGAAACGGCACCCGCCCGGAATGGGATCGATTTAATCCTTTTTCAGCACAACGTGTTTGTTTGCAGAGAGCACGTGGACAGAGGCCTGAAAAAGAATAAAAAAACACAAAAACCCTGGTTTACGCCCGAGGCACTAGTTTTATGTTATTGAAACGAGAGTTTTTCGTGCTTTAAATATTGAAAATTAAATTATTATAGACCAACGACGTGCCGATGGCTACTACATTTATACATAAATATTGAGGACAATCCACACAACACTTTCTAGCCCCAAATTAAGCAAAGCTATGAGAACCAGATAGCTGATAAAATACTTACACACATACACATATTATACATTTAATATATTCTTTTGTAAAATCATACTTAGAATATAATAATAACACATGAACAGAGAACAAACATCACCATATACAAATATTTATTCTGGGTGGGGATCAAACCCACGACCTAAGGCGCAGAAGACAGAGCTAATACTTTACCAACTGAGCTGAGAGGCCAGTCAAATAGGATCGTCGTATGGAAAGTTTTTGCTTGCTGTACCCGAAGTCCCAGTGCATTTACAACATTTCGTTACCAAATGTTGTTTTCGTTCCATCTATTTGTCTCTGTCTATTGAATGGAGAAAAGATGAGACAACAACTCTGATTAGGTACGTAACATATTTCGTCCGTCGTTGACGTCTCATATTTTCTCCATACAATAGAGAGAGACAAATAGGCGAAACGAAAACAACATTTGGTTACGAAATGTGTTATCAAAACTCCGACTTCGGGTACTGGTTCAAACTCGATGACAGTTAAATTCATAGTTTCTCAATGATTGTTAAATTCTATTACGATAGGTAAGCTACAAAAAATGTATTTTTCAGGGAGGTTCGTTAAAAATACACGTGAAAAAACTCTCAAAAACGGCATTTTGTCGCCTTCAGTTGCTTCAGTTTTGTTCTTTGTAATCAGGTCAGCGAGTTATTTGTTTGGCTGAAGCTAGTTTTTAGGGTTCCGTAGCCAAATGGCAAAAACGGAACCCTTATAGATTCGTCATGTCTGTCTGTCTGTCCGTCCGTATGTCACAGCCATTTTTCTCCGAAACCGTAAGAGCTAGACTGATGAAACTTGGCGAGTAGATGTATTCTGTGAATATAAATCGTAAACCGCAATTTACCTTTCGACGAACTACAAGAACCTGAATTATGTTACTTGATGCTACGGAACCCTTCATGGGCGAGTCCAACTCGCACTTGGCTGCTTTTTTTCTTCAGCACACATTGACATTCATCGCTAATTAAGCAAGGCATTCGTCAGAGTAACCTAGCAAAAGTTTTTTTTTATACTACAAGACAAACAAGCATATGGCCCACCTGATGGGGAGCGGTTATTGTAGCTTTCGACGCCTGCAATACCACAAGCAAGAGTCACGAGTGTTGGCGACCCTTTAGAAGTTTTTAAACGCATGCTGAGGGAAAACCTCAGCAGGGAGATCATTCCACAGCCTGAGTGTTCCTCTGAAACCGAACTGATTTGAACTGAAGTAAAGGTTAAAGGTACAATACTTACATAATTATGTAAGTACTGTAGGCTTAGTTAAAGCACCCTATAGGCAAAGATTTTTCTACGCAAGAGTATTATTTATTTATTTATTTATTAGGACATCCAACAAAGGAAACACGAGAATAACAAATAAAATTAACAAAACGTCTTAAAACTATGTGCCCCTCCAGTTATAGGATGCCACAGCATGCACAAAATTATCAACTCTACTAAACTTCTTCTTATTTAAGAGCAACGCTCTTGACGGCGTAATGTATGCATTTTCCTCCAGGTATTTCTTTTGAGGGCAACCTCCTTGACCTCCTTATACGACATGACGGCGATCTTTGCTTTAATTTGGCTCATGTAGCTTATCCTTGGTCTTCCTCTTCCTCTCTTTCCTTCTACCTTTCCTTCGATAATATTTCCAACAACAATGTGGCCAATCATCTTTCCTCTTCTGTTCTCAACAGTTTCTTCTGTTCTCTACACAGACAATAAGTACTAGGCAAGTAAGTTACATAGAAACTTAATAGAAACATAAAAACTAAAAACAAACTCTATTAGAAAACACAAAATTGCTGAAATTAAGTTACTTTTTGCGACAAACAAAAGAAAGATGACGTCAACGATATCATAGGGTATGCCCAGGATACACCAGGCTAGTTTTTAGGGTTCCGTAGCAAAATGGCATAAACAGAACCCTTGTTGATTCGTCAAGTCTCTCTGTCTGTCTGTTCGTCCGTATGTCACAGCCACTTTTCTCCGAAACTGTAAGAGCTATACTAATGAAACTTGGCAAGTAGGTGTATTCTGTGCACCACATTAAGATTTTGACACAAAAATAGAAAAGAAACCATTGGGGGTCCCCATACTTGAAGGAATACAGAAATCTCAAAATAAGATTCAATATGTTTGTAGCTCAGTTTTTACCCTATAAATAATATATCACATTTTCGTCCACGCCAACCCTTTTCTTGCTCAAAATACATAACTCTGAACATGTGCGAAGCTAACATACCTTACACGTAGGCTGTAGGGTATGTACAGTACATCGCTTTCAGCCCCTAATATCGTCCCATTCGCACTCCGAATTATCGATGAGCGAATTTAATTTTGCCGGCATTGTAGCTTACTCCCGCCGGGGTGATTTGAACGTGAACATGTTTGTCGATACAATAGGTACAGTAGGCCTACCACAAGCTCTGACTGGCTCTGTCTCTGGCTTTGGTTTTGAGTACAGACTCAAAACACACACACAGACAGGTGAGTGTTGACTAAATAAATTCTACGTCGAAACGTCAAACAGTTTAATACACTGGTGAGCACTCACACATACTCAAAACCAGAGCCAGACAGAGCTTGTGATAGGCCTTTAGATGTGAGGGATTCAAAGTTTTGGCAGCTTATAAGCGTAAAATTCTTCAAAAAGGCATTTTACGTAATTCTTGTAGAATGTTAAGGGCACCATCATTAGTCCCTCACACTATTCAGTGAGGTTCTATAGGGATATGATATGTGGATAATGTATATTATGATCTGGCACCTGCGAATACGGAATAACAGGTAATAACGATGTCTGCTATATTGGATCGGTTGCCAGGTGCTATAATTGAACGGCGATTTTACAATTGGTAGCGCACGTTCACACGAGCGCGACTTTTTCGGCGCGATACTGCGCTTAAGTCGCGCTCGTGTGAAGTCGCGTAAGCGCCGTTTGCTCCCTAAAAGTCTCATTCATAATTTTAATATAATTTTTTGAAGTGAAAACTTCTTTAGCGGCGTTGAGCACTTTCTGAAATGGGTATAAAATCTTAAACTCGCGTCAGGATCACGTGACCCTGATAAAGCGTAAGACGGATGTTTTTGTAGAAATGTACCCTAAGACTACAACGTAGAGTTCATAATAAAAATCGAAAAAGCGTAAGACGGATGTTTTTGTAGAAATGTACCCTAAGACTACAACGTAGAGTTCATAATAAAAATCACTTCAAAACATTAAACTGCACGAGAATTGCCGACTTTCACAGAACTGCACAATTATTGTGCAATAATTATAACAAGTGAAAAAAAGCCAAGGATCTCCAAATTAAATTATTGCAAATAATAAACAATAAAAAGCGGAGTCAATATAATTCTTATTCTATAAATGCAAAGTTTTTGAAGTGAAAACTTCTTTAGCGGCGTTGAGCACTTTTTTTTTTGGGTCATGTAGGGAAGGTGAGATTATTTTGAAAGCAATATAAATTTTTCCCCCCTTTCCCTCTAGACCCCTTTATTATTTAAAAAACCTAAAAATGCCCTATTTTTAAGCCTTTTTTTTCGAGTAGAGCATTGCGGCGAGCGAAGCGAGCCGCCATGCGACCATGGGAACAGCGCGGCGAGCGAAGCGAGCCGTGCTGTGACTCCCCCCAAGCCCCCCAGAACCCCCTCCTCCTGAACCCGGGGGGAGCGTCGCGGCGAGCGAAGCGAGCCGCCACGTGACCACGGGGAACAGCGCGGCGAGCGAAGCGAGCCGTGCTGTGACCAGAGGCGGCTCGCCCTAAGGAGCGCTGGTGCAGTGAACTCCCTCCCATAAATAATTATAATAAAATTATACTCCATAATTTCATTAATAACATTAATCATTAAAACCTATCGTAAAGAACTACTGTAAATACCCGTCATCCCATACACCATCATGTCATAGGTAACGCGCGAAGCGGAGCGCTCACGATTGCGCTCCAATGAAACAAGATTCAGTACATTGCCTAATACGAAATCCAACAGGAGTGAAAGAGAAATTTCGCCTTAGTCCTGCGCGTGAAACAAAAGATTTTCTATGAAAAAATAGCCAACTTTGGAGCGCCGCTCACGCGACGTTGCCGGTTATTTTATCGCTCGTGCGCGCCCGCCCGCACGACCCGCGTGGCACGACAGCGATTGCGCGCGACGTTGCCACTCTGATATAAGGAAGAAGAAGGCAAAGGGACCGCCACGGCCTGAACTTAACCTTACGCAAAAATGTACGACAAAAACGAAAACATATACGCGTGTGTTTAACCTTTTGTACCACATTTACTGCAAATAAATTAGGAACTTTGACTTTGACTTTTCAAGTGAACACCCATACAATTTTGTCACGAGCCGCCTCTGGCTGTGACCCCCCCTAAGCCCCCCAGAACCCCCTCCTCTGAAACCCGGGGGGAGCGTCGCGGCGAGCGAAGCGAGCCGCCACGCGATCACGGGGAACAGCGTGGCGAGTGAAGCGAGCCGTGCTGTTACCCCCCTAAGCCCCCCAGAACCCCCTCTTCCTGAACCCGGGGGGAGATTTACCACGCGACCAGACCCTTAGCCCCCCAGAACCCCCTCCTATGTCTGCCGTTTTACTTCATTTAGGACCTACTTGTAGGTCGCGCGACAAGGTCCCTTCTAGCGGTTCCGACCCGTTGAGGATTTGGCTTTACGTAAAATTTAGGGTTCCGTATAGGGTTTTGATTGGGGTTATACTATATTGAGGAATTTGATTAAATGGTCGACTTTTAGGGTTCCTTAGGACTTTGATTGGAGTTTCAACTACACTTAGAAGCTTGATAATGTTAAAATTTTTAGGGTTCCTTAGGACATTGATTGGGGTTTTACTACATTGAGGAATTTGATTAAGTGGTCAACTTTTAGGGTTCCTTAGGACTTTGATTGGAGTTTCAACTACACTTAGGAGCTTGATAATGTTAACATTTTTAGGGTTCCTTAGGACTTTGATTGGAATTTCAACTACACTTAGGAGCTTGATAATGCTAAAATTTTTAGGGTTCCTTAGGACTTTGATTGGGGTTTTACTACATTGAGGAACTTGATAAAATAAACAACTTTTAGGGTTCCTTAGGCCTTTAATTGGACTTTCAACTACACTTAGGACCTTGATTATGTAAACAATTTTAGGGTTCCTTAGCACTTTGATTGGAATTTCAACTACACTTAGGAGCTTGATAATGCTAAAATTTTTAGGGTTCCTTAGGACTTTGATTGGGGTTTTACTACATTGAGGAACTTGATAAAATAAACAACTTTTAGGGTTCCTACGTTAATAATCAAGTTTTCACTTCTGCCGGCACTCCCGGAGTGCAACCCGTATTTTTTTTTTTTATAATTTATCGTTAGCGTAGTCGTTAGCCCCTGGTGGGATTGCGAGAACTAATGTAATGACTTAGGAACGCTATGTAAAAACATTTGTTCTCGCACGGACGCTCATCGTTTCTCCGAACAAAATCGGGGCTAATAATGACTACGCTAACGACAAGTTATTTTGCGTTAAGTTAGCGACAAGATGATGTTAAAACTCAATATGAGCCCTCAGAAGAGGCAGCGCACGGGTGCTACGCGTTGTGCCTCGTGAGCAAAGCGGTTTCTATTCTGACGCTGAACGCGCCTTTACCTCGTTTCAGATTCTGTTTCTGAGAGAGACTCCAAGGGTAGCGTTCTGCATATCTCGCTACACAAAAAAAACACTCCTTTTATTATTCCAATCAAATAATAAATAAATATTTTGGACAATCCACACAGCACTATCTAGCCCCAAATTAAGCTGAGCTTGTGTTATGGGAACCAGATAGCTGATATATATATATATATTTTTTGTATACATATATACATACTTAGAATACTATTATATTATTGTATTGTATTGTATTGAATACAATATAACACTCAGACCGAGAACAAGCGTCTGCGTTCACCGCACAAATATTTGATCTCGGTGGGGATCGAACCCACGACCCACAGTGCAGAAGGCAGAGCTACTACCAACTGAGCTGAGAGGTCAGTCAAATGATTTATTTTATCATTAGAATTGAAAAAAAAATCAATAATAACAATCCAATTTCCTGCTCCCAAAATCTAACAATTACTTTCTCTCATTATTTGTCTTCGCTAAGTGCATCCTTCAAATAACGACAGCGTAAGCAGGAATAAACAATTTATCAGACCAAAAATCCACTTAAAAGCTTTTCGACTTAAATTATTACGACGAATAAATGTAGAAAGAATAAATAAACGGAAAACGTTAAGTACCTATTAATTAGGATGGTTGTATGTCACACCGATGTGTAACATTGTAACAATCAGCTCTGACATGCTATAGTGAAGTCTTCCCGCACACGGCCACAACCACAACATAATAAAACACCGCCACTGGCATATTTCTTGTAGTTTTTATACTTTTTATATCGCGACAATTTGTTGCGTGTAGCGGCGCCAACCGTGTCCGTTGTTTATATAAAATTTATGAAAACTACAAGAAATATGCCGGTGGTTGCGTTGTGGTTTTAGCCATAGGCCTGTGTGTGGGGACACTTAGTTTCGAAAGAATATTCAGATATTCGGAGGTACATACCTGATCCTGCGCAGCAGATTTCCTAGACAGGAGCCAAAAATGTTTCGGCGCGGTGCGGGTGCGAACGGCCGTCAGAGAGAGACGGCATTAGCCTAGCACTTGCATGCGGGAGGAGTAAGGAATAGGATAGTAGATTGTTACAAGTGAAACAACAAACAAGTTTAAAAACCACCAGTGCTCTAACGGATAGGGTATCTTTAATTTGGTAAATGCGCATAAATAAACAAAATTACAGTACGGTGTAAATGCGGCCTGTGTTCTAAATTAATCTTGTCGTAAACATTAGGGTAACAAAGTTTGCTTAAGACGCTTACATTGGGCTTATTGGTTAAAATGACATCAGAATTTGGAATATCTTTAGCTAGTTATTTAAGTTTTACCCTCTCTGGAAACTTGAAAAATTAAGATCCTTGAAAATAAATCATAAACAGGCCTTGTATTCTATTGTAGATGATATAAATAGCGTCAGGGGCAACTGGTATTTACTCATGACCCTACTTACGGGACGCTATAGGGCCTAGGATAGGATTTTAGATGGAATAGGCTTGCCTAGCACCTATATACCATCCTGACAGCTTAGTCGGCTTAATCCACAGGAAAGACATGCTCAATACTTGTGGAGCTGACTGAGACGGCATTAGCCTAGCACTTGCATGCGGGAGGAGTAAGGAATAGGATAGTAGATTGTTACAAGTGAAACAACAAACAAGTTTAAAAACCACCAGTGCTCTAACGGATAGGGTATCTTTAATTTGGTAAATGCGCATAAATAAACAAAATTACAGTACGGTGTAAATGCGGCCTGTGTTCTAAATTAATCTTGTCGTAAACATTAGGGTAACAAAGTTTGCTTAAGACGCTTACATTGGGCTTATTGGTTAAAATGACATCAGAATTTGGAATATCTTTAGCTAGTTATTTAAGTTTTACCCTCTCTGGAAACTTGAAAAATTAAGATCCTTGAAAATAAATCATAAACAGGCCTTGTATTCTATTGTAGATGATATAAATAGCGTCAGGGGCAACTGGTATTTACTCATGACCCTACTTACGGGACGCTATAGGGCCTAGGATAGGATTTTAGATGGAATAGGCTTGCCTAGCACCTATATACCATCCTGACAGCTTAGTCGGCTTAATCCACAGGAAAGACATGCTCAATACTTGTGGAGCTGACTAAGCCGCGAGTTTCCTCACGATGTTTTCCTTCACCGTTTGAGAGCACTAGCAGTGTGTTCATACATTTTTCGAACAGGAAACTATAGGCACGTGAGGCTTGGCTGTAAGCCTCAAATTGATGGAAGCAGGGCAGTGCATCGTTGGGCACGTTCCTGAGGTGCGGGACTAACGAGGCAATATTTTGAAATAGGCGATTGTTTCCACTTAAGGGGGTACGATTTCCATACAAACTTAATTTACACAACTATGGGCGAATAAAGTATTAATGTACACTGAAATAGCTGTAATAGGCTTTTACAGTGGTCCTTATTACCGGCCAGTTAAATAAAATAAACACACATAAAGTTGGAGTGTCAGCCGTTGGTCGTGGCAGTCGGGGCTTCAGAAAAAGAACTAACAGACTTTTACGTCTATTTTGAAACAGTGATGTACAAAATTGACTCTATGCTAAAAGCTAGTACCCGTTATAAAGAATGACGAAAAAATTACTTTTTTGGTTTTTTATTAATATTTCTGTTATCCGACAGTTTTCCAACTTTATATAATTGGCCGGCAATAAAGACCACTGTAAAATTCTATTACAGCTATTTCAGTGTACATTTATACTTTGTTTGCCCATAGTTGTGTAAATTAAGTTTGTATCGGAATCGAACAACCTCATCAGTTGAGCCATAACGCTTAATCCAACAGGTAGTTATATAAAAGGAAACTTGGGATTTTTTACATTCTTGTATGAGGATAAAAATTATAAAAACATTTATCTCCTTTTGGGTTGCTGAGCAAAATATTAGTCAGTTGAAGTGGCAATGGGCAGGTCATATAGCTCGAAGAACCGACAACCGTTGGGGAATAAAGGTTTTCGAATGGCGACCACAAACCGGAAGACGAAAAGTGGGGTAACCACCCACCAGATGGACCGACGACATTTGTTAAAATCGCGGGAAGTCGGTGGATGGAAAGAGCTTAAAATCGTTCTTCCTGGAAATGTGTAGGGGCTTATGTCCAGCAGTGGACTTCTTTAGGCTGATGATGATGAGTAAAATATATTGGATCCCTACTTGATGCTGAGTAGTTTAAACAATTGCATTACCGTACAGAGCACGTTTATTGAACAATAAAACGCCTTGAAAAATTGCAGTAGCAAAGAGCAAAACACTTTGCCACCTCCAATAGCTGTAAATTACCTCGCGTGAGAGAGCACTGGTGGTCTAGTGGCCTTTCAACCCTATGGTCGTGGGTTCAAATTTGGTCATGCACCAGTTATTTAGCCAAAAATGTATTTGCACTGAGCCAGTAGTCTCAAACGGTGAAGAAGTACATCTTGAGGAAACCGGCATGTCGTAATAGAACCTAAAAAGTTCGAAAAACATGTGTCAAATGCACGAGAGGAGCATCTTTGAGGCGCACTTAAAATCCTTTCACCACACTAGCTTGAACGAACCAAACCAGTGACACGATAAGAAAAAGACCTCGTGTTGCCACACAACACTTTCTAGCCCCAAATTAAGAAGAGCTTGTACTATAGGAATCAGATATATAATAATATAATAATAATAAGAATATACGTATAGACTTATAATACAATATAACACTCAGATAGAGAACAAACAATCTGCGATCACCTACTACTACTTTTCTTAGTTCTTAATCCATTCATTATTTTTCAAATACTTGTTTCCAGTGGGGATTGAACCCACGACCAACAGCGTCATAACTGGGTTATGAACTAAGAAAAAAGACTCAGAGTTTTTATTTCGTAACCGTTCATAACTTGTAACCATCTCCTCTGCGTCGGGGTGACACAGTGCTCTCGGAAACCTTTAGAAATACTTAGGTACACTTTTAGTTACCCCTTATCATAAACTGAAGACTACGAGTGCGGCTGCAAGTTATTTACGAAGGTACTTACCCGATACATAAGTTTCTTCACCAACAACATTTACGATGAACTCCACGAGCTTAGAATTTCAAAGAAACTTTCGCAATAACTAGCAAACAAATTTGAACTCGGAAATATCTTTTATGCCTACCACGAGCTCTGTCTGGCTCTGTCTCTGGCTCTGGTTTTATGTCTGTGTGAGTGTTGACTAAATCGTATACATCGAAACGTCACACACACAGTATAATGCACTGGTGAGCACTCACACAGGCTCAAAACAAAGAAAAAAATAAATAAAATTTATTTGTTTTAACATACACAGAAAGGAAAATTGACAATCATAATACGAAATAGGCTCAAAAAAAATGAAAAAAAACCATAAATAAATAATAGTCCTCTATCCTAGCACAAAACAAACAACTACGTCCCGTGACCCATGTTATGCCAAATAGTCCCTGACTCAGCTTTTGATGCCCCCCTCCTATAGGTACATTTTCAATAGGACACACGTATAGGTCCATCTTCATATGAGACGTCCATCTTCTTATGAGGATATCCGTAGAAGAACCAAGGTCACCGACATAGCTCGTAGAATTAACAAGTTGAAGTGGCAATGGGCAAGTCCTATAGCTCAAAGAACCGACGACCGTTGTGGAATAAAATTGATCGGGAAAAAGTCCAGCAAAACCAAACCCATCATCCACGTAATGAACGAATAAAAATATCGCCAAGATAAATAATATTTCGATGGTTTGGACAGGATTCTGCTCACGTATATTTAGACAATGGAGATTTTTTTCCTTGCACAATGGAAAAAATTCTCATTGGAACGAAATTGGAAGAGACGCCACCTTTAGCAATCCCTCGCATTTCTTTGAGAGTCGAAGTTCCTGTAATACTTTTCTTTGTAGCTTTGCGGAGGCAGTTATTGTAAGTACTTAAACAAAGGCATAATTTAAGATAACGACTCCAATTTGCAATTATAATAATAGAAGACGAGATACCAAAAGGCGTTCTTAGAGTAGAGGAGAAATGCAGGCAAGCCAGTCAGAACACATTAATTATTAATAATAAATAATGCATACAACCCACACAACACTATCTAGCCCCAAACTAAGCAGAGCTTGTACTATGGAATCCAGATAGCTGATAATAGAATACTTGTATTTTTTTGTACATATACATAGAATATAATATAACATCCAAAGAGAGAACAAACATCTGTTTTCACCACACAAATATTTGTTCTTTCTGGGTGGTGATTGAACCCACGCCCTCCAGCGCAGAAGGCAACTGTGAAGGCAGTCAAAAGAAACGGCAAAAGAAGAGACACTACACCGAAAGCGCAAAAATGTTGATAGCTTGTCAGTGAAGCTAATGTTTAGCTTAGGTGATTGATGCAAGTTAACTAAGTAGATTGTGTCTATCAATGACCTAAGTCTACTGAGTAGACATATTAGGAATTTTGCTTTACTGGGCACAATGTTTCTAGTGGTCATACTAGAAAATTGGGAAGAACATTCCTAGCAGTTCAATTGGTAACACTTTCATTTCGGCGTTACGCAATTCCAAAATACGAAGTTCCATCAAGTTCCATTCCTTCACTAGGTTTGAATTTCGGTTGTGGTGGTGTTGCTTATGTCAGATAGTTATACAATACGAAAGTGACAGTTAAAGTCTTGGCTAGGTTTTAAATGTCAAAAATTAAGCCAATGTCGATTACGAGTTGACTTAGACCCCTTAGGTCCCCTGTCCTATCGTATAAAATAACATGAATTAAAATAGCTATCTGAATTACCAACACGCATTAACGAGCAAAATTAATATTCAACAGAAATGTAATTGATTGCAGCAATTTATTATCGTTTTACCACTGATTTCAATAATATTCGGTTTTGCATGACATTGCAACATGCTGGATTGGCAAACGTTCGATGACAATATCTGTTTAAAAAACATGTTTTTGAAGTGAAAACTTCTTTAGCGGCGTTGAGCACTTTCTGAATGGGGATAAAATCTTAAACTCGCGTCAGGATCACGTGACCCTGATCGAAAAAGCGTAGGACGGATTTTTTGCAGAAATGTACCCTAAGACTACAACGTAGAGTTCATAATAAAAATCGAAAAAGCGACGCTACAGATACGCTAGTAGTTACTATGACACGGTAACGTCACAGAATAGATAATAGTTAGTAGCAAGCATACCAAGGCGTTTTTCGTGACTGTAGTAGGTATAGGTACATACCTATTATAGATTTTATGAACTAGCGGCCGCCCGCGGCAGGTAGTAGTGGTCATTGGTACATGATTTTATAGATCTACTGTATTTATTTTTCGAGTGGAGCATTGCGGCGAGCGAAGCGAGCCGCCATGCGACCATGGGAACAGCGCGGCGAGCGAAGCGAGCCGTGCTGTGACTCCCCCCAAGCCCCCCAGAACCCCCTCCTCCTGAACCCGGGGGGAGCGTCGCGGCGAGCGAAGCGAGCCGCCACGTGACCACGGGGAACAGCGCGGCGAGCGAAGCGAGCCGTGCTGTGACCCCCCCTAAGCCCCCCAGAACCCCCTCCTCCGAAACCCGGGGGAAGCGTCGCGGCGAGCGAAGCGAGCCGCCACGCGATCACGGGGAACAGCGTGGCGAGTGAAGCGAGCCGTGCTGTTACCCCCCTAAGCCCCCCAGAACCCCCTCTTCCTGAACCCGGGGGGAGCGTCGCGGCGAGCGAAGCGAGCCGCCACGCGACCACGGGGAACAGCGCGGCGAGCGAAGCGAGCCGTGCTGTGACCCCCCTTAGCCCCCCAGAACCCCCTCCTCCTATGTCTGCCGTTTTACTTCATTTAGGACCTACTTGTAGGTCGCGCGACAAGGTCCCTTCTAGCGGTTCCGACCCGTTGAGGATTTGGCTTTACGTAAAATTTAGGGTTCCGTATAGGGTTTTGATTGGGGTTATACTATATTGAGGAATTTGATTAAATGGTCGACTTTTAGGGTTCCTTAGGACTTTGATTGGAGTTTCAACTACACTTAGAAGCTTGATAATGTTAAAATTTTTAGGGTTCCTTAGGACTTTGATTGGGGTTTTACTACATTGAGGAATTTGATTAAGTGGTCAACTTTTAGGGTTCCTTAGGACTTTGATTGGAGTTTCAACTACACTTAGGAGCTTGATAATGTTAACATTTTTAGGGTTCCTTAGGACTTTGATTGGAATTTCAACTACACTTAGGAGCTTGATAATGCTAAAATTTTTAGGGTTCCTTAGGACTTTGATTGGGGTTTTACTACATTGAGGAACTTGATAAAATAAACAACTTTTAGGGTTCCTTAGGCCTTTAATTGGACTTTCAACTACACTTAGGACCTTGATTATGTAAACAATTTTAGGGTTCCTTAGCACTTTGATTGGAATTTCAACTACACTTAGGAGCTTGATAATGCTAAAATTTTTAGGGTTCCTTAGGACTTTGATTGGGGTTTTACTACATTGAGGAACTTGATAAAATAAACAACTTTTAGGGTTCCTACGTTAATAATCAAGTTTTCACTTCTGCCGGCACTCCCGGAGTGCAACCCGTATTTTTTTTTTCTAAGGCACAAGCATTGCCTGTGAGGTCACGGACGTGCCCTTCGATACGTCAATCGTAGGGCACGTTCTCACAGCGTTCGCTAGCCAGTAATTTCAGTGCTACCTTTCAGTAATCAGCATACTACATCGGCACATCGTCGGCTACATCGTCGCTTACCATCAGGTGAGATTGTAGCCAAAGGAATGTCTATTATATATGTAAAAATCATAAACGTAACAGTTTGTAATATGGATGGATGGATGTTTGTTTGTTACTCTTTCACGTAAAAGCTTCTGAATGGATTTTAATGAAACTTTACAATAATACAGCTTACATCAGAATAACACATATACACAAAACTTAAAGATATTTTTACAAATTTTAAAGATATTGTAACGGAAAACGGATGTATGTAACGGGAACACGGCGAGCAAAGTCGCGGGCGGCCGCTAGTACCTCTGTAAATATTATGTTGACTGTAGCATATAAGTGAAGCCTTGGCGATCAGTGAAAACGCCGTCATATTTTACAGCGTTTGTAGTGAAACGCTGTAAAATATGACACCACCGCTGATGATCACCACCGCAGAACGCTTAGATGTTTACAAGGCTTGAATTAATACGATTCGCTTCTTTATTTAGCTTTGCGTGTTATTTAAAGATATAATGAAGATAATACTAGAATCAACTAATCTAGAGTTAGTATCTACTTATTCTACATCATAATTTAAGCACGTTTCTAAATAGTCGCCAATTCCTAAGCCTCCGTTTGCTGATTTTACGACTAACATAAATATAAAGATTTAATTGAGTTATGATTATGGCGGTTATAAGCCCTGGTTTAATGTCTGTATGTCATTTTGTAGGTATAGGGATGGGACAAGTGCGTTCCACTTGTCGATACAAAAGTATCCAAAGAACATAATACACATAATAGATTTGAAAATTGTTCTTCGTGTATGGCCTCTGAAATTGACCGATTGACATAACCTAAACTTGTCAACACAATTCAATTCAATATAATTTTATTTCAGACCTTAAACACATACAGAAAATACACAGTCCATAATAAGAGAAAGTAGGCACATTAAAAGAATATAAACTAAAGATACATAAAAACTTATAACCAGAAACTAAAAACTAACAAACACAACATCACAAATGCAGGACGTGTTCCTTCGTCCAGTGCTTCATGAAGTGTCCAGCCTCAACGCTATGAGCTGCAGGTAAGCTGTTGGAGCTGTCGCGCACCCGCCGTATCAGGGACGCTGACCTTTTACGCATAATAGCTGCGAACTCGCGCATCCGCAAACACAAGGACAACTCTATTTTTATACTTGTTAATAAAAAGGTTTTTAAGGCTGCTTAACAAAGTTTTGGATAATGCAACATCAGGGGCCTTATAACGTCAATCTGACGTCTTTGACGCCAAAAACTCGTGACAATCACATAGCGGCTAAGAGAATTTGGCCGAAATTGACGTCATCTCCACCGTGTGGTTTTCTTCTTCAAAATGAGTATAATCCACCGTGGTATTTTTTCCGTCGGTTTTGACGCCAATATCGGCCAAAAACCACACTCATTTTTGAGCGTAAGTTTTCACCGAGATTGGCGTCATCTCCACCGTGAGATTTAAATTTGGTTTTTTTCCATCGAAACAAGCATAGGGCCTCAGAATCGACAACAACGTCCCATCCTTACTGCAAAGTATTTTCGTCTCGAAAGCGCAGCTGCCACAATTTGTCGCCTCTGACAACCACCGATTGGAACAAACATCGCTCTGCGCGTCTTGTTAACAACATTGTTTTGACACTGAACACTGTTTTCAAAATATGCCAAAAATGTGAATTCGTATTTTTGGACGCATAGAACAGAAACTGGTCATCATCATCATCGTTTTCCTATCCCACTTCAAATAGGGTCAGTACACAAGGTTTTTTTATGTTTCTCTGTTTAGGTAACATCGGGTTAATATTTCCCGAGAGAACCTCTTTCACAGAACCCAAGAATGGGGTACATAATACAAATTTATTTATTAACTTATAGGAATATACGAGTTGTATAAAATAACAAACGGCAGTCTGCACTCGGGGTGAATTTTGGCAATTTAATAAAAAAGTTTTATAATGTAGGCCGGGAACCAACAACCGGGAACTACCAATAATTGCCGCATTGGAACTAATGTTGATTTTTAAAGTCGATTTTGACCGACATATTGATTCCGTATGAGGAAATTTTGTTACGTTATTTTAAATTCCCTTAATTGCCATTTATCAATAAGTCTTATGTGTAAAATTTGACAGATTGTGTCGCCTTTGATATAATACGACTCATACAAGGCTTACACATCCCGTCTTTTTACCATAGTAGGGGTTAGTGTTCATAATAACGCGTGGGACATTTAAAAACTAAAACTGCTTATTAGCAATCAACTTTAATTAAAACAACTCAATTCTCCGTTCGTCAATATAAGTCATACCAAACCACCACTTATAGTGTACACGTGACAGTTTTTTCCGCCCACTAACTGTCTTTTTCTGAATTGGGTTGTCCGTTATCCGACTTTTTAAGAACTCCGACTGGTTTGCCCGTGTCCAGTTTTTATTCAAACGTTTAGCTTTAAACTTCGGAATTTATTTAATATCATCCCATAATTCCATACTTATACTAAACATAATATTTTTCCTTGCATTACATTTTTTGAAGTGAAAACTTCTTTAGCGGCGTTGAGCACTTTCGTAATGGGTATAAAAACTTAAACTCGCGTCAGGATCACGTGACCCTGATCGAAAAAGCGTAGGACGGATTTTTTGCAGAAATGTACCCTAAGACTACAACGTAGAGTTCATAATAAAAATCGAAAAAAAGCGTAAGATGCTACAGATACGCTAGTAGTTACTGTGACACGGTAACGTCACAGAATAGATAATAGTTAGTAGCAAGCATACCAAGGCGTTTTTCGTGACTGTAGTAGGTATAGGTACATACCTATTATAGATTTTATGAACTAGCGGCCGCCCGCGGCAGGTAGTAGTGGTCATTGGTACATGATTTTATAGATCTACTGTATTTATTTTTCGAGTGGAGCATTGCGGCGAGCGAAGCGAGCCGCCATGCGACCATGGGAACAGCGCGGCGAGCGAAGCGAGCCGTGCTGTGACTCCCCCCAAGCCCCCCAGAACCCCCTCCTCCTGAACCCGGGGGGAGCGTCGCGGCGAGCGAAGCGAGCCGTGCTGTGACCCCCCTTAGCCCCCCAGAACCCCCTCCTCCTATGTCTGCCGTTTTACTTCATTTAGGACCTACTTGTAGGTCGCGCGACAAGGTCCCTTCTAGCGGTTCCGACCCGTTGAGGATTTGGCTTTACGTAAAATTTAGGGTTCCGTATAGGGTTTTGATTAGGGTTATACTATATTGAGGAATTTGATTAAATGGTCGACTTTTAGGGTTCCTTAGGACTTTGATTGGAGTTTCAACTACACTTAGAAGCTTGATAATGTTAAAATTTTTAGGGTTCCTTAGGACTTTGATTGGGGTTTTACTACATTGAGGAATTTGATTAAGTGGTCAACTTTTAGGGTTCCTTAGGACTTTGATTGGAGTTTCAACTACACTTAGGAGCTTGATAATGTTAACATTTTTAGGGTTCCTTAGGACTTTGATTGGAATTTCAACTACACTTAGGAGCTTGATAATGCTAAAATTTTTAGGGTTCCTTAGGACTTTGATTGGGGTTTTACTACATTGAGGAACTTGATAAAATAAACAACTTTTAGGGTTCCTTAGGCCTTTAATTGGACTTTCAACTACACTTAGGACCTTGATTATGTAAACAATTTTAGGGTTCCTTAGCACTTTGATTGGAATTTCAACTACACTTAGGAGCGCGATAATGCTAAAATTTTTAGGGTTCCTTAGGACTTTGATTGGGGTTTTACTACATTGAGGAACTTGATAAAATAAACAACTTTTAGGGTTCCTACGTTTATAATCAAGTTTTCACTTCTGCCGGCACTCCCGGAGTGCAACCCGTATTTTTTTTTTCTAATTTTGTTATTCTCCAACACTGAAAAATACCCTTCACATGATCAAAGGATAATATCAATATCTTGGATATCATTTAATAGGTATTCGTTTAATATGCGGGTGAAATTTAAGTCACTGGTGTTTTATATGAAAAAAGTTATGGTACTGAAGTGACTGCCTAAAAGTTGAGAGTGAATGAGTTGAATTGGTGTGAGGTGATTTTTTTTCACTGTTTATGTTTCAACCCTTTTCGTATATCACATTCCGGCTTTTTTCCATCTCTAATTCCGCATTTTGATTGGTTAACGAGATCTCATGACGTATAATTTCAATGTATTGTATAATTTTAACGCAATTAAGTTTCATTATATTAATTAAAATGCGAGTGCAGCTGACGGGTGTTATTGTTTTAACTAGGCGTTTGCGTGTTCATAATGGTTTTAGGGTTCAGTAGATACTACTAGTAGTTGACAGAATACCAGCGCATAGCTTTTTCACAGTAGCTAGGCATTATGAGTCGAGGCCCTTTTGCTGCTGTAGCACACAGAAACAAGACGCACTTCTCCAGTATCGATGTATCTATTTGTATCTTTCTTATTTTAGTGTCCTTGTTTTTTACTGTTTTATGTGTGCTTATGTAGTAAATAAATAAATGTATGTTGTGTTGTTTGTTGTATCTTTTTGGTGCCAGTTGTGGTACATACACCAATTAATTTTTCAACGTCTAAAATGATTGATTAATTACTTTCAGATTTTTTGACACTATCTAGCCCTTAAACTAAGCAGAGCTTGTGCTATGAAAACCAGATGGCTGAATATAATATTTAAATGTTTTTTTTTGTAAATACATGCATAGAATACAATATTTACAATTAGATGTGTTCCAGCTGTACTTGCTGACTAATTTTATTCGAAGGCATTTTTGGTGGAATGTCAATGTTTTCTTGTACAAATTACATCTTAAGCCACGTTCACATCGAGCCAATAATATTCTCGACAGTTAAAGTACAGCCACATCTAAGCGACAAGCTGTGATATTTCATAGCGACACAGGTATGGCTATCAAACATCTCAGCATATCACCTAAATGTGGCCGTACCCTTATGCAAGGTGTGAACGCGTCTAGAAACTTCTAAATAAAATAGCGTGTTGTCCTACAAATGATAGCATAGCAGCCGTGGCGCCGCCTTGTGGCATTTTTAGGATTCTTCAGATAATTATATTGCTGGTTAATTTAATCTTAAAATGAACTATAGACAATAATAGAGTAAAGGCTCTACTAACATACACATACACATAGATATTGTCTAGATAATTCCTAGACAATCCACTTTCGGAAAATGTAATTTCTGTGATACGCTTATAAACTAATAAGAACTTATAAGATCATCAAAATGTTATTTCTGATCATGATTTTGTGTTATTGCAAGCTAATCAGGAGGCTTCGAACTCACAATCAAAAAGTCTTCATAGCTCCACTATGCAATTAGTTCTCTGTCCCCCTGATATTTCAGAATAGCCTCCTTAACTCTTGATTGAACATTTCTCGATTTAATTTTAGTGCTCGAAACGTTTACGATCTTTGTCACCCTTTCTGAAACGGTAGCGTCAACAAAAACCTGTCCTTTGATATTTCGGCTATTTATGGAGCGGTCTATAAAGTGTGGGATCTTCTTAGATTGTCACTGGTTTTTATAGTACGGGTTAAAGTTCGTGAGTAATTTGGAGAGTTCCTTATTTTACTGCCCTGTCTATAATTTGGAGAGTACCTTATTTTACTGCCCTGTCTTAGGTTGGTGTTACATTTTAGGCTGACACATCAAAAAGTCAGACCAAAGAGTAAACAAGTGATTTAGAGCTATAACTTTTAGTTTTAGCATTCTATAAATATTAGGAGTCCCTTCTGTATTATAGTAACTCTTACTTTGCACTATTCCAATTTCTTTTTTTTCTATGTAAAATAACAAACGAGCTTACGGCCCATTCTGATGGTAAGCGGTCACTGTCGCCCATAGACACTAAAGGCCTGCGCACACCTAGTTCGCTGGCGGTAGCGATCAGTGAAACGCTGTCAAATATCGCTGTCAAATCTCAAATCTGACAGCGATATTTGACAGCGTTTCACTGATCGCTACCGCCAGCGAACTAGGTGTGTTCGAGCCATAACAAAACCAAGGGTGCTGTCGTTGCGTTGCCTACCCTGGAGGAGATTATTTCATTTTGTTTTGAAACAAATTTGATACTTTTTCTGGGGAACAAAAAGGAAAAGCTTAGTCAAATGATTTCACAATTTCTATTGAATTTTTAAATAAGTTATTCTTAAGATCCAAGTAGAATATCTTCGAGAATACTCCTCAAACTATTTCTGGCCATTCACAGTCCAGGATCGTCACGAGTGTTCACTGAATTTTGAGACACGCTTGTCTTTTATAAATTGCATTCCTCGTGGCAGACTGTACAGAAAGGGTTATTCCAGTAGATCCCCCTTATCGATATTATACACGCTATCGTTATTCACCTGAGGCGAGCGGGACGATTCTCTAGTAGCCGCTGTCAATAGCAGTTTGGCGAATTGGGCCGATGATAAGCTTCTTTTCAAATTCTCACCACTGCGTACACTATATCTTAAAGCTTTACTAATTTCGCATGAAACAAGAAAAACCACAGCACAATTACTTGTGTCTGAAAGCCTAGGAGAGTGATGAGTGGATGGATATGTGAGCAGAGGTAGACCAAAGAAAACATGGATGAGCTGTGTAAAAGATGATATGGATAAGAGAGGAGTGAATGCAGAGATGACGACTGACAGAGGGGAATGGAAGAGACATGTTGTGCCGACCCAACATAAAGTGGGATAAGGGCAGGCAGCAGAAGTCTATTACTTGAAACTGCCACATGAAAAGAGTTTTTGAATATCGAATGACAAAGGTGGGTACGGTGAGGAATAACCCCACAAAGACTTATGGCTTCACGTCCTATTTGATGAATTCGACCGAACACACCGAAACCAGTTAGTAGTGATCCACTGAGCTCTTCATCACCTCAATGATGTGGATCACGAAGATTATTCCAGAGGGATCACTTTACGCTGGTTAAGTTCGTGTTTAGAAGTATCACGTTGTTTTAGTTGAAATAATGTTATTGCGCGTGCGTTTGTGTAAAGTTTTATTACCTTACTTACCTTTTGTTTTGTTTACTTACGATTAGTTTTGTGTTTAATATCTGCATTTTGAGACTTTAGCTGCAAACTTAATTGATTATGTTGAATTGTAAGTCATGCCATAATATTTTTTGAATAAAAAAACCGGTTGTCTGTAAAGTCGGTTTACTGATGATAGTTGAACGTGACAACGTCGTATAGCTGTCCACGCAGACGCATCGCTCACTCAAGTAGGAAGGAGACAGATGTCGAACGCTGCCGAACGCGGAGGCCGATTGTGCCTTTTTGTCGCTCGTTCCGCGCTCTCGCTTGCACTTCAAGCCATGAATGGAACGCCTCAGAGCGAGGTAACGCATGAGGCATGTTTTTCAGCCGGCTCCACCGAATTATAAGACGTTGTCACGTCAAAAAGGGTGTTTTTACATTGGCTTTTATGGCGCAGCAGGTATAATTATGTAACTGAAATAGAAGGGACGAGAGTTCGATTCTCGCATATTTTTCCGACAGAGATTTTCCGTCAATCTGGATCTAGCTAGCAACTAGTTAGGTATTAGCTAAGTAGTCCAGTGTCAGTGGAAAGCTAGTTTCAACTATGTTCCATAATATGATTATTATCACTGTTAGGAAAGATTTTTCCATCTACGGAATAACGATTCGTCGAATGAAAAAATAATGTCAATCCTTGTTTTTGACAAGCTTAAACAAGAGATGGTTTTATTTTTTGACAAGCCTAAAAAAAGATGGATATATTAATATGTTTTATGCCGGATAAGTTTATTTGTAGATTGTAAAATTAGCTAAACAAAATACTAACATTACAATTACATAAACAAATCAATAATACTACAGTAATAATCTCTTTATGAAGTTATAGTTTTACAAAGCCATAAAATATAACTGCATATTTGTAAAAGGATAGTAATTTGTCAACAAACTAAACGCAGTAAACTAACAATGTTTGGAGCAAATTGGCTGCTCGAGGTGTTGGGGACATAAAGGTTTATTGAATTTATACATTGTAAATACACTTGGGTTCCAATTTCTGATGTAAAAATGAGGCACAATTTAAATTACTAAAAATGAAGCTTTTTTAAAAATTTTCTACTTAGAGATAGAGAGAGAGATAGAACAAGCATATGGTCCACCTGATGTTAACTGGGTAACCATAGACTATAACAAAACATTGCTTCGAAGGTCACGCACGTCAGAAACGTGCACTACGATACACTGCGTTCACCAACTTGAGACATAGATATTCAGCCTCACGTGCCAGTAATTTTCGTATTTGAAAGAAACTCTTGTACTTCTTAGCGTGTCATTAGTTCTTGCGAACCACTGTGGTGAAAGGATTTTAATGTGCCCCTCAAAGAGGCTCCTTTATTGCACTTGGCACGAACTGAGAACTGATTTTCTTACGAACTTTTAACTAAACAATAAAGTAAAAAAACTTAAATGCTAAACTTTTTGACTCTTGTACTAAACAAACAATAAAGCTACAAAGCGCTAATTGGTAACTTTAGCAAGTAAATTTAGGTACATTGCCGGCGACAGCGCCGTTCATAATACAGGAGTTGGACTGTCTGTCTCTGTCGCTAAAATACGCGTAAGGATGCTGCTCTGAGAGCATAAATCAGATGTTCCAGACAGCTTATTAATATTTGTGTTGAAGAGCCTAAAACTCTGGAAGTGACTACGGTTGTAGGGAATAAATATTGCACATCGGCTTTTCGGCTTTGTAAAGCGCTATCTCTTTCTGAAGCACACTACTCTCTAGGAAGCTGAAATTAGCCGATGTTCAATATTTATTGGCTATGACTGTAACTTTGTCTTGTTTTTATGTGAAAGAAAGACAAACGAGCGAACGGTCCACCTAATGGTAAGCGGTCACCATCGCCCATATACACAACACCAAGGGTGCTGTCGTTGCATTGCCTACCTTGGAGGAGTTTTTAACATTTTTATTGAAGCTATTCATGTTGTACCTAAGGGGGAAAACCTCTGGCATCAGTTCGGAAAAGAGCCTCTTTGAGGCGTACTTAAAATCCTTTCACCACTCTTGATTCGAAAGAATCAGTGACACGATAAGAAGAAGAAGTTCAGCATAGAAAGTAGTATGAAGTTGGGTGTTTAAGTTGCATTACAATTTTATAATTATTCATGTTGGTTGGCCTCACAAATCAGTTGGTGAAAGCTCTGCCTTGATACCCAGGGTTACGTCACGTCTTCATTCTCCATGTAACTACATTTTTATGATGAACATCGATGTTTATTTTATGCTTTGTTTACTTATCTATTGAGAGGCCAGCGGAGGGCGAATTTTCATACAAACGTAATACCAAAATTATTACTAGTTTAGGCAGATTTTCACTATATTATTGTAATAACTGTATTCATATAGTATTAATCTAGGTTCCTGAATTGTTTTTATTTTAAATCACTTACCCCAAATGAAATAAACAGCAATCGCATTTTACACATTTTTTTCATTGCAAAATGTGATTGGCTTTAATTTAAATTGTGGTAAGTAATTTAAAATTAAAACTGTTCAGGAACCTAGATAAATACTATACAAATACAATTATTACAATAATATAGTGATAATCTGCTTAAATTAGTTATCATTTTGGTATTACGTTTGTATGAAAATTCGCCCTCCGCCGGCCCCTTAAGTACAAAAGAAAAATTTTCGCACAAATATCTGTGTTCCAGTTTCACATATCCCAATCCAACCCTCTCCAATCTATCAAAAACAGATTTTTATTTCACCTTTTACTACTATAGTTTACACTTATATCGACGGTTAAACATATATATAATAATCATTAAGGGAATAGATATCATCATATTAAAAATGTATAAGGCGTTTTGCCTTTGACTTTTTAACCTCAAAATTTCCTCAGATCTCTTCCATGTTCTTCTATTTCTTCGTCAGTAATACTAAAGATCCCTAGGTGCGTTTGTTAAAGCTCGAAGCGAAAGAGACGCAAGATTTTAAGTAGTTTAACCGACGGAACTTAAATTCAAGACAGCTTAGGATTTTTAGGATTAAAAAAAACTGGTAAGAACTGAACCGTAGTTTGTTGCCTGTTAAGCCTTGCGCACATCTAAACGTTCTGCAGTGGCGATAATGCTAGGAAAGGCTTCTTTTTAATGGCTTATGATACTAATCTCCATGAATCGTTTGTCGAGTCAAACATCTACCAAACTTGCTAAGTCTGAATCTGCCCAGAGAAAACTTCTCAATGCAATTTGCGTCTAATATTGTTGATTTGCGTCTGATATTTGACTGGCCTCTCAGCTCCATCCAAATAAATAAAATAAATAAATAAATATTGTGGGCAATTCACACAACACCATAATGATAATGAATCCATCCATCTCCTTTCGGTAGGTATCTTATTTTTTTTTAGCTGTAAGTTTTCCGAAGAAAATATATGACACGAATGATTGCCTATACCTGCCGAGGATCAGTCACGTTTTACGTAGGGATTTGAATTCACAACATCAAACAGTAGATGTTACCACTGCGCCAATAGTTCGCAGCCCCCAGGCAGTATAATAAAACAGGTAAGTACCATCTCTAAGAAACTAGTCTATTTGTACGTGTCCCGGCAAGTTACTGTGCTATTATTAAAAAGTTGCCGCGCGAATAATAAGGTATTCATTTTATGCAGATGTGACAGTGAGAAATTTCTAGGCTATTTTCAAATATTGTTTTGGTATGTTGTGTAGTAATCCACAGTTATGGTCGTTCTTGCACTGGCATCGGTTAAGAGTTGAATTAGTTCACCATCATCATCAGCCTGAAGAAGTACACTGCTGGACATCCTCCCCTACACATTTCCAGAAAGAACGATTCTGGAGCCTAATTCTCGGCTCATCTTGGATCATTTTGCAATTTTATTTTATTGCTCCTTTTCGAAGAGAGAATGGATGATTTCCTTGAGTAGGTAATACATCGACGTCCGCATCGTAGAAGCCTCGACAGCTATGATATACGGAAAACGTAGAAAAAGTGCGGGGTTGTGTGTGCAATGCCAATGTGAGATTTTCAATGTCCCATATTATACACATTAGCATTTTTTTTTTTTTTTTTTTCGTTTAAAAAAAAATGCCAATGTGTATAATATGGGACATTGAAAATCTCGGTTGGCCCGAGAATTGGCTCCTGGGGCTCAATTCTAGACCAGTGATTTTTTTTATATATATCATAAGAACTGTCAGTTTCTATAGTGAATTTGACAGTTCTTGTGATATATATATCTATTACCGTGACAAAAAAGTCACTGGTCTAGAATTGAGCCCCAGAGCCCTTTCCATCGATCGACTTCGAGCGATCTTAACAATGTCGGTGGTCCATCTGCTAGGTGAGGGGAGGCTTGGTACGCAATGGTACAAATTGGAACCAAGTTCGTTTTTTTCGATAGACATAGATACCTTTCGGATCCCCTAATACCAAGTAACATAATAAAGTTCTTCGAGGATATCTCAAGAAAGGTAGTCAGAGTTATTGTTTAAGTATACATTTTGCCCATTACCTACATTTTCCAGTAATTGGTAAGTTTTCAATACCAATTTCAAATGTTATCTAATCTTTGCAATAGTTTTGTAATTCAAAGACAATTTATTAGAGCATCCGAATTATGTGAGTTAACAATCACTAAACTTTCGACATAATATTAGAAATACCTGTGCGTTGAAACTACGAAGTTGTGGCACTCAAAATTAATTTCTAAGAATTTGCTTTCTTAGATTATGTATAGGCTCCTTCGTAAGCTTAAATACGTAAATAACAAAACAAGTTTTCTTAAAAATTTATTTATTTTATTTTATTGTGCTTCTCATAATATTAATTGGACATTCTCGTCCAGAGTTTCATACATTGTGTCAATTTGAATAATTAAAAAAACAGCATACATATAGTAATAAATAATGGAAGTACAAAATAAAGGAAAACAAGAAACAAAACAATTTTGATCAATCAAAACCAAGACGAGGCTTTTTACAAAGAAATTAGATTAATTGATTTACTTGGCATACAAATAAAATTTATTATCTCCTATTACGGAGGACAAAAACTCTAAAACCACATTTAGGAAATTAAAATATAATGCAGTAGTCAAGTTTCATCGTACAAAATGATCTTACTACAAGAAGCAGAAGAGTTCAGCCAAGTTACTAGTTCTTTCTTAGGCACCCAGTGTCAGACTAATAAACTAGAAGGAACCGTGTAAGAGCAGAATAAAATCGTTTGCATAATCAAATAAAAATTATTACAAGAAGGTAGATATATAACGCAAACTTTTATACAATCTCACAACAAAATGTTAATATATAACTATAGTAGTAAACGGTTTAAGTCAATAAATTAAGTTTAAAGTGCTTGTTGCACCAAATACAATTATTATTTTAAATGCATTTTTATAGTAATCTTGAAGGACAATGTAGAAAATAATTTTGTGATAAGATCCTATGAAGGAAGTCTTAAATTATGAACCGTGGGTATAATGATATGATTATAAAATTCAACTTACTATCTTAAATAATTCATTTTTACTATTTTTGTACACTATCTACACACAAAAACAAAATTTTACAACCATTTTTACAAACCCAATTAAAAACTCACAAATCCTGTGATATTTAAAAGACTAGCTCAAAATAACTTACTAGGACGAAAACACTATCACTACACTTAAAAGTAAGGTCACGACCGTGAATTTTGTACAAAACAATAAATCTATTCATCTAATGAAAAAAATTGAAGGTTATAGAAATAATTACAATCAAACGTTTTTATCTTCATGGTTTCATGAAATATTCTACCTATTAGCTTACAGAATATCACAAGATAATAGTACTAGGTAATTTTCACGAAGAAAATGCTACATAATTATCGTCCATACACTCCACTGGACAGGGACGATTTCTCCTAAGCGACACTCATTAGTTCAAAGAAGAAGTCCCTACGAGGTTTCATTAGCGTTCATACATATTCGACAGTAACATATCGCTCCATCAACCTTTTTGTCGACAGACGAGGCCAATGCTTAGGCCGTAGAAATAACTACTAAATTCAAAAGGTCAACACTGTGATTTCACTACCATAATGGCACAGCCCGAGGTAAACTCCGTTCATGACATCGGTATTTCGGCGGATAGCCTATGCCGTGATGAAGCCCTGGTTCCACACGTTCCGCAGGTATTATTGCTGTACCCTGAGTCGGAGCCAAATGAGGAGTCTCCACTGGGGGGTTTTGGAGACGCTCTTGGCCCCCTCCAGCATGCTATACCAGGGAGTTCCCCTCCCGGCCAGGCACTTCCAGCTCCCATTTGCATGGGAGCTTGAGGTCTGGCCCCAACCGTTCCCACTTGAGGGTACAATCTGAGCAGTGCGTCAAGCAACACGCCTTCGTGGAACTCTGAAGGATCTGGTGGGTGGACGTGTCGAGGCATTCGCTGATGCGCACGTCGTCTTTCCAGAGACTTGGGTCTTCTGTCAAGACGTTGCTGCCTTGGCCGATGGGGCAAGGAATGCGGCGCTTGTGGTCTGGAGCAGGTCCGACAAGGGGCTGCTTCTCCGACTAGGCTGAGTTCGTCTTCGGCAAAGTGATCATCACTGTGTATGCTGTCGTCAGATCTGTGTGGTAGCTCTTCGTAGAGAGGAGCGCCGCAAGTGTCTCCTCCACAGGAGCTGCCTCCTCGCCATGTTCCTCCAGAGCCACAGACGAAGACTCGTCCTGGATGGTTTGATCGTTTTGTTTCTACCATCTGTAATGTAAAGAACCGTTATTTAGTACATGAATACTCAAGTTTACAATCATATTTCAATAGAGACAATGTCTTCGGGATTGTAAAATGCACGACATTTTAAAATAAATCTCAATTTAGAATTGTTTTATCTATTTTAATTGTTTTGTAACAAAAACTTCAAACCCATTAATCACTAAAATTCGAATTATTAAAGCAAACTTAATTGTTTTCACAAAACACCACCTCTGTCGCCTGCCAATATTTATGAACTTATAGGAGCCTACGAGTTTTAAGGTCAATTAAAGATATAGCGAGTAAATAAAGTCTAGACTAACTACAAACAGATTTACAAACGATAAACCCTAAAGTTGCGCCGAAATATTTGAGCAATTACAGCAAAATAAGTAAGGGACTGAAGAAGAAAATGATGCTGGTATCAACTTATCTGATTTAAGTTTAGTTTTGAGACGAATTGCTGACTTTACTTTATAAATAATTAAATTTATGATTGCTTTGTAATAATATTTTGTTTAAACAATTTCGAGAAACATAAACTTAGTTAAACATTTAATTTACAGAAAAGTTACTAAAGTAGTATTAGTCTATGTTCTGTACTAAAAGGTAGGCTTTATTGTAACAAAAAATAAAACAATTGAATTATTATGATAGTGATTGATAGCACTGTCACCAACGAAATTTTTTAGAAACAAATATTTTGACTGTAGTGAGACAATATCATTGCTAGGATCAGCCCGAAAAAGTCCTTCCTTTATTTCCATGAAGAACTGAGCAGGTTGAATGTAGATGGATATTTATGTGGGTAGAGGTAGGCCAAAGAAAAGATGGATGAACAGTGTGAAAGATGACATGGGTAAGAAAGAAGCGAATACAGAGATGACGGCTGATAGAGGAGAATGGAAGAGGAGAACATGTTGTGCCGACGCTACATAAAGTGTGATAAAGGCATGAAGAAGAAGAAGAACTAAGGAGGTTGCCGTAGCAGGAGGATTGGCAGCCACGGCATGGAGAGTAAGATAGGATGGAGAAAAAGAGGTAATGGACAAGTCATATTCTATGCCAGGATTCATCATCATCATCATCATCATCATCATCAGCCTGAAGAAGTCCACTGCTGGACATAGGCCTCCCCTAAACATTTCCAGGAAGAACGATTCTGAGCTCTTTCCATCCACCGGTTTCCCGCGATCTTAACAATGTCAGGTATGCCAGGATTACGGCGGTAAAATTACAAAAAAACTTGGAAGAAAAATTGAAAAGTCTTTACCTCCAATTGTGGTTCAATCTCAGGCCTATGTGGAAGCGGTGGTCGTCTCGGCATGTCTTGGAGATCTTCGTAAAGAGGAGCCGGGGGCGGAGCTCGTCTCGTGGAGCCTTGAGAGTGATGTGCTGAGAACTTTGAAGGCAGGAGGTTGGTGACTTTTCGTTTGTGTCTGTCGAAGAAACAAAACCTGTTAGTGATGGAGTCACCTCCATTTGTGAGAGCAATTTAATAGACTACAAAAAACCAAAGAAATCATCATACGTCATCATCTCAGCCCAGTGTCACGTACTGCTGGGTATAAGCCTTCCTTTTCTGCCAGCTTACTCTGTACTGTGCGTATTTTATTCTTTTGACCAAGATTCAAGATTCAAGATTCAATAAGCGTTTATTCAATACGATACAAGAATCACTTTGAAACGTCTTAAAGCTAGGTGAGTCTAGGTGCCAGTTCCACGCGACCAAGCGTAGAAGAACAGGCAACAAACTACGTCTCGGTTCCTACCGTTTTTTTATATGATCCTTTTACAAATCAAAAATAGTCTAAAATAATAGCAGTGAAGTTCCAGTGTGGTGCCACTTCACTTAGTCAGACGTATGCAATGTAATTATACAAAAGCAAAAGTTTCAAAGACAGCACACGCTACGCTTCAAAGTTATAATAAAGTATCTACACAGATATAAAAATAAGATATTAAATAGTAGGTACAGACATTGCAAATTGACATGCTAGCTTCCTATGGGTAGAGTGACCGGGACATCGGGCCACGCAGTTTTATCATTCATATAGCTATCTAGAGTATAGTACGCTTTCTTTATCAAATTACTCTTAATATAGGCTTTAAACTTCACCTGCAAAATTGTGACTCTGGCTTCTCTTTCCCACAGGGAAGTAAAACTTGCGCTTAACAAGTGGCTGAGAAACCTCAGTCACGCTGAAACAGAGGAATTACTTAAAGTTATAATATAGTATATGTATTTATCACACACTCGAGTACACACACACACACACCCACACCCACCCACACACACACCCACACCCACCCACTCACTCACCCACACACAACACGGGGTAGGCTTCCCTCTGTGCTAACCAGACTCTCAAGAGACTGGGGGAATCATGGAGGCCTACCCACGACACGCTCATACACACACACACACACATACACACCCTTACACCCATCCACACCTACCCAAACCCTCATTATATACTCTCACACGCATCCTTTCCTCCATTTACACACACTCTCACACTACATAAATATAATTCCTACTTACTATTGCATGCGTTTAAGTAGGTATACTAAATTAGGATATTTTATATTTTACGTTTAAATAATCTGGCAGAAATAATATATTTTTATACACACTTACCATGAACAAACCACTTGACTGCTCGACAACAAATTGTAAAACCGAAGGAAACGCAGGTCCTACGACACAAGATTATTCATCTTAGTGTAGGCTCTGCATATCACTTTATGTACAAATTGTTATTGTCCTTTTCCATTAGTGTTATTCTGTCTGTTGCTCTGTATGTCCTATTTTTTGAAAATAAACTTTTATTATTTATTATTTATTTAATAGTTCGCAGCCCCCAGGCAGTATAATAAAACAGGTAAGTACCATCTCTAAGAAACTAGTCTATTTGTACGTGTCCCGGCAAGTTACTGTGCTATTATTAAAAAGTTGCCGCGCGAATAATAAGGTATTCATTTTATGCAGATGTGACAGTGAGAAATTTCTAGGCTATTTTCAAATATTGTTTTGGTATGTTGTGTAGTAATCCACAGTTATGGTCGTTCTTGCACTGGCATCGGTTAAGAGTTGAATTAGTTCATCATCATCATCAGCCTGAAGAAGTACACTGCTGGACATCCTCCCCTACACATTTCCAGAAAGAACGATTCTGGAGCCTAATTCTCGGCTCATCTTGGATCATTTTGCAATTTTATTTTATTGCTCCTTTTCGAAGAGAGAATGGATGATTTCCTTGAGTAGGTAATACATCGACGTCCGCATCGTAGAAGAGGCTTCTACGATGCGACAGCTATGATATACGGAAAACGTAGAAAAAGTGCGGGGTTGTGTGTGCAATGCCAATGTGAGATTTTCAATGTCCCATATTATACACATTAGCATTTTTTTTTTTTTTTTTTTTTCGTTAAAAAAAAATGCCAATGTGTATAATATGGGACATTGAAAATCTCGGTTGGCCCGAGAATTGGCTCCTGGGGCTCAATTCTAGACCAGTGATTTTTTTTATATATATCATAAGAACTGTCAGTTTCTATAGTGAATTTGACAGTTCTTGTGATATATATATCTACCGTGACAAAAAAGTCACTGGTATAGAATTGAGCCCCAGAGCCCTTTCCATCGATCGACTTCGAGCGATCTTAACAATGTCGGTGGTCCATCTGCTAGGTGAGGGGAGGCTTGGTACGCATTGGTACAAATTGGAACCAAGTTCGTTTTTTTCGATAGACATAGATACCTTTTGGATCCTCTAATACCTAGTAACATAATAAAGTTCTTCGAGGATATCTCAAGAAAGTTAGTCAGAGTTATTGTTTAAGTATACATTTTGCCCATTACCTACATTTTCCAGTAATTAGTATGTTTTCAATACCAATTTCAAATGTTATCTAATCTTTGCAATAGTTTTGTAATTCAAAGACAATTTATTAGAGCATCCGAATTATGTGAGTTAACAATCACTAAACTTTCGACATAATATTAGAAATACCTGTGCGTTGAAACTACGAAGTTGTGGCACTCAAAATTAATTTCTAAGAATTTGCTTTCTTAGATTATGTATAGGCTCCTTCGTAAGCTTAAATACGTAAATAACAAAACAAGTTTTCTTAAAAATTTATTTATTTTATTTTATTGTGCTTCTCATAATATTAATTGGACATTCTCGTCCAGAGTTTCATACATTGTGTCAATTTGAATAATTAAAAAAACAGCATACATATAGTAATAAATAATGGAAGTACAAAATAAAGGAAAACAAGAAACAAAACAATTTTGATCAATCAAAACCAAGACGAGGCTTTTTACAAAGAAATTAGATTAATTGATTTACTTGGCATACAAATAAAATTTATTATCTCCTATTACGGAGGACAAAAACTCTAAAACCACATTTAGGAAATTAAAATATAATGCAGTAGTCAAGTTTCATCGTACAAAATGATCTTACTACAAGAAGCAGAAGAGTTCGGCCAAGTTACTAGTTCTTTCTTAGGCACCCAGTGTCAGACTAATAAACTAGAAGGAACCGTGTAAGAGCAGAATAAAATCGTTTGCATAATCAAATAAAAATTATTACAAGAAGGTAGATATATAACGCAAACTTTTATACAATCTCACAACAAAATGTTATTATATAACTATAGTAGTAAACGGTTTAAGTCAATAAATTAAGTTTAAAGTGCTTGTTGCACCAAATACAATTATTATTTTAAATGCATTTTTATAGTAATCTTGAAGGACAATGTAGAAAATAATTTTGTGATAAGATCCTATGAAGGAAGTCTTAAATTATGAACCGTGGGTATAATGATATGATTATAAAATTCAACTTACTATCTTAAATAATTCATTTTTACTATTTTTGTACACTATCTACACACAAAAACAAAATTTTACAACCATTTTTACAAACCCAATTAAAAACTCACAAATCCTGTGATATTTAAAAGACTAGCTCAAAATAACTTACTAGGACGAAAACACTATCACTACACTTAAAAGTAAGGTCACGACCGTGAATTTTGTACAAAACAATAAATCTATTCATCTAATGAAAAAAATTGAAGGTTATAGAAATAATTACAATCAAACGTTTTTATCTTCATGGTTTCATGAAATATTCTACCTATTAGCTTACAGAATATCACAAGATAATAGTACTAGGTAATTTTCACGAAGAAAATGCTACATAATTATCGTCCATACACTCCACTGGACAGGGACGATTTCTCCTAAGCGACACTCATTAGTTCAAAGAAGAAGTCCCTACGAGGTTTCATTAGCGTTCATACATATTCGACAGTAACATATCGCTCCATCAACCTTTTTGTCGACAGACGAGGCCAATGCTTAGGCTGTAGAAATAACTACTAAATTCAAAAGGTCAACACTGTGATTTCACTACCATAATGGCACAGCCCGAGGTAAACTCCGTTCATGACATCGGTATTTCGGCGGATAGCCTATGCCGTGATGAAGCCCTGGTTCCACACGTTCCGCAGGTATTATTGCTGTACCCTGAGTCGGAGCCGAATGAGGAGTCTCCACTGGGGGGTTTTGGAGACGCTCTTGGCCCCCTCCAGCATGCTATACCAGGGAGTTCCCCTCCCGGCCAGGCACTTCCAGCTCCCATATGCATGGGAGCTTGAGGTCTGGCCCCAACCGTTCCCACTTGAGGGTACAATCTGAGCAGTGCGTCAAGCAACACGCCTTCGTGGAACTCTGAAGGATCTGGTGGGTGGACGTGTCGAGGCATTCGCTGATGCGCACGTCGTCTTTCCAGAGACTTGGGTCTTCTGTCAAGACGTTGCTGCCTTGGCCGATGGGGCAAGGAATGCGGTGCTTGTGGTCTTGAGCAGGTCCGACAAGGGGCTGCTTCTCCAACAAGACTGAGTTCGTCTTCGGCAAAGTGATCGTCACTGTGTATGCTGTCGTCAGATCTGTGTGGTAGCTCTTCGTAGAGAGGAGCGCCACAAGTGTCTCCTCCACAGGAGCTGCCTCCTCGCCATGTTCCTCCAGAACCACAGACAAAGACTCGTCCTGGATGGTTTGATCGTTTTGTTTCTACCATCTGTAATGTAAAGAACCGTTATTTAGTTCATGAATACTCAAGTTTAAAATCATATTTCAATAGAGACAATGTCTTCGGGATTGTAAAATGCACGACATTTTAAAATAAATCTTAATTTAGAATTGTTTTGTAACGAAAACTTCAAACTCATTAATCACTAAAATTCGAATTATTAAAGCAAACTTAATTGTTTTCACAAAACACCACCTCTGTCGCCTCCCAATATTTATGAACTTATAGGAGCCTACGAGTTTTAAGGTCAATTAAAGATATAGCGAGTAAATAAAGTCTAGACTAACTACAAACAGATTTACAAACGATAAACCCTAAAGTTGCGCCGAAATATTTGAGCAATTACAGCAAAATAAGTAAGGGACTGAAGAAGAAAATGATGCTGGTATCAACTTATCTGATTTAAGTTTAGTTTTGAGACGAATTGCTGACTTTACTTTATAAATAATTAAATTTATGATTGCTTTGTAATAATATTTTGTTTAAACAATTTCGAGAAACATAAACTTAGTTAAACATTTAATTTACAGAAAAGTTACTAAAGTAGTATTAGTCTATGTTCTGTACTAAAAGGTAGGCTTTATTGTAACAAAAAATAAAACAATTGAATTATTATGATAGTGATTGATAGCACTGTCACCAACGAAATTTTTTAGAAACAAATATTTTGACTGTAGTGAGACAATATCATTGCTAGGATCAGCCCGAAAAAGTTCTTCCTATATTTCCATGAAGAACTGAGCAGAGGTTGAATGTAGATGGATATTCATGTGGGTAGAGGTAGGCCAAAGAAAAGATGGATGAACAGTGTGAAAGATGACATGGATAAGAAAGAAGTGAATACAGAGATGACGGCTGATAAAGGAGAATGGAAGAGGAGAACATGTTGTGCCGACGCTACATAAAGTGGGATAAAAGCAGAAAAAAGAAGAACTGAGGAGGTTGCCGTAGCAGGAAGATTAGCAGCCACACTGTTGGTATAAGTGCTTAGGCTGTTTCCTGTCTTTTAGTGCGTTTTTGTTTTATTACTCAACTAGCTGATTGAACTATTATATGGCCTGATGTTAAGTGATAACCATCGCCTATAACGTAGGCCACGTCAGGATCGTACCCTAGGATGCACTACCTTGCATCCATCAACTTGAGGCATACAGATATTCAGCCTCACGTGCTAGTAGATAATTTCACCGGCACCCATACCCTTGAAACCGAAACAGCAATGCTACTTCACGGCAGAAATAATAGGCATGGAGGATAAGATAGGATGTAGGGAAAGGGGTAATGGACAGGCTAAATTCTATGCCAGTATTACGGTGGTAAAATTACAAAAAAACTTGGAAGAAAAATTGAAAGGTCTTTACCTCCAGTTGTGGTTCAATCTCAGGCCTGTGTGGAAGCGGTGGTCGTCTCGGCATGTCTTGGAGATCCTCGTAAAGAGGAGCGGGGGGCGGAGCTCGTCTCGTGGAGCCTTGAGAGTGATGTGCTGAGGACTTTGAAGGCAGGAGGTTGGTGACTTTTCGTTTGTGTCTGTCAAAGAAAAAAAACCTGTTAGTGATGGAGTCACCTCCATTTGTGAGAGCAATTTAATAGACTACAAAAAACCAAAGAAATCATCATACGTCATCATCTCAGCCCAGTGTCACGTACTGCTGGGTATAAGCCTTCCTTTTCTGCCAGCTTACTCTGTACTGTGCGTATTTTATTATTTTGACCTATATCACAGATAAGATAATACTATACTAGTACCTATATACAATTTATACCTACAATAATGACGCAAATCTGGTCCTCCTTAAGAACCCCCAAGAATTTGAACCCGTTAGTTTACAATCAGTAATCGTAGTTCCTACCACTACACCGATGTGTTCTTTAAGGGGGTACGATTTCCATACAAACTTAATTTACACAACTATGGGCGAATAAAGTATTAATGTACACTAAAATAGCTGTAATAGGCTTTTACAGTGGTCCTTATTACCGGCCAGTTATATAAAGTTAGAGTGTCAGCCGTTGGTCGTGGCAGTCGGGGCTTCAGAAAAAAAACTAACAGACTTTTACGTCTATTTTGAAACAGTGATGTACAAAATTGACTTTATGCTAAAAGCTAGTACCCGTTAGAAAGAATGACGAAAAAATTATTTTTTTGGTTTTTTATTAATATTTCTGATATCCTACAGTTTTCTCCAACTTTATATAACTGGCCGGCAATAAAGACCACTGTATAATTCTATTACAGCTATTTCAGTGTACAATTATACTTTGCTTGCCCATAGTTGTGTAAATTCAGTTTGTATCGGAATCGAACGACCTTAAGCGTATACATTTAATATTCCTCTGTAGAATTTTGAAGTCCCGATCATAATCAAACCCAAATAAGCAAAATAAGTGCTTCTGCTTTGAATTGAGCCTCAAAATCCCTGCCAATCCATTACAAATAATAGATTTGGATTCATAACTCCGTAATACCTGTCTTTGAATAGAATCGAAGATATTATAAAGTAATTAGGCATGGTCTCTTGGTAGCAGATGTTTGTACAAAGAATTGAAGAATCTTCCTATCGCATTTGGGAGGGTAAAAAACGCAGGTAGCGCGTTTGATGTTTTCATTATATTAAATTATATTTGGCAGAATAATGACGTGGTATCGTTTTAATGGTTATAATTGCAGTGGGAATACGGCTGCATTTTTAGTTACTTGGTTTTCTGCGGCCAGTTTTTGCGGCCTGGTTAAAAACCAATGATTTAAAAGCTTTTTGTGTTTTTTGAGGTGGTTTAATTAAACTTAGATCTGTTTTTAGTAAACATTTGGAGATGCAAAAATTAAAACTACGAAATAATTTGAATGAGTTTTATTTAACTTTATCTACTCTGATACTATAAAACGAAGATAATAAAACTGAAAACAAAATTCTTATGACAAACATTACGTACAGGTCAAACATAATAAAAAAAAAGTTACATTACGATACAGGTCTTGTATGGACACCTGTATCATAATATAACTTTTTTATCATAACGATACTGCTTCAACTGGACTAAGGAAGTTGAAGCTCTACTTTAATAAAAAAAAGGTTCAGTGAACGAGTCCGGACGACGCAACACGCATGCGCAATCGATGTTTGCACCTTGGCGCCAACATTTGACATTTAAAGAATCTTTTCAATATTTAAACAAAGTTTGGTTTTGTTTGTAAAATACATAAGTTTTTGTGTAAAAACATGTCTGAAAGCGAGGATAGTAGTGATTGTACACCACCAGACATTCTCGAAGCTGACAAAATCTATTAGGAGCTACTATAATAAATCTTACCACGAATTCATGGTATGGAAAATGAATAAAAAGCTACATCATTTTCTGAAAATGTGTTGTTAGCGTACTTTCAAGAGTTATCTGAATAATATAAAGTGTCAAGTATGTGGGTTAAATACTCCATGATTAAAAGCACACTCAATATTTACAACGAAGTTAACATAACTAAATATAGCAAGCTGATTGCATCAGCGTTTTATTTGCAATATTGTTTTACGTATTATTATGAGAGTAGATGAAGTAGTGTATGACACTGTATATAACTTAACTTGGTCTTATAACACTCGTGTGATACTATAAGAAAACTCACTCATGTTATAAGAACCCTTATTATGCAACAGTATCATAAACTACTATTATTGCAATGACTAGTTGTTCGATTTTAGTAGCGGCATTTATAATATTCACATAATTGTAATGTTGTTTTTTTTCACTCGATTTTATTGTAACAAAACCTACTTTTGTTGCAAACTGTTAAACCTTGCACACATTCAAGCGTTCTACGATGGCGATCGGGGAAACGTTGTCAAATATGACAGCGATATTTGTCAGCGTTTCACTTATCGCCATCGCCTAGATGTGCGCAGACTGCGCAGGCCTTTAGACACACGAGTATTTATTTTATAATTTTGTAGTAATATTTCATTCATGTTCCGTCTGGCACTGGTTTGGATAAGTTGAGCTATCTGTAGATCATTTGTAATGATCAGTAGCTCAACTGTTTATATAGTTTATATTATATTATTATTCATTAATTTCAGTTTTTGTTTTAAAACCTTTACTTAAGTAATTGTGACCAAACCTGCGCAAAAGCAAGTGCCCCCATAAACCTGCCATGTTCGCACGGTCTCTCAAGAACGTAGGCGATGCTAAGCCAAAGGCGACCAGGCGACACCCGTTAAGCCCGACCACCCACTGTCGGTAACCTTATGGCTTAGCGGATGCGGGGTGTACTCGAGCTTGTTGAGATTGGTCGTGTGATTTAAGATGAAATTGAACTTTGAATTTCAAAGTTTGTAAAGTTAATTTAGTGAGTTTTTAAAAACTTGTTACATGAACTAAAACAATTAAATTAAATTTAAGAGACTGGTGATAAAAGGGATGGTGTTTACCTAGGACAAGATATTAGCATAACTTTTCAAAGAGGTAACACTGTCAGTCTGAAGAAATCTGTTTTCTATCTGTAATAGGAAGGTATAGGGGTAGGAACCGAGCCGTAGTTTTTTGCCTGTTCTTCTAGGCTTGGTCGCGTGGAACTGGCACCTAGACTCACCTAGATTTAAGACGTTTCAAAGTGATTTTTGGAATTGTATTGAATAAAATTTTATTGCGTTGAGTTGAGTTGAATACCTTCAGGTGGAAAACAAAATTCATTATTCGTGTTTCTGGTCGATTGATTGTTTAAAATGTAATTTTGTTATATTCAAATAATGTCTCATAATAATAGTGTTTGTAAATAATATAATTTTGGTTGTAAACAAAAATTACGGTCTAACGTTCCACAAAACGCTTACAAAAATTCGATTGTCAGGCAACAGACAAAACAGATAGAGGTAAGTATATCATACAACTCTCATAATCTGTTCAGAATCAAGAATAGTCTAAAACGTAAGAGATCAATATTGATAATCCAATAAGAAAACTTGACTGATTGTTTCTTTCCTTATTATATTACAAAATGTCAACTACTACCCACGTGTTTACAGACAACAATGATATTATAATTTGTAACTTATGGTATTACACCAATTCAATGTAATCTAAGCATACTCGGTACAAGCACAGCGCGCCTTATCTGTTATCTATTTTTTTAAGATAATACTATTTTATATTTTTATACAAATCCAAACAACTCTTACGGAGATCAGATAAACTTCTTAATCCGTTGTTTCTTTTTTGACATACGACCTTTTGACTCTACAGAGTTGGGAAAAGTTCTTGTCGATGAAGCTAATAAGATAAATCAAGTTAATACTGGCGGACGGATGCCGACAAACTTTTCTTCTATAACGTTTTGATTTTATTCGAAGATTGTCAAGATGTCGATAGAATTCGAGAAAATTATAAATTGACCTCGTTATTTTAATCTAATTGTTTTATCGTTATCAAGATTTTTAATTCGTTTTATTGATAATGAGAAAAAAGAACTACAGCTGTGAGTGGAAACAGAATAGCAAAATAATTATAAAATCAAACTCAGAAGGCATCTATGAAAGTTTTATGAATAAACTTAGAAGCATTTGGTCCACGCAACTTATCCTAAAAGAACAGTTCAAAAACTTTCGGCGTTCTGCAAAGTATTCTAAGTGCTAAAATCACAAAAAAAGTTGTAATCAACTACGCTACAACTTTTTTATGCGTTACTCAAAAATATATGATTACAACAGACGGTTAAATAAAACTTTCTACAACAGTCATACTTCACACCACAAACGTCTAATTGTACTTGACAGACACCCAATCTACGTTACAAAACACGAACGCATTTTTGAGCTCGCGCCAAATCCGCTACGACACCGCGTTTTGTCGATAACCACAACGTTCTCCGTATCGTATTACTCGATAGTCGATAGTTTCCGATAATTAGTGGCACGGCACTAATCGTTAGAGACGGGCCGTGAGATTGATTGACGCTAGGCGATATTTTTGTTGATGTTTTACGTGTTATGATTAGGTTATGGTGGAGTGAACTTGGTGTGGTTTGTAACACTTTTGGTGAAGTTAGATTTTTTTGACAGATGCATTCTGACATCACTAAGTCATTAATCTCCAAAAAAATATTTATTTATTTTTAAAACAAGTTTTAGAAGTATGACTAAAGTCAATATTATGCTTTTTTTTACTTGTAGGAAGATTAGAATTAAACCTGATCGGGTATATTCATAATGGTCCTATAGCGATAATTTAGCTTTAGCAAACCGATAAGCCTGTTCCTATCTCTTTTTAATGACGTGAAAAAGAGAGTGACAATGGACTTTTAGCGAGCTTGCAAACATCTAAGCGACCTGCGATAGCTTTCAGTGAAACGCTGTCAAATATGACAGTGATATCTCACAGCGTTCCACTGATTGCCATCGCCATCGCCTAGATGTGCGCAGGCTTTGAGGGTGAATAACTTTTAGAATACAATTATTTTTCTATAATATTGTAGCCTGCCAGGAAAGTTACAGTAGGCATGATTTTTAATCATGTTTGCTACGACGATGTTGATAACCATACCAAATGGGAGACTATCCAGGAATTTTTAAAAGTAGTTTTTTTTATTTAATATTGTCATTTTTATTTTCAATTAAAATAAATACAAGCCTTTATAAATCAACGTTCAAAACCATATTTCCTCAAAGGTATAAGGTGGTCTAATTAGAACAACACCCAATAACCGCACGGTTGAGCAAACACGCCCCTTGTGGCGCCTGTATGGTGAGATAGGAGGTGGAATCACGTGTCATGGCAATATACCAGCCATGGCTAACATACGGCCTGCATACTTATTATGAAAACTAAGGAAAACTTTTCAAGAATATATTTATATTTTTGCATCTTTTTTTTCTTAGTGTCCTTGTTTTTTATTGATTTATCTAGTAAATAAATAAAATTAAATATCAGTCTAGTTTTAAAAAAAAATACATTTATTGTTTTTGGCAACCTTAAAAAAGATAACTTTATATTTTTTTTATTTATTATAGAAAAAATAGTCAAGACTTGTTTAAAACTTGTTCAGAGCTTAACAACTATTTTCTAGCTTCAATTTCAATTTTTTTCTGTCGCTTGGCAGAAAAATTTTATCTGTCAATGATAATATGGTTAGACATACTGATAGAGTTATAATGTTGCCAATGAGTAGCGGTACTTATGGCATTTTCTATGTGTGTGTGTATTTCGTATAAGAACTCCGTATACCTTGGCACTGGCGGGCAGTCCTGGCCGGTGACTCATATTCGTGTGACGTGTCGTTTGAATTAAATCTTTATACTTTTATTAATTGTGCTTTCAATTAGCTTCCAATACATGCTTGCAAAAAAATTACACTTTATTCAAATAAATAAATTGTGGCGGTAAAAATGTATTTAATCTTTATTATTATTATAATAATAAAGATTAAATACATTTTCACAAACTTTTATAAAACCCACTACGCATAAAATTTCTATTGAACTTTTATGATCCAAATTTTTTTGAAGACATTATAACCCGTCACGTAATAAGCCAATCGAGGTGTCAAAATACGATCCTTGGAGCGCCGACTGACAGCTGAGTGTCCGTATTCAACACAAGAGTATTATATTACAATATATGGTATTGACAGGGGTAGTTAGTACCTAAAGACATGGGGGTTAAAAGTCAGACCCAAAAAGCTGAAGTACAGTCGCGGTATGAAAATGTTCGTCACCTTAGAGTCGGTTATCGCTTGCACCAGTGCCTTGATCATGAACACATTTTGACATAATTTGTGACGTTAACTTATCGTTGTATTCTGTCTATTCAGTTTCAAAAGGTAGTATGCGATCTTGATACGTTGAACAAATCAAGTTGAAAATCGACTAACATTTTCATACCGCCACTATACATTGAATATATTTTTAATATTAATTTACAAAATACTAAATAGCATACACAAATTTATAGTATACACAAATGTTAAAACCATTAATAACGAATTTTATTTTAATTGTATGTTCTTAAATTGTTATCTATTAATTTTATTGTATGTTAATATAATACCTAGTAAACAACTATATTGAAGACCATGACCACTCACCATCAGGTAGGTCGTCGATTTGATGAAAAGTTGTATAAAAAAATAGTAGATTATGAGCCATAATGATTATTATGAGCCTTCTTTGGCACTGCTGGGCAAAGGCCTCCCCCAATTATAAAAATAAAATATTTATTGAATAAGTTTGTTTGCTCTTTGATTTAATTTAAACATAATACCAGCTTTTGATTTCTGACTTCATGTTGTAACAACCGTGCCTAGAATAATGAAATAATATTCAGTATCATACCACCCTTGGTTTGTCATAAATATGAATTTCAATTTGTAACTAGTTCGGGACCCAAAAGCTAGAGGTATAGACCATACCCCAATTTAGAGTTTCGTAATCCAGAGTAAAATTGATTAAAAGGCATACAGAGTAGTAATTTTAAGTTTGCTTTCGTAATTCCTACAATTAATTAAACCAAGAACCAAGGCCACCGACATAGCAATTAGAATTAGTAAGTTGAAGTGGCAATGGACAGGTCATATAACTCGAAGAACCGACAACCCGGAAGACGAAAAGTAGGGTGCCCACCCACCAGATGGACCGCAAAAACATTGTTAAGATCGCGGGAAGACGGTGGATGGAAAGAACTCAGTTTTTCAGAAGAAATCGTTCTTCCTGGAAATGTGTAGGAGAGGCCTATGTCCAGCAGTTGACTTCTTCAGGCTGATGATAATAATGATAATGATGACATTTCATCAAAAGCTCTGCCTGGGTCTGTCTCTGGCTCTGGTTTTGAGTCTGCGTGAGTGCTCACCATGTGTACTATACTGCGTGTGTGACGTTTCGATGTAGGATTTATTTAGTCAATACTCACACAGACTCAAAACGAGAGCCAGAGACAGAGTCAGACAGAGCTTGTGGTAGGCCCACTGGAGTGAAGTAGTAATTTTGAGCTCAACTGTTACGCGTGTATTTTGTAAATACTTGTATGAATTTTAAATTTCGTTGTGTAAATAAAATACGTTTAATACCTGCCAAATATATCAAAATACTTACTTACTCCTTGTCAGTTGAGTTGAGGGGTAACCAACTAAAACTGCTTGTAGGTAGTCGCTTTTATTATAACCCCTATGATCGTTAATTCACATCGACTCTAATACAGGGTCAGTTTTACCTTTGAAGTGAGTTTTGCCCTAAGGGGTAACTGTTATGTCTTCTGGGACCCCATAGCAGTACTCGTAACAAATTGAAATTTAAGACCCTGTTTACGCTAAACGGCGTAAAGTTTCGATCAATTAGTAAAATAAATGTTAGTTGCCTCGTGAATTCAAGTTGGTGAAGGATCCAATCAAGTAAATAGAAGATAGGGGCTAATTAATATGGCATCCATACTACGACCTTTGGACAAAGTTTTAGGGGTTGAAAACATGATGGTTTATCTTCTTGATTAAGACTTAAGATACAGAAATACAAGGGGTAAAACAACTACTCCTGAAAACTAAAAGTAACCACAATTTGTATAAAAAAAAACGAAACAAGACATAGTTCGTTGCCTGTTCTTATAAGGTTGCATGGAACTGGCTCATATATACCTGTGTCAGTTGAGTGATTCCTTCGCTAACGCATGGGATTTTAACTTTTAAACCACTCGCTGCGCTCGAGGTTATATTAAGCTTCGCTTGCTCGGTCATCAAGATTGAGCACGCGGTAAAAGCAACTTCGCACTCTAGTATAACACAATTTTTTTTTTCTCTGTAATTATTGTAGAGAAAACCATCGTGTTTTAGTATCATTTTTGTAGTACCGTGCAAGTTAGACCTTAGTCCAAACTAAGCTCGATAGTTTTATAAATCCAGTCTGCGAAGTTCAGGTGATACAAATCGAACTTTTAAAACTTTGCGGTGGAACGCATCGAGTTCTATATTCTACAATAGTACAAGGTGTAACGTCTTCTGTATAACTGTTTAAAAAAAATCCCGACAGAAACGTCGGCTTTCGCTTTTTTTTATATGTAAACTAAACAGTTTCTTACTTGATGAAAGTTAATAAACTTCTAAGTAAAAGTACCGTAAAGTGGCGCTGATCCCGATGCAATCAAAAAAGACGTTCTTGGCCGAAAGTACTCTAGAGGTATAGGTAAGTATTTTATGATACCATGAAGTCAAGTGTTTATGTGTCGAGAAGGTGATTGTCAAAAAAGGTTTAAAGCTTTCCACTGGGGAAAAGTAGTCGCATGGCCAAAAGAATAAATAATAAAAATCCTTTTATTTCTTGCTGTTTAAAAAAATCTTCATTCATTTATTTAATTATTTGCAAGAACCCTTTCACCGGTGAAGGCCAAAAATATTTTTTAAATAAAATACCACAAATGTCAACAAAGAGTTTATGTGACGAGAAAATAATCATCTGAAGAAGAAGATAAGGCATTCAACAGGAAGATAAATTCTTGAATACGGCTGAAAGTACAAAACGTTATTTATAGAAAATATCAAGAAGTATTTGTTCTTTATTCTTTATTGTACACATAGAAAAATAGTACATGTCAAAAACTTAAAATTAAAACGTGTACAAAGGTGAGCTTAACCCTAAAAAGAGTTCTCTTACAGCAAACCTTGAGCATAGATAGATGTGATATTAGAGGTGGGTACGTGCACAAGAAGGGAAATTGAGAAATAGTAATTTAACATAAATTTTGGGTAATATAAGACAATAAATACACCTACACAATACATTATTTGTGTGACCAGGATGTGCTTACCGCAATCTTCATAAGGTGATAAAACCTCCCTTAGGAAGTAAGCTCAAAAAAGGGATAACTGGACGTCTCTGGGGAAGACCTTTACGCCGAAGTCGGGTAAACAAGTTAGTGTAAATGAAATAGGGTAATTTAGTTATTGAATTTCGTAAAGTTTCAATAAGATAAAAGATATTTTATTTGCATTTAAGCATTTAAACAGTTTCTCATAGTCTTTTTGCAATTTAGTTTTATTATATTATTATTATTATTATTAACATAGCCTAGCATGCCTTGCACATAACTCCTTATTTGCCCATTATTTTTGTACACCTTGTATAAATATTGCTTAGCTGTGATAATATTGTGTAGTGAAACTTTCCTTTGTGAGAGCAAAATAGAAAATCCTCAAAAATATAGTGTTGTTCGTAACAGTAAACTCATTTTGTGCATGAAAAGAACTTTACGCGAAGTTGGTTTCAGGAGAATAGAGTTAGAGGTAGAGTTTTTGAATGGCGACCACGAACCGGAAAACATAGGGTAGGAAAGCTGGAAGTGGACTGATGACATTGTGAAAATCATGAAAGTTGGAGTACCTACCTACTAATAAGACGAAAACTCTTCATTGATTATAGCTACCACTCTGTTAATCTTTATTACACTGCAGGTAATACAACTCTCTAAAACGACGCCATAATCTCCTTCCTCTTCTTCTTTTTCTCCACTAGAGACGTAACTTCTTGCTTGATCCGAATAGAGATGTCCTATTCCCACTACTTATTAAAACATACCGTGTATTTCATTGTTTGTAAAGTGAAGATTTATTCAAGCGAGTCGGAAAAATCCAATGAACTGTCACGTAACTGACTTATTCGGCGAAGATCGACAAACTTCGCCTAAAGTTTTTTTTGTTTCACTTTTCATTATTTGTTTTAAGTAATGTGTGTATTTTAGAAAATTAATGTCGTTCTAATACCATGGAAGGTAAAATATATTTATAGTGGGTCACTTTGGTTCCCACCCACGAAAAACTGTTACCTACTTTGAGGGGCCATGTTCTCTTTTTCATTCAAGCCGTCATTTTTGTATTGACTATTTTCTTGCCCACGACATTTTTCACACAAATTCATCCATTTTTTCTTTTGCCTGCTTTAACTCACATATCCAATCCATCCACATTCGTACTAATCGCTCTTTTGGTCTAACTAATAGAACCATAATAGATCTAGCAAGAATGCACACCGTTTCCCAACAATGCTATAATGTAACTAATGCTATCTGATCGAATCTATGGGCCAACGTCTTTATTATGCTTCCCATTGTCTCTCTAATTATGGTAAACGAATTGGACGATTTCAAAGTGCAGCCAAGCGTCGCCACTTCTACTGTATTTGCAATGAAAATTAACCTTTATTACGTTGCATTTAGGATCAACGTGGTTTCATGGTTGCAAGAATCGTAGTTCTGAAATTTTGCCTAAAGCCAGTTAAAAATAAGCTTAATCTTGTTGATTTTAAGGTTTAAAACCGCATTATACAACTACCAGCATATGAATTTCAATACCAACAAGTACTTATGCTAGGTTTCGTAAAATGTATTTTATTTCCTTGAAATTTCGATGCAGCAATTGGAGTTTTGAAATCCAATGTTTCTGAAGCTGTGGGTACTTTTAATAAATGATGGGCAGTCTGGTAACCATCGCCTATAACATAGCAATGCTTCGTTCAAGCACGTTAGGAACGTGCCCTACGATGCACTGCCCTGCGTCCATCTACTTGAGGCATACAGATGATCAGCCCCACGTGTCAGTAATTTTCCCGGTAACCACACTTTTCAAACCGAAACTCAGCAATGCTGCTCAGCACGGCAGAAATAGGCATGGTGGTAGTACTTCCCCGGACGAGCCCTTCACAAAGAGCTTTACTACTTTCATGTGCAACTTTCTTGTTTCAATATACTATTGCGGGTAGATTTCAGGGTAATGCTAATGATTGTAGTGAGAAGTATGTATTCAAGACTGTTTTTTATTCTGTAGCCCAACGGGCTTATTACTTGTATCTGCATACAATCAGATATTTGCATAATATCTTCATTCGTTTTCGAGATGTGGATGTTAGCACCAGTTTGGACATACTTGAAACTATAGCGATAAACCTACTTGTTGAAAAGGTTTTTTTCTATTTAGGAAGGTTTTTATTTAAATTTTTAGGAACAACGATATAGAGCTATTTTCGTGACTTGTGATTTTATTAGTACCTGCTACTTCTCATCGGAGAAATTACCCTTTCCTTGGATTACCGATTTCCTAAATTTTTATGTTTTTCCACCTCCTCAACTCATACTGCCTAACACTTTTTAGCGGTTCACTAAAAGTCTCCTGTCACTGTCATTTTCATGGCAGCAAAAAGAGATGGCAACAATTATAGACTTAGCGGCCTGCTTAGCTAAACAACTGCTATGCCCCCTCAATCATAATGCAAGACACTTTCTAGCGGCTCGCCAAAAGTTTCCTGTTACTAATATTTTGGCAATAATTATAGACTTATCGGCTTGCTAAGCTAAATGACTGCTATAGGGGGCCCCCTCATTCACAATGCCCGTCACTTTATAGCAGCTCACTAAAAGTATCTTGTATTTTCTCTTATTTTTTTCATCATCATCATCATCAGCCGCTGGACATAGTTCTCCCCTACACATTTCCGGGAAGAACGATTCTGACCCCTTTCCACCCACCGACTTCCTGCAATCTTAACATGCCTATGTGGTATTTTTTTACGAGGTAACAAAGCTAGTGTTTCATTGCAATAATTTATATTCTCACCAGTTCTTAAGTGATATTTTAAAGGCGAAAGAAACTGATGCTAGCCTTCTTAAGTCGGATTTGGTTGGCACACACGAATTGAGAACAAGTATGCCGATATGGGTACGGGCATGTATTGTCAATGTTTTTGTTTCGATAATGATGCCCTTGTTGTACGAAATGTGAATTTAATGCAAGTTAAGCTTTGTTCATTTGATTACAACCCTTATTTGTAACACCATACGGTTGTCTCAACTCTATATTATATTCTAGATTTTCATTATCATCATCAGCGTGCACACTGCTGGACGTAGAAGCTTCTAGAGTTTTCCATTGTCACTATGCTTGGCAAACTGATTGGTGATCATTTTAAAATTAGTAAAGACAAGTCAATTCTACTCCAGATCTTAAAATTCTTTCACCACACCACTGCTACCTATGAGCGTCTCGTTTATTTTTTAGTAAAATAATCAATAGCTTGCAAGATTTGAGCCAAAAAATAAATTTAGATTTTTAAAACTTGGGCGACAGTTACGGCAAACTTAACCGGTAAAAATATTGTAGGTCATGAAATTTTATTTCAGTTTTCTGTTAGAATTCAAATGCATTTGACTAGAAAAGTCGAATAAAAATTCATGATCTTACATAAGCTTCAACGTTCACCATTTACCTTGCTACGCAAATTTTTCTTTCTTTCTTTGCCTCAAAAAGTTTTTATTCCAAAAAGAATTTGACAAATATTTAATATCAAAATATATTATATTTATCCTTGCAATAACGATCTGCAGATAGCTCAACTGTTTCTTGTGTATTTTGTACATTTTGTAAATATTTTGTTTAATTGTAAGTTTCCTTGCAATTAAATATCTTTCATTTCATTAAGTAAATATGTGTCAAGTGCACGAAAGGAGCCTCTTTGAGGCGCACTTAAATCCTTTCACCACATTTGGTTTGAAAAATCAGCGGCACGATAAGTAAGTAGTATCATTAAGTTATTATTAAATTTTTCATAGTAGTAAAATTTAATAAGCAATTCGTTATACAACTTTAAAATAAAATCAGCATAATAATTATTTCTCCTCTTATTTTGTATATATTTATTATTTTCCAGTCCTTAATGTTATAAATACTCGATAAATTATTTTTATTCGCAAGTCACACTCTTATAGCCATTAGTGTGCTCAAAAACAATTGGTCGCTTTGAACAAAGCCTATTAGAAAAATATACCCAGCAGAAACGCAGAACAAAGATTAAAACAAAACCTCTCGGGAACTAGAACTTCACAGCGAAATGCCTAATAGGGTTTCGGTCCAACCCTTACTGGGAGGGTGTATTTAGTTTACACACGGTTTTTTAGTAAATCGATATTGAATAGGTACACTACACTTTGCTTGGGGTACCTACCTTGTATTTACGAGAAATTATACGCTTTAGTACTTAAATAGACACAAAAACATTTGGCCCATGTAGTAACTACTTAATAAACAATTATTCTACAGCTCTCAGCTTATAGAAACTGTTGTATATTCCATAACGCTCTTCACTATGGTAACTACTAAACCAGCTGTGGCTTCTTGAAAGTTCTGGGCAGTGACTGTTACGTAATCTGTGTCGGGGCTCTCAACATAACAAAAGACGGTAAATAGTGCATTGTTCTGGAACAGTGTTGGAGGGTTTATACGGGCATTTTCAAGTTCACTAGAGTTTTTTGAAGTCTGAATTTGCTGCGGATGCTTAGTGCTGTGTGAATGTTTTTGAACAGAAATTATAGCGCGAATTATTAAAATTTTGCGCAGTGTTTATAAGCTATTATGAAACTAAAAGTGCAGGTAACGAGTTGAGGTGGTTCGATTTTCATACAAATTGGTTTTATACATTTATATGGGCGATGAGAGTGTAATTGTGATTGGCTTAACTGACGCAAAATTATTAAGTTCAGAAAACTTTATATTTACGGTAATAATAAAAGAAAACTAAGAAATGAATTTAATTAACATTATTTACTTTACCGTACTGTAATTCGTTGCCTTTTAGTAAAAGAAAATAACTTATTTCTCTGCAATAAAAATACACAAAGTATGATTTAGGTATCTACTTTTCGAAAAATTGTGTTTCGTTCGCACGTTTAAGCTTCTTAATTTATTCTGCAATTTCGTCCCCTTCCAAATCGGCATTCGCATAGAACATGACAGATGTCACATTTCCGCTTCTATACCCATTAAAAAGATAAAACAATTGAATATTCATTCCAAATACGAAATGTCTAGCTTGTGCGCCGGAGTTGGCCCGCCCTCAACGCTGATTGGCGGGCCAATTTTAAACTAGCCAATGGCAGAGCAGCGGGAAACGGTTGGTAATTTCGGCATAATTAGTCATGCGTTGGTATAATGAGGTTGAGGTTTTGATTCCATATGCAAGCATGCAAACGTATTTTGTCGACTGTCATCCCATACATACCTAGAAACATTCCTATAGGATCCATAATCCTTTCACCATTCTTGGTTTGAAAGAACCAGTGACACTATAAGAAGAAGATAGGATGGCAATTAATAATCTCTGCAATTTTAACTATAAATATTTATGAAATACCTACCATTTTTGCAATCCCATAATCTTCACCTGACTTACGAAAACGTCCATCTTTATAGCGAATGAAAGAAAAAAGTAAATCAGTAGTAATAGTAGTCTAGTAGTCGTATCGTTAAAGTAGTAGTAGCATAAGATTACTTCGCAAATAAATATTTTTTCTTTTTTTCTATTCCTGTTTTGTATAAGTAGCCAGAGATTATGAATAAAGAACACGCCCTGGTACATACATAATGTAACGAAGCATTTATTTACACAAAGAAACTTACAATTAAAAAACGTACAAAAATGTACAAAATACACAAGAAACAGTTGAGCTATCTGCAGATCGTTACAAACGATCTAGAGATAGCTCAACTGATCCAAACCAGTGCCAGACGGAAGCGTCCCTAAGACGCTGTCGTCATTGCCACGCTGAATAGCAATGCTTATACGCTGCGCCAGATACCCACCAGTTCTTGGGTCACGCGTCGCTTCGATCAGTCGCCTAGACAAAATTTTGATAATTATTATATTATTATGTTTTATTGATGACTAAACTAGGTCATTAGTCTCGTTGTCTATCGTTCAGTCAGTTAACCAAAATGGCGACAATGGCAGTAAATTAAAATGACTCCAGTTGGTTCCACACAAACGAACGGTTACATTCACATGAGGGCCGACCGTCATAAGTATGCAAAAGTTTTTGCACTGACAACTGTATTGTCGAAGGCAATTATACGGTCTGTTCGTTTGATATGGCTTAGTTTTTTGGTCGTTAATCTGTTCCGACGAGTGCATGTGAATTTGTCTGAGGTTTTATTGATGAGATTGTTAGCAGATTAATGTGATATTTCATTTCATTTCAAAAGTAGTCATATTGTTATTTAAATACCTATGTATATTTTTGTCTAGTAAAGATCGCTACTTAGTGATAAGTTACGGCTATTGTTTCAACAAATCGTTTTTAAGTTTTTTATGTCTGTTCCTAAGTTTTTGTGAGCTATAAATTATTTTCTGTCTTTTTATTTTATTAAAATTGAGTAGGTACTACCACTTCAATTAATTACTATCTTACTAGTAGGCTAATAAGCAACTTTGCTTGGACGCGGAGGTTCTCAATAAAAAAACACACAACATAAATACAAACTCATAATTTAAACATTAATTAGCTGTATTTTGACCGATTTTGAACATCGTATTCATTAAAATTCCTGGTTTATTTACTGCAAAGTTAATACACTCACAAGAAGCTTATAGATGATGCCCATTGACCTGATTCTTGCGTCAACATTGTCTTTCATACAATTCATACGCCTTGGCCTATATTGGCATGTATCCAAATTCTTTCGATATGACAGGGTATTCTAGGAAAAAGCGGTCGTCACAACACGGACGTTATATAAATTGTTAGATTTAGGTTTTAAAAAGGTAAAGTACTTGAGTACTGCGATCAAGCAAGGTAATAAGTAGTAGTAGAGCTCTTTATGAAGGGCTCGTCCGGGTAAGTACAACCACCATGCCTTTTTCTGCTGTGAAGCAGCATTGCTGTGTTTCGGTTTGAAGGGTGTGGGTGCTGGGTGAAACTACTGGCACGTGAGGCTTAACATACATCTGTATGCCTCAAGTTTATGGACGGAGGGAAGTGCATCGTAGTGCACGTTCCTGATATTTGTTATAGGTGATGGTTACCGCTAACACCAGGTGGGCTATAGTGCTTGCTCCATCAGCTAGTTGTGTAAAAAAGCTTGTTTCAACAAAGGACGTTGAAATGAAATGAAATGAAATATTTTATTTGCAAGAAGCATGGTACAATTCGATCGTCATGTAAGAAAAAGTGGCCCGCATACTTCGTCGGAGACCGACATACAAAATTCACAATGTAGATTATTATATGTTAAATTAAAATAAATCGGTACCTACGTCAGAATAATAATAATAGTCAAAAATATTAATTAATTAAAAAAATAATAACTCATAGAACATAACAACATAATTACAATCTTATACCTTTAAACGAGAAAATCTTGTATATATATATTATTATATATTTAGGATCTCGGAAACTGCACTAACGATTTTCACGAAATTTAGTATACAGGGGTTTTCGGGGGCGATAAATTGATCTAGCTAGGATTCATTTTAAGAAAATGATTATTTCTTTCAGAGTTCAATAATTAAACATAAACTGAATATGTGACTGCTCCTGCCATCTATTGACGATTTTGAGCAACTAACTGCAAGCATGAGCAAAAGATGGCGTTGTTCAGTAAGAATAAACCAGTAAAGATGATAATATGACTCTTATGATTTCTTAAAAATACAAATTAACGAAAAAAAATCCGAGCGAAGCTCGGTTACCAACTGCTAGTATAACATAAATCAAACGAAATCCTTAACGCTATAGAAACATTTTTCCAAAAGCCATGAATAAAGTTTCGTTTTGAACTGTTTAAGTGGAGTGTTGAACTCGTGACACAGTGACGTAGTCTAACATCCTCGCTCTTCTCAAAACGCAACCTTTGCAATCCATCGCTTCCAAATTACCATCTTACAGTTCTATAACTCGCAAGATAATCAATAACTAAGCTAATAAATCTGGCGGGAGTCAAACAAGCGCGACTTGCGCAAGTAATGATATCTTTGAGATTATCACGAGGAACTTAACAGCAGGGATTCTGATTTAGCTATGTTATATTGACATTCTAAATGATTTATGAACATTGAACACGCTCTATGCCGCTGTTCTGTTCTTGTTCATCTATTATTTCAGTTATTGTAAGGTATAACAATAATCGATAGGAGCCTCTCTGATGTGCACTTGTGAACCCAGTGACACGAAAAGAAGAAGTAGCTAATTTTAGATACTTTAGTAAAACTGTGAGAAAATCGAAAGGAGGAACCAGTGACACGATAAGAAAAAGTGAAAAAGAAGAAATTGTATGTCAAAAATTTAATAGGTACCTAAGTATTATGTTCATTCATATTTTTATCTAAATTCAAATGAAAAGGAGGAGGTTCTCAATCGGTTGTATTTTTTATATATTTGCTATAGCGTAACCTCGTCATTTATGAGCCGATTTGAAAATTTCATCAAAATCAGTTTAGCAGTTTGGCCATGAAACGGGTTTTCAAGTTTTCAACCGTACTCTTTCTTAGGCCAAGATTCATAGTCGTGACTTTGCTTTACAGCAAAGGAGTCTTCGCAAAGAAAGCTTTGTTTATCGAAGTCTACTTTCAACATTTTGAATAAAGAAGAGCTTGACAGAACTATGAAATATATTTTTGGTTGAAAGTAGAACTTTCCATCAAAGTAAAGTCAAAGTTCGGTCTATGAATCTGGGCCTTAATTTTGACAACTTATGTGTGTAAGTATTACAATTATATAATAGCTTATTATCATTCTAAAATCTTCCTATTTTACTATTGGGGTGTCTAAGTAAAAGTGGTGTTTATGAAAAGCGATCACAAAAACCTGCTTATAGTAATGATAAAAACTACTTATGAAAACCCAAAGCCTATTCACGTTACAAACCTGCTTCATCCTACAAAACCCGATCTAAGGCTTCATTAAACAACCCCATTCAATTTTACAAAAATGATATTGCTTATACGAGAATCAGATCATAACCATTCTTTAAAAACCAAACAAGCCAGGGTATTTTTTTTACCCACAATGTCGTTGTCTCCCAAAACTTTCCTAATATGACCACCCATGTAGTTTAGAAAATGAAACTGGTTCCGTTTTCTTATTAACCTTTTTTAGATTATAACTAAGGCCTTTATGCACGAACAATGTTTGAGTATGAGTCGAGCTTTAAGCATAGATTATTTGACTATTCTCCAATGGAAAGTGTCAAAAATCTACGCTTGAGGCTCGACTCAGACTCAAGCACTATTTTTGCATACAGCTCTAAGCTACCAATCCATCATCATCATCATCATCCACTTCCCGTCTTCACCCACTGCTGGGTATATAGGCCTCCCTTAGTTTGGCCATCAACCGCGATCTTGTGCCAGTCTAAACCATTTGCATCCCGCGACTTTGCCGGTTCTTGGCCACCATTCGGTTGTTGTCCTACTTCACCTGTCATCACCACGCCTAGCAATGTGTTCTGCACTCGTCCAAATAAAAACATTGTTTCAGCTTAAGTTGACATTTTTTTTTTTTATACAACTAAGTAGACTAACAAGCATACGGCCCACCTGATGGGAAGCGGTTACCGTAGCCTATGGACACCTGCAATACCAGAGGCATCACAAGCGCGTTGCCGACCCTTTAAAACTTTTAAAACGCCCTTTTTGAAGAACCCCATGCTATAGTCTTATGCGGACGAATGCGGATAGCACGAAGGTGTGATCAACGGCTTATAGCTTCAAATGTTTCGACACAATTGTATACAAAATATCTAAACAAACTCTATATAGCATTATATTAATGATGTCATAATCAGAAAAGTGTTTATAATATAATTGTTCCAGATTATTTCAGAGCGAAAACTTCAATTGGTTGATACTGGCATCATGAACACGACATGGCTGGAAAGTCGTAAAGTTCTAAAAACCATTCCGTTCAGGGGTTCTAAAGCTACACTCAGGGCTAATATAGTATAGGGCTGGGATGATTTGGGCGGTGACCACCGATGCGCAACTCCAATCAGACTACCCTTTGTGTGGAGTTGTTGATGCGAGTCTGGTCAGCCCCTTGACCTTGTCATGGTTGAGATACACTTTATTTGTATTAAATGGGTAAATCAAATATCAGCTTAGGGACAAAGAAGGTGAATTATTACACCCGATAGTCACTGATGGACCCTCGGTATTGGAAAGATCGAGGGAAATTGGTGGATAGAGAGTGCTCAGAATAAATATATTAATATTGTGGACAATCCACACAACACTATCTAGCCTCAATTTAAGCAGAGCTTATTCTATGGAAATAGCTGATATAATACTTATATACATTTTAAATACAATACAACACCCAGACAGAGAACAAACATTTGCGTTCACCACCCAATATTTGTTCTCGGTGGGGATCGAACCCACAACCTATGGCGCAGAAAGCAGAGCTACTACCAACTGAGCTGTGAAGGCAGTCGACATTCGAAATTAGAAAGATAGTCGAAAAATAGCCACATACAGCTGTCACTTAAAATGACAACTGTTAGTTCGGTACCTATTGATCGCGAGAAGTCGATGGAAAAAGAGCTAGGGCTCAGAATTGTTATGAAGAAAAATGTAAGCATAGGAGAGGCATGTCCAGCAGTCAACTTCTTCGGGCATAATGACGTTAGTCACATAAAACCAGCTGTCATTTAAAATGCAACATTAATTAGTGTAATTCACACCACAGTTCCACGCGTCAATACAAGCCGTTAAATATTCTTATTAACAGAATATAAATCCTAGCAGCTACTTATCAGGTCGTTCTAAATCCGATGTCAAAGTGTCTGTTACGTGATGACAAGAATATTGTGACACTTCTAATTATTTCAACGGGTGTTATTCGGTACAAGGAGAAAAATGAAGCGAAAAATGAAGCGAGTTGAATGGCCGTAAATGCAGAAAAAATGGAGTTTGAGTCGACGTTCAAGCAGAGTGTTTTGACGCTTTTCAATGGAGAGCTGTAAAAATATCGAGAGAATAACTTAAGGCTTGACTCAGACTCAAGCATTGTTTATACTGCCCCTAGAGTTGTATAAAGTAATGTGTGAACAATAAAGGATAACTTCGATAGAACTTAGTTTAGAAACTTTTTAGGAACTGACAGAGAAAGAGAGATAGCAAGGTTTTTTTCAAAATTACATGCCTACAATCTGTAATAGAAATCTATGAAAATGTTGAAACGTGTGAGCGAGATAGCGGCCACATAGTTGTCGCAGCGTCTTAAGAAAAACAAATTCAATTGCTAACCGGTTAGCGGCTATGACTTAAACCGTACAATTAAACACGGGATTAAATTCGGAATAGTGACAGCGTTCCTCTAATCAACTTTCTCGGATCATTGCTTTTCAATGTAGCGAGCAAATCTGAGAGGTATAGAATGTAATATGTATAGTATAGCTTAGTTATTTGCTAATATTAAAGCTACTAGTACGATTCTAAGTAAATATACGTCCAAATTGCTGACAAACGGATTTATATGAAATTTATGTAAAACCATGTATTTTCAAATGAATTTTCCGAGTCGGTTTTTGATGGAGTTGTGATATAAATATTTTAATTAAAAAAACATGATAAATAAAACATACAACCGAATTGCAAACCTTATCTTTTATTTTGAATCTGTTTTTGTTCTGGTAGAACTGAGTAATTATAAGGAAGCGGTAATCAACGCGATATTATATTGATCAAACGAACTTTGATATTATAACTATGAGTATGCTTCATTCTAAGTTATAAAAAGTTATCATTATGCCACTTAAAGCAATAATAACTTATACAAAAATCAATTTTCATTTTCTATTCGTTTTTAAAAATCTTAAGGCTAATTTTTATAGGCCGTCTATATAGATAAAACAGTATCATCTCTTTTTAGACTTGTCAAAAATAAGGACTGACATTTTTTATTCGACGAATATGCGTTTCTCTGTAGATAGAAAAATCTAACCGTCCTAAAGTAATCACACAGTTTACAGCCCTGGGTTTCTATACCTTATTATTCGGAGCTCAGAAACGTGACGAAGGTTTGATCGGTGATTAAAACGTCTCGCACACTTCGCTTAGCGACGCATGCTGACGTTTCTGAAACTCCGTGGTCCAGACGGTTAGATAATTAAACACTCACAAGCTGTAATACCGAATAATTCAATGTAGTTTTTTTAAACATTCGAGATTTTCGAATTCGTGATTCAGCACGTTTCCAAGGAAACGTTCTGAATCCCGAGCATGCGAGGGGATCTAACACGCTGTGAAAGTATTCAGTACGTTATTTTAAGAAAAGATTTTTGCCTTCAACTTTAAACTCAACAGTTGAATTTTAAAACAATGTAAGTAGCTGAATTTTATCGAAAAATTTTACTTCAAAACGAGGTTTCAGTAATCCTTGGGGCGTTTTTAGCGCAGTGATTGTATAAATCAAAAGTTTGATGCTAACAAATAAATGATACTAACATAGAACAGCGATCACATATCTTGTTGACATCATTATTCGACCACTATCTATTAGACAGAGCCAGACAGAGCTTGTGGTTAGGCCTATTGTAAGCTACTGTAATCTTCATACAATTTATCTTTCCTTAGGCGTTTTCTACAGACAGTGAATCTTCCACCAGGTGGGCCCTGAGTTTGCTGCTTTGACAAAAATAAGGATACAGAAAAAGACTTACTTCCAAGAGCAAAGTGGTCTAGTGGTAACAGCCCTTCTGATGCTCTTCTGAAGGTCGTGGGTTCAAATCCAGTCGTGTACCAATGAGTTTTTCTGTAGAAAAATGTACGTGCAATATGCCAGTGCTCTCAAACGGTGAAGGAAAACATCGTGAGAAAACCGACGCATTGAAGAACCTAAAAAAAGTTCGAACACGTGTCTAAGCGTCATGCAAAAAGGGCCCGCCAGCAGCCTACTTGCGGAAACCAGTCCGCACATCAAGTGCGGATGATGAATTTGCCAAGGCTTACTTCCAAACTAGGATGGCACCGATGAAGATCCCCACGATGAGGACGATGGAGCTGACTGCAATGACAGCCGATGTCTGGAGTGAGGGCCCGCTGTGGTTGTATGCGTCTATCTTCTGTAAAAAAAGAAAATAAATAGGTTAATATTTTTGTAAGTGCCAAAGGTCATTATATTAAGTTCACCTAGGAACTCAAGATACCCAGCTGTAAGTCTGGTAAATACTTGATGTTTACACCCTAAAAGTTGTCTCAAAACCTGCATATGGCCGGCATATACCTGGGTGTACGCAACTAATTGAATTTCAAGGTCAAAGGCCTTTGACCTTGCGGTTTTTTAAGGTTTTTTTGTAAATATTTCATTACTTCTGGGTTTTTTGCTATTTTTATTTATTATCAATATTGTAGAATACAAATATGCTAATAAATGTCAACAAACAAACAAAAATACAACTGAATGGATTTAAAGTCGGTTGAAAATAAAAAGTAATATCGTCACTAACGTATCATCAACCAACTAAACATGAAATTGACGTTGTCATGTCAATTTCAGCACCGTTTATAATGACATATAAAATTATATCCGTGATAGTTTTTGTATTTCATATTGTGTTGTTCATTTCCTTTGTTATATACAACGCCATATTGTTAAAATAATTACGATAATATGAGTTTAGTGGGGTGCAATGTGGTCGGAGGTGCGTCCCCTTTCTAATTATATTTCCAAAATTGCACCAATTATTCCTTGCGTGTGTACTATAATAGGTTTGCGTGAAAATGAATAATTTAGTTTTTTTATAAAAGCTATTTTGGACCTTACGTTTTGAAGATAAAGAGTAGTATTGCTTGCATAGTAAGGTGGCAAACTGTTGAAGTGAATGCACTTTGAAAAGGACTGGTGTCCTGTTAGTGAATGAGTGGAAGTACAATTTTTAATGATATTATTTGACAGGCATGTCTTATGGAGGGAGAAAAGTTATGTGACTATAGCAGAGTGAAAAGCATGGGTGTGGATGGATATATGTGAGCAGAGGTAGACCAAAGAAAACATGGATGGACTGATTGAAAGATGACATGGATAAGAGCGAGTGAATGCAGAGATGACGGCTGACAGAAGGTAATGGAGGAGGAAGACATGTTGTGCCGACCCCACAATTCATAAAGTAAGATAAAGGCAGGTAGAAGAAGAATGGCATTGGTATTTGATAAACCCGTATTAGGTAAAATTGTAACTCAATTTGAAAAATAATATTCTTTTTTCATATTACCTCTAAAATAATGTTATTTACAGGGTGAATAAGAATTACAATTGAAAACTTAAACGAGAACGTTTAAACAAGTAACCGTATTTTAGCTAAAATTTTACCGTAAATGTCACTGGAAACACCTGGACAAGAGATGCATAGGACAGAGGATACTGGCAGTAAATAAAAGAGGCCTATATACCCAGCAGTGGGTGAAGCCAGGTTGATCATTTTATTTCTCTTCTGGATGACAGCTTAATAGTTTAACCATAGATATCATCATTCATCACACAACGCCATCTTATTCATTTGTTTTGTTTGAATATTAGGCCCATAATGCGAAGCGTCGTATTTACCTTCAGTTTTCAGGAGTGGTTATTTTACACCTTTTGTGGTAAGTTTTGGAAAGCCCTAATGGTTTTATAAGAAAATCCCAACTGATCACAAAACAATAATGAGCTGGGGGGGTTTATGTTGAAAATTTCTACGAAAATATTAGTTTTCTGAAACCCAATTTCGCTGATCTAGTTTCATCGTAAAACAAAATATAATAACAAAAATCTTTTAATATTACATTAGGCCCTACCAGCTTAATAGCGAAACGTGAGTATCTTTCTTTTTTAGAGAAAAAAATAATACAGCCACTTAGAGGGTCGTAGGGGTGAAACGGGGAAGTTAAAAAAGCTTTGTGTCAAAATGACCTTTTTATGTGTCCTTGTGGGGGAGATGTGAATTTAGAATGAAAGGTGTACTTTGTATGTTACAAAGAGATGGTATAGTAGGCCAGAGAAATCCAATACATACAACTCACATGATACATACATTATAACTATGTATTTTCCAATGAATTTAGAACTTTCATTCTCCAACGGCCATCGGTTTTTCGCGCTATATACACACATCAAAATTATATATGGATATTCCATTTCGAATTGATTTTCAGATTTTTCGAGATATTATTCCTAATTTAATATTTATTAAAAATAAAATCGAACAGTTGTATTTTATTATTACTAATAAACAAAATAATAGTTCTTGCCATACCTAGTTTCTAAAGAAATAATTTTCAGTTTTTGTAAAAATTGAAAAAGTGTTGAATACCCATAAACAATGTTGATGAGTGTATGTTCCGCCTTTCACCATTTCAACTATTAAAACGAATATATTATTTAAATTAAATGCAAACGCTTTTCAATTTAGCGTGGAAATCCAAATTAATTAATACGCCTTGTCAACCTACCACTGGTTGGTATCAAAATATTGAATCGTGATAAGTATGTACCTAAACCAAATAATTCAATCACTCATCAAACCAAAATACGGTTAACTATTTAACCAGTTCATTTCAGTGCAATTATCGGAAGCGTATAGCGGTTATTGGTTTAGCACCTTTCTATAGAAGCTTTAAATTGGGATTAGGTATAACGAGACATTATTATTTTGGTTCAAACCAGGTTAAAAACTATTGCAAAAAAACTATGAATCATACGAGGAAGCAATGAAGGGAACAAACATACAATTTAACAACAACGACAGAACGCCATGATTTTTTTTATAAAACAAATTTATTCTATTTTATTTATGAACTAGCGGCCTGACCCGGCTTTACACGGATGAACATTTATTTATTAAACACATAAAATATAGTCTATGTTACTCAGGGTGAATGTAGCTCCAATGGTGAAATATTTTTTGAAATTGGTACAATAGTTTTTAAGTTTATTCATTACAAACGTACAAATATTTCATGTGCATAATATTAATATACCTAGAAAACATTTATTTAAATAACTATGAGTTGGTAAACCCAATATAGGTACCTACTGTTAACGTTTTGGGAATAGGACATCTCTATTCGGATCAAGCAAGAAGTTACGTCTCTAGTAGAGAAAAAAAAGAAGAGGAAGGAGATATGGGTCGTGAGGTGTAGTTGTATGGTCTGCAGTGTAATAAAGTTAAACAGAGTTGTTGCTATAATCAATGAAGAGTTTTCGTCTTATTACTACCAAGAGATCTAAGGAGATTTTCACCATGGAGAATTACATAGGTACATACATTATACGATTTTTGTGTAGTATAGTGTCCGAATATCATGCCCAACTTGCACTTGGCTGGTTTTGGATAGCTGTGTAACTCACGCCGATATAATCGCAATCGAACTTTTAGAAATAAAACTTGCTTCAAAACGAATTCTTTTCAAACGCAACCGACACACCGAGAGCAATCTTTCACACCGTAGACATCGATTTATTACCTCGGTCAATGTAAACAAGTGTCATATGAATTTATGAACCACATAAAATGGCGATCTGACTGCCGGATCTAAATCGCGACGAATCGCTCTCAGGTGCTGTGAAATTTGAGAAAGATTAGTAGTATTTTATTTTTTAGCCACCTGCAAAAATTGAGGTATTCTGAAGCTAGGTTTCGTTGAGTTTTGTGGTTTAATTCCTGACTTTGGTACAAGTGGTTAAGTATGGTCCATTTTAACATAAGATTATTATGTGTACTCGTTTCTGTGTTTCTATAAGTGTTCAATGTTTTTTTCTTTTTCTTTTTGATTTCTTGTTGTCCTTCTTTTTCTGTTATCTTTAGGCCAAATAAAAAGAAGGTTATCTATCATCTATCTATCAAGGTGATAATTAAATTCTTATCAATTCTTTATTGAATATATTGATCTGTATTTCTTATTTTATTACAAATACCTACCTATAATACATATGATAAGTTTGATTTATAATGTTTTTTTTATGTGAAATTATTTAATTGCACTTTTGAGAGAGCGAGACGGAATAAAATATTTGAATAGAAGGTTACTTAACATTCCTTTAAAATCCTGTCACAGGCAATAAAGCATCCCGCAAATAGGGGCATGAGTAAAACCCTAACCCCTTACGCTAAATCATCTACAAAGGCCTGTTTTTTTACAAAGGTTTAATAAATCAGAGTTTCAGTGTAAAGAATCTTATGATATAACTTTTGAAACTATCATGGTTTTTAACACAAAACAAAACAAAATTTAATCATGGTAAATATCCCGTTGTTTCATAAAGAATCTTATGTTTCATTTTTTTTTTGTTTTTATATTAAACTTTGAATTTTATAAAAACTACAGTGTGGTCTTACCCACAAGCGTAGTCAAAACATCATTACTGATGCAATACGTTGTTCTTTGTCTGTGAAGCGTGTTTATCTAATTGTGAACGATGATAGAGCAATTTTGTTTATAAATATGCATATTTTTGTTTCCGCCCCACCTACTGATATTTTGGTATGTAGATTTTTTGACGTGAATGTATGGGATGCATAATTCATCTGGGTGTATTGTTTGTTTGTTGTATTTAAACATTTGATTATAACACATGACAGTAAAAAAAAATCGGTTGTCTGTAAAGTCGGTTTACTGACGATAGTTGAACGTGATAACGTCATAAGAAAATATTCGCGGACTCGCGGACTCGCGGACTCGGACTCGCGGACTCGTGGACTCGGACTCGGACTCGAACTCTCGGACCCCCTCCGGACCCTCATTTACCCTTACCCTCATTTACCCTTACCCATTACCCCACCCGGGCTCGGGCTCAGGTAAATGGAACGACGAAACGACGCAACGACGTAACGACGCATGAGTCATGTTTTTTCGTGCGTGCAGTCGGCTCCATCGATTTATAAGACGTTATCACGTCAAAAATTGGATGCGTCAGTTTTGAACTATTATTAGTACTTTGAAGATTAATATCACCCATTTCAAGTAAATTTTACTAATAAAATTCAAATATTACAAATTCTTCGTATTTGTTTTTTTATATGTAGCAATATTGTAATCAAATACAATTGACAATATTTTTTTGATTTTTTCGGGAATATTTTGTTATTTTCATAAATATTATGACTGTAATTCCACGGATGACTCTTGAGATTAATATTAAAATGATAATTTAGCCAGGATAATGGGAAAAGTCACGAAAAGTACCTATTAGATACAAACTTGGAACATCAACTAGAAAAGTCAGCGTTTTAGGGAAAGTGACGCTTAATTCAATTAATAATTTCGATCCCCCTTTTCTTCAACTTTCCTAATTTCCGAAATACTGCTCCAACCGCAAACTTTGAGCGATAATCATAATTTAGAAGCTCACTACGGTCATAGCTTAATCCAAACAGCTAGTAAAATAATCTTTCTAACAAACTATCATTTTATAACTTTTGAAACTATCATGGTTTTTAACACTATTTTTATGAAACAACGGGATAATTTACCATGATTAAATTTTTCTGAGTTGACTTCCGATATTTCGGAACCCGGTGGTACCTACCTATCCTTATACCTATCATTTGTAGTCGCTGTGTTGTGGCAGCAACGAAAAAAGCACCAATATTAAAGGCATGCGCACATCAGGTAGGCGTCAAATACTGCTGTCATATTTGACAGCATTTCGACTGATTGCCATCGTCTTCGCCTAGATGTGCGCAGGCCTTAATAGAATAGAATAAAAATAAATATTTTGGAAAATCCACACAATATTATTGCATACCAAAGTGAAAGATAACAAAAAACAAAACAAGGTACAAGGGGCGGTCTTATCGCTAAGAACGATATCTTTCAGGCAACATTTGCACGGATATAACATATTGCATGAGTATGGGACGGTGAGTAATAATAATTTAAAAGAAAGAAAGAAAGAAAAGAAAGAAAACGTATTTATTTATGACGGCACACGGTAGACAAAAAAATAATAATAATAATAATAATAATAATAATAATAATAAGTAAATTTAAGTTATTGAATCTGTGCAGACACCGTCTTTCTAAAGTCCTGACTAAACAAAACAACTGCAAAAGCTGGAGTAAATCAACAAGAAACAAGGTACAGGTTTGTTTGCATAGAATGAACCAGCTGTTCACTTTTCTCTGTACTTCGGGATCGACCCAAATTAATTAAGCTTTTATTCAATTTTTTTCGATGGAAAGTCCCTTTTATTAATTAAGGACAGGCATTGACAAATCGGCTACCGTCTCGAGATGGACAGCGCGATAAACTGAGGCGGGAAGCCAGTTAGTGATGGGGCATGGTGATATTTCAGACTTGTTTTTTCAACCAAAAAAATAAAGTTGTACAAAAATATAGATATAAACAGTTGACAGCAGTAGTAATTCATAGATAGATAGAAAATACTTTGTTGCACACAACCAAATAAAAGTACAGGTACTTTTATTAAAAAAAACTTAAAACTATTTGCCTCATACAATGGGCGGTCTTATCGCTAAACAGCAATCTCTACCTAAGATCTACCTTTAGATGGAATAGAATCATGATATTGACGTGGGGAGAAAGCGAAAAAAGAGGAAGGGGGACTATGGGGATTCATTAAGTGATAGATTTTTTTTGGTTGTCTGGATTAAAAACAACTTCTTTTTGTCGTCATATAATTTTTTACTTTTTTTATAGTCTTTCCTCTTGCAAATTCCACCTCTTCATAACGCTTTTAAGCTCTAAGAATTATGTGTGGTAGATAAACGCCTAATCTTTTCAAGCTCTTTGGTTGAGGCGAGTGGGTTATAGAGTATAGTCAAGTTTGGACTTGCTGACTGAGTTTAACTTGCGTGTCCCGTCCCTAGTCCTTTGAATATTGTATTCACAGAGATTCCTCCGATACGGCGGTGGATGCTGTGAGATATGCTCAATAAATTGTCCTCTACCGATGACGGATCTCAGTACAGATAGTGCCATCTTTTGACAAATCGACGTACCTTTTTGAGGGACTTTGGGATGCGCTTAGATTTTTATCTCAGACCTCGTCGAAGACACTTTAAAAGTTAAAATAAAATATTTCGAAGATACTGAGATGAGAGAATTTTACCGAAGTAGCTTAAGAGGCAGACAACCGATAAATAAATAAGACTGCCACATTTTTTTACAACAGTTTTGTAATAAAATTTAATACAAAAAAGGTTTACACTAAAATTTTTAAGCCAAGGGTAAAATGGTAAAGGGTAAAGGGTTAAATGATATTTTTACAGTAATTGTTTGCAATTTTTCATAACTACATTCAGAGATTTGTATCTTAAAACATTTTTATGTACGAGCGAGAAGTTTTTTGACATTTGACTAATTGGCCTTAAATCTCTGCGGGCTTATTTTGAAACAATGAACATAATTAAAGTAAAATGATTGGTGATTATCAGACCAGACATAAATTCAAACAAAATGGTTTGTAAAAACAATACCACAGTTTCAACAACGACATTAAACAAAGTCTTCTGGTATGGTAGGTTAATCTTTACGTCGATGACCGCTTCTTCTTATTTATAAACACTACAAAGGAACTATTCGTTTTTATTGAGGGTATAAACAGCTGTGGATTAACTAGAAAGGAATTTGACCACTTCAAAGGGCAAGTAAAAACATTCTACTTACTTAATGGGACGGGATTTCTATTTAATTTTAGGATAGAACAAACAATTTGATTGGGTCTTAGTAATAAACAAGTATTTAACTCATGATAGATTTACAATGTTTTCGAAGCTAATAGGTAATTAAAACAATATAATGCGATGTTTTTGAAGATTGAATGATTTATTTTGAAGTGAAAGCAATAATAATAATAAGCCGGCTTGAGCATTTTACTAGGTGGGGGAAAAAACAATGATCTCGCAATACTATCAACTAAATAAAACCAACCCCTCTTTGGCAAATTTCGACAAACTTCGGGGGGGGGGGGGGATAATTGTTCAAGTATACTTCTCAAGTATTTAGCTCCCGGAGTGCCACGATTTTTTTTTAAAAAAGATCTCTTTTCTTATACTTTTTATTATACTCTTTTTGGTAAATACAAATTTAGAATACAATATTATAATACTCATTTAATTTTAATTCTATGTTTGAACCAATCGCACCGTAACGGCTAAACTAATTTCAGTTAATTTTTAAATTGTCACGTGACCTGGAATTCTAGCTACTTGTTATCCCATACCTTACAAGCAAAGCCTCACATCACCGTTGTCGTGTTAGATAGATAGATAGATAGAAAATTCTTTATTGCAATAAAACAAAAAAGAATTGCATTGTACATAGGCGAACTTAATGCTAGAGAGCATTCTCTTCCAGTTAACCTTTGTTCGTGTTGGTTAGTAATTTTATTTTTCTTTGAACAGCAGAAATTATAAAGTACCAAAGCCACGCCACGAAGACCACCCTATACTTCCAAGAAATGTGAATCACTAGTATTTGTGGACACCAACTGTGTTCTCATGAATAGGTGTCGAGTTTTATAGTCACCTACGCATACCTTGACAACTTAATCAGACCTATTTTATAGGCGAAACGGGAACTGCAAAAACTTTATGACAGTCATGATTTAAAAGGTTCTTTGAGGTGTTTATTATTTCTTAAGTATCATTAAATAAGGACATTTTTATTGACGACTGTATCAGCAGACCGATCATGTAACTTTTGTTGCAATGGTTCAATGGTTCAATGGTTGCAATGGTTTGCAAATCTTATTGAAATTTGCGATCACGTATTAAGGCCTCCGTATCACCTAGGTCGCTGGCGTCAGCGATCACTGAAACGCTGTCAAATTTGACAGCGATATTTGACAGCGTTTCACTGATCGCTATCCCCAGCGACTTAGGTGTGCGCAGGATTTAATTCGAAAATTGTCAGTTTCAATAAGATTTTGATTGAAACCATTGCAACAAAAGTTACATGGTCGGCCTGCAGATTTTTATTTAACAGATTTATGATTGTTAATCCTTCGACGATTCTACTACAAATAATTGTTCTCGGTGGGGATCGAACCCACAACCTACGGCGCAGAAGGCAGACCTACTACCAACTGAGCTGCGAGGCCAGTCACCAACTGAGCGAGAGGCCAGTCAAATTACTACAAAATTTATTATTAATTAGATCATAAAAAACAGCTACAGATATAATCTGTGTATTTTATAATTTCATCAAACATCGAAAAAAACACATTATTTATCAATCGCTAATAAGACTCCCAAAAACATAAAATTTTTGCGATACCCAAATTAATGGCACTAAAACGCCAATGCCTCAATTTGGATTAAAACTAATTGGTACAAAATAACCACAAAAATTCTAGGTCTATTAACTTGTGAAATACCTGTGGTTAATCTGACAGCTCGGCTGATTAACTTGTCAGTGTGTAGTCGACACCTTTATACCTATAGTTGTAGGTAGGTAGGTATTAAGGAAAACTCAGTAGGTGTTCTGTTCTGGGAAGGAATGATTCAGACGGATTTTGGTCGGAGTATTATGTTATATGGGTAGTATTTCAATGTTCAGACGAGGATTAGGGAAGGGATATTGATTGTATGAGCATCGATTTCTCAAACAATTGGTACTTTGACAATGTAAGCTAGCCTCTAAGATCAGTTGGCATAAGCCCGTAGGTCGTGGGTTCGATCCCCATCGAGAGTGAACCTCTTTCTCTTCTCTGAGGCTGAGAAGAGAATAGATTTGATTAGCGGATTAGTACTAAATATTTGTTCTAGTTATATGTTTAACAATGGAATTCCGCAAAGTCACCTTTAAATCAATTAATTGACAAATACCTACACAAAAAACATATATGAACTTGTAAATATTTTTCATGATCTCATTGCAATGCTATGGAACTACTAAAGAAAATTACGAACTGTATAATATTTTTGTGGCAGCCGACTGTACATCCAAATTCAATTATTAATCTGTCACTATGAGCCCGCATCACCCCATTGTCCGGTTATAGACTCTTCTTAATCCACTTTTCACAATAATGAAAAACATTTCAGCAATTTAAAATAATTAAAGGTTTCATTTGTGGAAAGCAAACTGTGTATTAATGAAAAAAAAAATATATTTACACAAAGACAGTTAAAACTAAACAAATATTTACAAAATGTACAAAAAACACAAGCAACAATTGAGCTTAAAAAAATTGATGAAATGTAAAGCAAAGACTACTCTATATTTTGGCTTTGACTGTACTTTTCTCTAAATTCTTCGATGCAAAATTAAACCTTATAAACCAAAGTGTAACGAATTGGGAATATGTAAATGTATTAAAATGTTCAACTAATTTACACAACAATAGAGTAGTACGAATTGGGAATAACCCATCTGCAGACATCTAGAAAAGGCTAAGCCGAATAAAATAAAATTAGCAAAATCACTGAAACCAAATACATTTTACAACTGCACTAAAATGGACACAAAATCCTTTAGTGCAATATTCCAGCGATTATGAGCCAGTTTATTTGCTAACGGCTGTAAGCGAGTGGGTTTTGTGTTCATTGTATTATTGAACACGTCTGCGTGTTATTTCAGCTTTGTTTGCTTTATTTTATTTAAGGCTGTTTATTCAATCTACGGAATAACGCTATTTGTTGAATAAAAATGTCAGTCCGTGTTTTTGATGAGCCTTAAAAAGAGATGGATATATATTTTTTTCTGAAGCCTTAAAAATGTCGCTGTCATATTTGACGACATTTCACTGACCACCGCAGAACGCTTAGAGGTGTGTGATTTTGTCATCTGTAATATAAGCAAAAGCGTGTTTGGTGCTCTGTGAATATAACGAATTGAATCAAATCAAATCAAATGTTTATTCAGTAACTTAATCTATTGTTACATTACATGCGTTTGAGATCTCCTTTAAGTATATAAATACCTGTGTTAGGAGATCCCGCTCTTTCAAGACAATTTTTCTTTGAGACTAAGTACCAACATTATTAAACAAAAAATTATAGGTACATAGTACATACCTACAAAAAAATTGTTACAAAAATAACCTTAACTTTAAAAATATGTTTGAGTGAGGCATGATATTATTATTGAATCAAAACTGAAAAACACTATTTTAGTTTTCAAGCATCACTTTGACAAGGCTTATATAAAGTGAATCTAGGCATTAAGGTTCTTCACAACTTAAGCCTAGACTAAATGATCATGTCATCCATAATCCATTTCATAAACAATGCAAATAAAACTGATAAAAACAGGCCAGTCACAACTTTTATTTACCCTTTAATTATTGCTGTCGTTCTTGACAGTCAATCTTGCCAGTGTCAAATAGAATAATTTACCAAGATAATATAAAATAGGATGAACTTAGCAAAGAGGTTGCAAACCAATTTTAAAGGGAATTTAAAAAGTCTATGGTACTATGCACATAGCCGCTTTTTAAAGTGAGTTAAAAACGTTCAAATTTGAATAACCAAATGAATTCTCTCAGATGTCAAAATTACCTCAGTTTTCGGCAAATAGCGCTGAACAAGCTTTTAAGTAAACTCTCCGAGCAAAGAGAAAGCTCCACAGTTTCAACAAATGTTAGTTTTAGGATGGACACAAGTTGGCTAATCTACGAAAGTTTATTTATCTGCTTAAAGTTTAACTATGTTAGTACATTTTCGACCGCTATGTTTTTTTTGTAAAGTAGAAAAAACATAAATGTTTAAGTGCTTAAATTTCATTAGTCTCCAAGAAAATTACTTATGGTTGTAGGCAATAAATATTGCACAGCGGCTTTTCTGCTTTCGTAGAGCGCTATCTCTTTCTGACGTAAGCGTAGTGTCACGCTCTATTAAGCCGAAATTAGCCGATGTGCAATATTTGTCGCCTACTATACCTACAACTGCTGGCTTGAACCTTCAGATGCTTAAGATTATTGACAATATTTTTAGCTTATTCTTGTCCATTTTGCAATATTTTATTCGTCAATCATTGCAAGCTAACCGCTTCTAGAGGTAATAAAATATCTTTCTTGGAGTTTTCTACTTCAAAAGTTTTGCTTTGTATGAGTCAAAGTAAACGATAAAACGCTGGAAATCGTCAACCAACTTCTTGCTCGACAACTTTGACCTTTTGCAAGATATAAAATACAGCATTATTATCCTACATAAAAGGTCACCTAATTGGTTTTCGCACTCTGGAAAACGTGTCAGGATCAAAATTATTTTGTTACTAAACTGTGTGCAATAATTGCACACAAGACAGTTGCTAGTGATTTTCGATAAGCTCAATGATTTTATATCTTTTCAAAGGGTTAAAATAAGCGAGCGAGACATCGACGGTTGTCTTTGCCTTAAAGGTTTAGCCACCTTGTTTCACAACCATAATCCTCAAGCTACAGTACCGCTATCAGACCAAACAAACGCACGAACAAACAAACTAGAAAATGTGACGGTTCGTTATGACGCAAAGCGTATTACTTCATTGTGACTCTTGTACGCAATGTTTACCGACTATGATAAGGACTTGCAGACAAAAGTTTATGAGGTAAAGTTATTAAGAAAATAACGCTGAGATGATAAATTTTATACTGACTCGGCTAAGTGAAAAACTTATAGTATAATCTGAGTGAGAAAATTAAAAACGTTTTTCTGACGTCTAAAGGTGGCTGAAGTCTGACAGCATCAGTAATGAAATCAGTTAAATTACGCTGATTAATTTATATAAGTTACTTTTCAGGATAATAATCTTAGAAAAACTAGTTTCCTTTTTGTTCAATAATTGTGTAGAAATTAAAAAACTACGTCTAGTTTTATGCTCAAATCAGTAACCTTTTCTAATTTATATCTATACTGATAAGACAAAAACTCTTCATTGAATATAGCTACCACTTTGTTTTACTTGAATACACCGCAAACAATACAACTACCCAAGACGCCATCTTTCTTCTTCCTCTTCTTCCACTACTCTAGGGTTGTTCCGACCAGGGATGTCCTATTCCCAAAACCGGTTAACACTACGTATGAACGACAAAGTATTTAATACTACCAGTAGGGCCTACTACAAGCTCTGTCGGGCTCTGTCTCTGGTTCTGGTTTTGAGTCTGTGTGTTCACCAATGTATTATACTGTGTGTGTGATTTTCGACGTAAGATTTATTTAGTCAACACACACAGACTCAAAACCAGAGCCAAAGACAGAGCCAGACAAGGCTTTACCAATACAATTACATAATTTTCTGCAAAACTATTAATAATTTACAGTCCTACTTATAAACGCAATTTAAATTTAATCATTGCTTAAAGTTAGCCCTGTCACTGTTTGTCATTCATTACCCAGTGGTAAGAGATGGCAATTGTTTAAGCACTATTTATCTTTTGACATATTTTTATAAGTAAGGCCATAAATAATGCAAATAAATTATTTATTTACACCTTTTAAATTGGTCAAACTTAAAAGATTCAGTGCAAATTAACGGTAGTATTTTCTGATGCATGTAATTTGTATCCCAAGTGCCAGAATCTGAGTGCCTGTGGGTTTCCACCTGAAGGTTCTAAAGCATAAATTATGACTTAAGCCAGGGCAGACCAGCTTGACATGAAATACAGTTTAACCTAGATTCACTCGGGTAAAAACTGCACAAATTTTAGCTATAGAAGCTGACAACAGTTTTTGAAGATTTAAAATGATTGAATGAAGACATCAAAAATTGCAAACAAATTTTGGGAACCATATTTAATTTTAACGTTGCCAAAGATTAGGAAAAAAATCATTTTTATCCAAATAAGCCTTCCTCAATAAGTTAGTTTACGAAATAACGTAAACTAACTTATTATTATTTATAATATAACCCAGTTAAAATAAAAAAAATTGTGATTGAGTTGTTTGACGGATGTCTGCGTCTTAAATATTTTTTTGACTTATTTCGGTGTTTTAACTCTAGGCGAGAAAATCAAGGTATTATAACGTTGCATTGCAAGCTCAAATTGCAAGGCATTATAATGGCGATATTACTGTCAAATATCGCACTGTCAAAGTTCGCGGCAATGTGTGCGGATGTATGCAAAACCCTATAATAAAACTGATCGCTATTGCAGATTGCATTCTATCTGATTATTCATCACTTTCAGATTTTATATTAAAATTTCTCATAAAATACATCTTGACTGATCTTCTAATTTTATTACCACAAATAAAATGTACAGTGGCGGAATGAAAATGTTCGTCGATTTTCAACTTGATCTGTTCAACGTATCACGCTCACATACTACCTTTTGAAATTGAATAAACAGAGTACACTGATAAGTTAACGTCACAAATTATGTCAAAATAATGTTCATGATCAAGGCACTGGTGCAAGCGAAAACCGACTCTAAGGTGACGAACATTTTCATAACGCGACTGTACAACAACTGTCAACCACTTAAACCTTATAATTTATTATTTCCGGTTATTTTTAATCTGAAAAAGTAAGTCTGTTTGTTTGATTTGAATTACACAAATTAAGTAATTGTCAAAACGTCTGATAAGTCTGGAGTTACGAGGTTCTAAGAATGTAAATATCACATGAATACCGACTTAGCTCACTTTTATGAGTTAAATAAACTAATGTGATTCGTTTTGAAATGCGGTTGAAAATATGACCCACGGCTAAGCTGAGATAACTTCACTACTGTAACGGGGTTCTATGATGTGCATTTTGACAGGTACATGAAGTACTTAAAGTTAAAATTAAGTGTGCACGATAAGTGAGAACTTTGTTGATATTGTGTTTGTATCTTGTGTTTGATGCTTTTATTTAAGTTTCGGAAACACACTTCTTCTTCATAACGTGTCACTGATTCTTTTAAAACCAAGCGTGGTGAAAGGATTTTGAGTGCACCTCAAAGAGGCGAAAGAAAAAGAAAACACACTATAAAAGCTAAAAGAAGGACTAACATTTTTTATTCGACGAATAGCTTTCTCCGTAGATTGAAAAATCTGCCGTTAGAATACAAATACAAAATTAATTTACAAAATTAATTAATTAATTAAAATTTGTTTATTCAGATGTCACAAGATCCATTCCTAAAATCCTAAAATGAAATACATAATTGATTTGAGACGTAAGCTCTCTTATAGGTTACGTCAAAAGCTGTTGTCAAAAACTACTTTTTACAATGCCAGTCCCATACCTATCCGGTAAATGTTGATTTATGAAATCTAGCGAGTCAGGCGTTCCCGGGATTCGGTATTTCATAATCCGCTTTATTAGCAGATGCTTAGCATAGATTATAAAAGCTACGTGTCTTGGAAAATACGCTCCGAGATCAAGTAGGAAGACACCTCCCGTAATTTAACGGTGGTACAGTCGCCATTAAAAAGAGTAAGAGAGAGAGTAGTAGATATTTTGGCAGTGGAATCTCAATAACTAACATTCATTCTATCTATTCTTTGAGTGGGATTCATCATGATGACAAGATGCTTAACCGATTTGATATAAAAAAGGAAGATATTCTCAGTTCGGTTGTATTTTTTTGTAATGTATAGCATAACTTTGTCATTAATGAGCCGATTGGAAAAAATATTTTTATCTTGAAGGTTATAATTTATGCTTCCAGATTAGTCCCATAGAAATTTAATCAAAAACGGCTTAGCTGTTTTGTTTTTTTTAAATGTTTGTTATCGCATAACTCCGTCATTTATGAGCCGATTTGAACAATTCTTTTAATAATCGACAAGGTGGGTTTTTAATCTAGATAATAAATCTGAAAGTATTACCTAGATTCTAGGTAATACTTTCAGATTGGTACCATAGAAATTCCATTAAAATCGGTTCAGCTGTTTGGCCATGAAGTCGGTTTCTCAAGTTTTTTAATATGACATCTAATATTGATTTGATCTTCCTCTCCTAAGTGTGTTAGAATACCAGGGCAAAAATATTCATAGTTATACAAGAGCAAACGCTACATCGTAGAATCTCACGTGCCGGAGGTAATAGGAACGCAATGTGTATGGCATTCATCAGATTTGAAATCAACATTTGAATGAAACGATTGAGACATGAATGTTATTTATTATACAGAAAACGATTCTGTCATTCTTTAGGTTTATCTATCAATCAAAATATTTAATACATAAACCTAACCGCTGTTATATCTATAAGACCAGTTTCAAGTCGGTTATCTGGTTAAAAGTGACGTTTTTATGGAGAAATATATAGAAGATTCAAGGTAACACTAATGTTCATGCTCCAAAAGTTATGTCTTTACAGTTTTATTAAATTGTTCATATCTTTTGGAACATAATATAATTTAGAAGTAAAAAATAGCCATATAGCTCCAAGAACCGACAACCGTTGGGGAATAAAGGTTCTCGAATGGCGACCACGAACCGAAAGACGAAGCGTAGGGCGCCCACCCACCAGATGGACCGACGACATTGTTAAGATCGCGGGAAGTCGATGGATGGAAAGGGCTCAGAATCGTTCTTCCTGGAAATGTGTAGGGGAGGCCTATGTCCAGCAGTGGACTTCTTCAGGCTGATGATGATGATGAGTAAAAAATAACTTACTGGTTCAGAATCGCAAGTCTCAAAATCCTGGATCGAGTCGTCCCCACAGTAGTAATCCGAATGTAAGAAAGGCGGGCGTGGAGGTGGTGGCAGCAGAAACTCAGGAGGCGGACCCAAGCAGTCGCACTCCTTATAGTCCGTGTCTATCTCCCACATGTCGTATTCTACACTTACACTATTCACAACCTCACTCTCAACTACACTAGTATCACGTTTTGTGCGCACATTAGTTTTTATTACTTCCGCTATGTATAGTTCGTCGTCAACATCACTCCACACGTTTCTTCTGATTGCTTCATCTTCTGCTATAAGGTCTTGTCTATCATTTTCTTCAGTAGCTTCTTTTTCTGTCTCATGACCGACACTTACTTTATCATTCTTAGCTTGAAGATCATTTTTAGGTTTTTTGGAAATTAGGCTACTTTTGATTTTGTCGCGAACATGTTGATACGTCCAAACAGCGTACGAAGACGCTCTAAATGGACTTCTGGAAGATCTTTCGGCCATGCGCAGCGTTCTTCTGCTTTATCTGTAACAAAATGAAACAAAAATTAATATATAGGTGTCAAAAGGTTCTTTAAATCTTTACCCGCTTTTTTACCGACTTCAAAAATGAGGTTTTAAATCTCTTGAATTTTTTAAATTGTTTTTTAACGTTTAACTTCGTCATTATAGGAGCCGATTTGAGAAAAATCTTTTCAAACCGGCTATCTATTACAGCTATATTATATCACTATGACAAATCAGCATCGTCAATTAATCAGCCGTGAATCTACATAATTTACTGATTAGAGAGTGTAACATTATCAGTCTGCGTACTTGCTATTAGCTGCGTTTTAGGACGATGACTGTCTACTATTCCTTATCCGAACTTATTATTTAATAGAAGAGCTAACACCTCATCTTGTTTAACAAAGCGACCGCAATTAGAGGCTGCCACGTTTGTAACTACAATGGCTGCGGAACTCGGATCGATATCATCAGTGCTTATTTTAATTTATTTTTTATCGCAACCAATTGGAAGGTTTCTAGCTCTTGGCCACAGATTATTGAGAAACAGCTCAATCAAATAATAAGAAACTAGCAATTCGAATTTGAGTGCCTTAATTGTTTTCTTGATTAATGATTTAATGTTCATTAGCTTTGCCTGAATCAAACTGTCGAAAACATTCATCAACAACCATATCCAACCACCATTCCACCATAACCATATCATAAAAGTCATGGTGGAAAATGTTGCTACCTTATTGCTGTCTATCAGTAGCTGCATGTAGGTAGAAGAAACTATTGGTTGTAGGTAGCACTTTGATGATATTATTTTGAAGAACAAAGAGTGTATTCATTGTTTGTACTGTTCTATTAGTATACTTCTCCAGCTATTCTCTACTTACCTGGCTCGGTATTTCATTGCTATCACGCTATACCTGTCAGTCCAAGCTATTTCGAAAGTTTAAAGTTCATCGTTTTTTGATATTTAACTCTGATGGTTCCCGAGCCATGTACGAATGAAAGGGGTATAAATTCACGTTTTGCATGATCTTGATACTAGGTAGAATGGTATTTCAATTGAATTTATGAGGCTATTCTAGCTCCGGTTTGTAGCCTATGCCTATGAGAACCTTTTTACTATCCAAATCAATAAAAAAGGTAAAACTTATTCTTAGCTATTGTATAGATTTATTTGTACTCTCACGTTTTCATATAAAAGACATTAAAAGGAAGATGGATGTGAATCCAAAAGCTGACAATACACAAAATGGGCACCATTGGTTTGAGTGATTTGAAAATTCCAAAGATTTCTGCAGAAAGTAATGAACTCTACAACAAAGGCATCTAAAATCCTCATGATAACAAAAGCGATTCTCAATAAAACAGGCATAAAAATAGAAATATAATAACCCAAGCACAACTCAAACCGAACGGTACTTCAAATCCTGCTTTGTATGCTGCGATGCCACTCAATGTATTATCCGTTCATCCTGAGAGGCATCCGACGCCTGTTGACCCCCGACCTCGCAATCTACGTACGGCTTACGCATGCATAATTGCGGTAAGACACATCTTTATCGAAAAACGGTACAGTAACGGGAACTAAGGGTAAGCTTAGAAGACTAAAAACATGTTACTATCGAGCTGGTCCCAACTAACAAGTTGAGTGATTTTGTACCTAGAACTAGGCAACAAAGTAAAATTACAAAACGCACAGAGGGCTTATCAAGTAGCCAATCAAAATAAATAAGTTAGTATTTTGGCCAGTCTACACAACACTATCTAGCCCCAAGCTAAGCAGAGCTTGCACTATGGGAACCAGATAGCTGATATAATATTTTTTTTTGTAAATACATACTTAGAATACAATATAACACCCAGACAGAGAAGAAACACCTATGTTCACCACACAAATAATTGTTCTCGGTGGGGATCAAACGAGCACAGAAGGCAAAGCCACTGACCTCTCAGCTCAGTTGGTAGACTGAGCTTAGAGGTCAGTCAATCAAAAAATCAAACATTGGCCATAGAGTCTTTTCCTGCCATTTTTTATCTATTTTGAGATGATTGTGTATTACAAGCGGTTCTAGCTATAAAACTGAATATAGCCGTGTTAGTTTTCGCGAAACGCTATATAAGTTTTAAGTACTGGAGTATTAAGCTCTATTAGAGCTATACTGTGCCAAGAGTGGAATATATTTCAATGCGCTTTATAGCATTTGAGAAACGAGTATCCTCTCCATCAAAGCCGACATGAGCACATTAAGCACCCCGCATAACTGTCCGCTAACAAACAGTAATCACCCACAATCCACCTCAATTGCAATCGACTCGCGATAAATTCACGTGAGAATACCTACAGAACCTACCTACAGAATAGCTTCGTTAGTTCTGAAGGGCCCTTCGCTATTGTGATGATGTCAGTGAGGCTAGCACTTTCTGTTTGGTATCGAGTTGTAAGCAAATGTTTCATATAGCTACACATTCATTTTTCTTTAGTACTTATGTTTTTGTAATATCGTCCTAACTTTCTTTGTTTTTATTTCTTATTTTAATAGTGTGCTGAAGCAGTAAATGAATTAATGTCTATGTCTATGTCTACATTCTGTCTTTCATGCATTTTATTCACAGTAATTAAAAAATGTAGGTACTTTAAGCATTATCCGAGTGCATTGGTGTCGTATTAAAAATCCTTTTTTGTATTGACGTGAATACGTCTACAATCGACCTTGTCCAGAACAGAGCCACACCCCATTTTATTAATTGTATAACAAATGCAGAACAGCACATTCTTCAGCATGTGAGTAGATGTGTTAACTAGTCTAGAAACATACAAAAGTAAAACGGTATACATTATTCATTATGTAACTACATAAAGCAGTCAGTTAGCTTATAATAACCGATAAGTTTGTTGTCATCTCTATTTGTAGACATGAATGTGACAAAAAACTTTTAGCGAGCTGTTAAACAGTCCTTTTTACGAAAAAATGGGGATTCGCTAATATGGTCATCATCATCATTTCAGCCCGGTATCACCCATTGCTGGGTATAGGCCTCCTTCATATTTTGCCAGCCTCCCCTGTCCTGCGCGTCTCTTGTCCAGGTGTTTCCTGCGACCTTCACGATGTCGTTGATCCATCGCGCTTTCGGACGTCCAAGATTTCTTCGGCCCGACTTTGGCCACCATTCGGTCAAGGCCTTACTCCACCGACCATCACCACATCTAGCAAGGTGTCCTGCCCAACTCCACTTGAGATTTACCGCCCTGTCTCCAACGTCGTCGTAAACTTTGGTGAGGAACATAAACTAGGATAAAAAAAAAACATGTTGAAACGGTATGGCAACGATAACAAACGGTACGGTATCGTTTGAACCGGTGCTGAAGGTTTGTACTGACATGGAGTGGAACATGCCAAATGTTAGTAGTAAAGCTGGGATATGTGAAATTGAGTGAGTTAGTATGATTAACGTGTGTCTTGTCTATGTCATCGCTTGCCTTGCCTTCAAACTATAATCTTTTTGAATCACTTTAAGAAATTGATATCTAAATGCAACTTCTTGTATATAAAAATACTGTACTACTACTAAACGTAACATCTAATTTACTACAGATAACTAGTAAGAGTAATTGAAATAAGAGATCAGATGGGAATAGCACAAAGTAAAGAAAGATAATAATAACCATTTATATGAAGAGTCCAGTAGCGCATAACAATTATTATAAAATAGAAATGAATAAAGAGATTCTAAAATTAAACTGTGCGACAAACGACGGGCAAAGCTAATAAATACAAACAATAATAATTAACAAACTTAGGATTCGCAAAGCGACACAATTCAGGATTGTAATCGGTGATCAAATAAACAATTAATTTTGCCGCTGTGCAAGCTTTGATAACATAATAATTGGTAGTCTTACGACTATCTACTTCTAAATAGAGTAACGGTAAAATAGGTTCTGAAGAGATGACTGCATAATGAACAGAACGTCGTTTATGAATCGAATTTGAGTTACGTATTCAAACTGCTGTCATACTTGAAAAATTTGAATTACGTAAAGGAAACAAAGTATCAAATTTTTGACAAGGATGTCAAATGTTTTTAATTAATTTTGATTGAAACTCGTATAACAAGCTTTGAAGCCAATTCAAATTTTGTGATTGTGAATGATGAGCAGAACCAAACATTAAAAATTCATGAATCTAGTTCGTGAATGTAGACGTAGTTCTACTAGTGCTATGTATATATTTAGTTAACCGTCTTATTTAAACACTGCAATATACTGGTATCCCAAGCTACCCACAGATTATAATTGAAAGTCAATAGCAGCCTATACATTACTACGGCCAAATATACCCACGCTGTTTGCCTTATACGTAATAACATTAATCCATTGTGTGTTCTTGATCTGTTAATTAGTTGCTTTATGAAGATTTGCTTTCCACATTTCGATATCCTTCTCTGCATTTAGTAATAAACCTTATTTCTTACACATTACGTTTGAGTTTGGTGTTATCAGAGATAGTTTTATTCCTAACTAGCTGTGAAGCTTCAACGCGTAGTTTGGCAAGTATTTCGTTGAAACATAGGTATTTGTTAGATATAACGCCTTCGGGCGTGTTTTAGGTGAGAGGCTTAGCTCAGCTAATGTAACTACCTAATAAATACAAAATTGTTTTAGCTTTTTGTTATTAGGTTACAGTTCGTTTTGTTTCTTAGTTTTACGACTGTTATTTTGTTTTTATTAATGTTCTGAAAATGTTTGATCAACTTTTATGATTTTATTCTCATACTCACTAAGGTCAAGCTAGATAATTGTCTTATTGAATGCAATAAGTAACTTAAGGTCAAAATTATGCTTATTCATAATCTTAATATTATTATAATCAAAATCATATTTATTTATAGTGAAAAAATATCTATGATCATCGTCTCACTTATTGATAGAGTCCATAATGCATTCTGCGGGTTATATTTCCTGTCTTACTTACTCTTATGCATTTTAAAATCAGTCTGACTCATCTTTTATCTATTCTCCTTAAGGTTCTGCATGAGGTACATGAGTCATAAAGGGCCGCAGTAGGTGGTCCTCAGCTTTGTAAAGTGCTAAGCGTAACCCGCTCAAGTGTTATTGGTTGCATTTAGCAGGCTAATGGCAGTTTTGACGGTAGGTCAAGTTTGTTTTGGAAAGAGCTTTGCCTTGTAGCGTTTGTTTGGTTAACTGTTCGCCAAATTGATTGATGAGAGAGAGATGAGAGAGGAGTTTGGTGAGAATTTTACAATTTTCAAATACAAATCATAGGTATGCCTGTTTTATTTAATTTCATTAAAAGTGACAGAAAATGTTGACCAGATATTAAGAAAGTGTTTTTTTTTCTATCAAAGTAATTATAAACTACAATCTTGATAGCAGACCACACAGCAACATCAAAACAGGACGACATTCACAAAGATTTTTATAATGTCCCAAAAGTTAAGAGCCGAGCGGGATTTGAACCCGCGACCTTCCCCTCGGTACGGGGCTGCGCTGACCACTGCGCCATCGGATCCTAATCACACTCGGCGAATAACTCTTAGGGACTGTTCGGCACTAACCGAGGGGAAGGTCGCGGGTTCAAATCCCGCTCGGCTCTTAACTTTTGGGACATTATAAAAATCTTTGTGATTTCCTTAAGTGTAGTAAACACTATAATATCAATAAACAATTAGGACGACATTCAATTTACAACATAGTTTCCCAACGTTTTTTATTATCCTTCTCGTAATAAAAACTAATCTTAATTTACTGCCTTTCACCACACTGTGTAAATCAGCTTCCGAAGAACAAGGAGGCCGCCACCGGGCCCATTAGTCGGACCTCAGCTAACACCAGTGCAAACATGTAAACAACGCTTCACCCTCTTACGGGCTTATGCTGTGTACTCATCGATTTCATGCCGGTTTGTGTTGCTGGCTTGGAATTAAGAGCAGCTATGATAAAAATTAAGCAAGATTTGTGTGAATATAGGGTTATAGAGATGTTTTCCAAAAAATGGGAATGATTGTCATTCCCATTAAAATTTTGCTCTTTAATGGAAACTACGTCCATTTTCATTAGAACTCCATAGGTTGAATGAATATGCATCAAAACTGTGTCAAATTGGCAAATTTTAAGGTGCATGAAATTTTTTTAGACACTTTTACTCATGTATTAGTTAAGTGATATTTTTAGCAATGTTGCTTAAGTGTTACGGCGCCAATGAACAAAATTATTCCACAAAAAAAGCCTCAAACTTGGAAAAAAATAGATAGCCCACCTTAGGCTCTGGTTAGGCAAACTACTTCATACAATTATGTTTCCAGAAAACAGGGCAACTAGTCGACCATATTCGTTCTTTTCTTCTATAAAAGCCAAACCTACCTATTTTATTTTTCATGAATTAGATTCCAAACAAAAACTCCAGCCCCATAATTTACTTTCCAAATCACAGTAACACTAACCCAATTTTTGGAAAGAACCAAACATGGGTACAGTTCCAAGTAGGTATATCCGTTACGGAGCGACACTTGGCAAGTACTCCTGCCAAGGCCTGGTACATTCGTATCTCGTACCATGAAGGTTGTAAACCATTTATATTGCCGGCACGATTCCAATACGACATGTCAAATAAAGCCAGTTACACTCTCGAGAACTTTCAATATAAAATATTTATTTGACTTGAAACTATGGGGCCTATAATGCAAACCTTGAGCTGATGAGGGTCTTAATTGAACAGCGAGGGATCACATCGTAAAACACAAAACATCAGACAAAAAAATAGGTTGTCTGTAAAGTCGGTTTACTGACGATAGTTGAACGTGACAACGTCATACAGCTGCCCACGCGGACGCATCGTTCACTCAAGTAGGAGAGAGACGCTGCCAAACGCGGTGGCCAATTGTGCCTCTTTGTCGCTCGTTCCGCACTCTTGCTTGCACTTCAAGGCTTAAATGGAACGCCTCAGAGCGAAGTAACGCCGCTTGAGTCATGTTTTTTCGTGCTTGCAGCCTCCATCGAATTATAAGACGTTGTTATGTCAAAAAAATATGGGTGATTATGCAGCAAAAAAAGTATATTTCATGCAAACAAAACAAGCCTGATCTTGAAGAGAATAGGATTTGGACATTGAGGTGTTTGTTTGTATTTTAAGTTTTCGATAACCTTCCAAAACTCAATTACTTCGTATCGTATCTCCTTTTTAAAAGCCATAAAAGAGGGTAAATCTTGGCATCCATTCGGGTAACTCGCATATTGAGTTCAACGTTTGTTTGAGCGAGATGACTCGTGCTCGCCAAATTTATTGGGAGATTTTCCAGTTTTAAATTTTCACAAATTTCCATTTGTAGAGTATCGAAAAAGACGAGCTTTAAAAGTTGGTGCATTTTATGATAATTTCAATGGAATTTAAAGTATTTTTGAAACTCAATCCGTTTCGTTTCTCAATCCGTCCGTTTAACATAATTATTTTTATTCCCAATTCTCAATATCTGGTCAGTAATCTACATGTTCTGTCACTTTCCTTGAAATTAAAGAAAACAGCATACCTACCTATCACTTGTAAAATTGTAAAGTTCCCACCAAACTCAATCAAACATCTTATCAATCAATTTGTTTTACCAACTTCAAATAAAAAAGGAGGTTTTTAAAAAAAAAATCTTTGTGACAGCATAACTTTGTCCTGAGCTCATTTGAAAAAACATTTTTTTGTTTAAAAGATCCAGATTTCATCCCATAGAAGTTTCATCAAATTCGGCTTCTCCGTTTTGTTTGATCTGTTTTTTTTAATGTTTGCTATTTCATAATTTTGTCATTTACAAGCAGATTTGAAAAAATAAAACTAAAAAAAATAATTACTGATAGTCCTATAAAAGTTTCATTAAAATCGGTTAAATAGTTTGACCATGAAGTCGGTTTCTAAGGTTTTTTAAACTCATATTATTGTATTCTTAGACTTGTTTATAAGTGTTCAGTCGCCTCTTACGACATACACAGGAGCTCACCACGACCAATCCAAACGAGCCTACTTTTATTACCAATATAAATACACTCACACTCGTTAGAACTAGAAAGTGGAAACGTCATTTTATTCACTTATAAGAAAAAAGATTGACATGCGTCACTGGCTCAATGTATTAATAAATTATAGTTAAAAAAAACTAAAAAAAAACGCTTTTATAACTAATTGAACTAAAAAGTTAAAAATAAAACTGTAATAATCAATTGAAAAATTTATATTATTGTACAAAAAAGCGTGGGGCGTTTTTTATAATAAGTTCAGATATAATAAAATATTGATAAAATATTTACAACAATCAAAATCAAGCCCCCCCCCCCACGCTTTTTGTACAATAATATAAATTGTTTAATTGATTATTACAGTTTTATTTTTAACTTTTTAGTTCAATTAGTTATAAAAGCGTTTTTTTTAGTTTTTTTTTACTATATTTTTTTTTTTTTTTTCGTTTTTTTTTTCATTTTTTTTTTTTTTCATATTATTGCATTGTCATCGACCTGTGACAGTTGTGCAAATTTTGAATCAAATCTGATCGTTCAAAGTAGGACAAAATCGAGCTCAAAGCGGACGGTTACATACATACAGGTGAAGCTAATAAAAGCGTTATAAAAAAAAGTAGGAATAACTATTTTATCAGCTATATGGTTCCCATTGTTCAAGCTCTGCTTAGTTTGGGACTAAATGGTGTTGTGTGGATTGTCTACCATTTCTTTATTTATAAAAGAAAGTCGTGTTAGTTACACTATTATAACTCAAGAACGGCTGAACCGATTTGGTCATTTAAAGGCCTGCGCACAGCTAGGTCGCTGGCGATGGCGATCAGTGAAATTTGACAGCGTTTCATTGATCGCCATCGCCAGCGCCCTAGGTGTTCGCAGGCCTTAATACCAGGAGACAGACATAGGACACTTTTTATCCCGAAAATGTAACGAGAACGGGGTGAGCCAAGCAGCTTGCGAACGCTAGTTTATTTATAAAGACTACTGTCTATCGAAGGTGCCTCACGCCTCTGCATTGTTTCTGAACAATTCTCTTCAAAATACAAAACATTTTACCCAGCAAAATGGAGCAAAGAGTTACCTTCCATTATTCCTTCTCATTCTTTAGCGTCAAAGAGAAAATGAAGGCAAATTCTTTGATGTATTCTTTGTTTCAGTCCCAAGATAACCGACCAATGATGCGGTGTTAGCCATCTCATTTTGAACGTTAAATCTTATTGGTTAAGCTCTAGATTCGATCGGCAAGGAAAATGCAATTCTTAAGCTGAAAATATAAGCAACAGTAAATAAACATTTTTCATCTGAATAAGGCAAGTTATATTGGTAAGGTTGTTATGATTTACTAGCAACGCGTCTTCAGCTTTTCTCTTTAGAATTTCTTTAACAATTTCAATAAGTACCTCTTAATTTGCATAGGAATATAGTACAACAAAATCTATATAAAATATATACAAGAAAGTCGTGTTATTAACACTTATTATAACTCAAGAACGGCTAAACCTATTTGGCTTGAAATTGGTGGAGAGGTAAAAACCAGGAGACGGACATATTATTATAATACTTTTTATACTGAAAAATCACCTGTAAAATGCAAAAACATTTTTTTTATTCCCATTATGTCCACCAAAACTTTATTCATCAAACTTAATTTAAAGTCTGAAACACCAGAAACATCTTGAGCACATTTCCTAGTGCAGAATATTCCAGAAGTTCTGCTCAAAATTGCAAGACATAAAGATTCTCCTAACATGCCCAACATACCCCAAAATATATTTATTCTTGCGGCACTTCGCTCCTTGAATGTAAACTGTACCTACAAACTGTATTGCAATAATGCTCCCCAGTTTTACAAATTCAAATTCAGTCTAGTTCAATCTCTTCTTCTTAAATTTTAAAAACTTAGCTTTAGTCGGGGTTGTGATGCAGTTTTCTTCAATTAAGTCTTTCGAATGATTAAAATAAACATTCTAAGGAGGCCGATCCTTCGAATGTTTATTTTAATCTTTCTATTTTTGAAAATTATTTATAAAAGTAGCTTAAAAGCCTGCGCACACCTAGGTCGCTGGCGATGGCAATCAGTGAAACGCTGTCAACTTTGAAAGCGATATTTAACAGCGATCGTCATTGCCAGCGACCTAGGTTTGCACAGGCCTTTATAATACTGTCAAAATTGATAAGAATTTTCATAAGTAAAAAATAAAACAATAGTAAATTTCAAGTCTTTCAATTTTAACTTTTAGTATGCCAATAAGTAAATTCGTGCCGTTGCCAATACGACGTTGCACTCTACTAGAGTTCCAACAAAATCTACCTAAAAGTGGGAACATCAGCGCTATTTCCATTCATGTATACGAAGTCCTCTCAGTTTTATTGACAGCATAAATACTGATGGCAGCTCGACTAGAATGGACAGGACAAGACACGGTGCCAAGGAAAATGTAGCAATACTTGCGTGCTAAAGTTTCACTCAGTTTCATTCAGTTGCATTGTGTGCATCGCTATACCACATTTGAAAAAAGAACGTTCTTAAATTTGGTTGGTATAAAAATTTTGGCATGACATTTGTGGGACTAACCCGTTTGTACTTGCATGTCGTAGAGTGTTATCTTAGGGACTTGTATTAGAACCCTTTTTTGCCTTTTTCACTCGCATATACTTACTCAAATGTAGAAAATATTGAACGTAGAGCTTATATGACAAAATAAAAATCTCTAAAATCTATCTGGTTCCCAAATAGAAGCTTTACTTAGTTTGGTGCCTGATGGTGTGAAATATTCACCAATATTTTATTTAGCTTTTAATGTGCAACCTGGACCTTGAAGCCTAAAAAAACGTTGATTTCTATGCATACCGACATTGTTGAAATTATATTCTCAAAAGTATTGCTAGATTTAATGAACGTAATTTCCACCCCGTGACGTACCTTCCGGCAAAATAACAGTACAACCTTCCGGTTCGATGATTCAGTCGCGAATGTCAGTTTCGATCTAGTTCCGGTTTGCTTCATTCACAAAATATTTAAATGTTGAAAACTATGGAACGTAGGACATGCAAAAAATATGAATACATAGCCATCGAGAACCTTGCCATACATCATGCAACGCCTGCCAGCACTTCAATGGAGGCAGCGTTCAGGGTTTTTGTTTTTAGTTTAGCCTATACGTGTCTAAAGCCTTACGCACACCTAAGCGTTCTGCTGTGGCGATCAGCTGTCAAATATTGCTCATATTAAGCTAAAATGGGTGCAAGGCTTAAGGGTTAATTTTTCAATCTACAGATTTTTCCTCAAATAAAAATAAAAATCGTTTTTAGGCTTGTCAAAAACAAGGGTTGACATTTATTATTCGACGCGTTACTCCGTAGATGAAAAAAACAGTCCTTACTTACATAAAAGAAAATAAATTGTGGTTCTATAATAACCAATCAGAGTGACACAGGTCACTTGACGGTCAGACGTGGCGCCTGGGAATTTAATAAAATGTCTGCTCTTTAGTTTTCTCCTTATTTGTATTACTTCTAGTACAGACGGGTAGACTGGACTTCACCTTTATTACCTACAAGTACTGAAGATCTAGACCAATTCATTAAGCTTTTATCTTAGTATTTTGTATTTCATTTCTGTTATAAGAATGTATTATAAAAATACATAGTTTGAACTACAACTAGTAACGCCATCTATCCTTAGGAATGTGTACTAATGTTTAAACGTCGCACATTATTTGAATAAATATGGTAGTGTGTTGCGAACGACTGTTGTTTCTCTATAGGTTATGGGCCCAGCACGCTTCCAATAATTACAAGTTCTTTACTATTACCTGCAATTATTTTTGTTTTACAATTGTATTTTTAAAAGTCAAGTTTCATTCCATGTTTAGATAGCTGTCTGGTTATCATCATCATCAGTATGTAACGAATTTTAGAGGTGAACATTATGCCTCTTCATGCGTTTTCAGGAAAATCCATTTTGGATCTTCTCCATCAAACTTCTTTTAAGAGGTGAGTGGAAGAAGAAAACCTGTTGTGTTGACCTCACTCGGCAGGTAAATGATGATGGTTCACCATGCATATACGGTAGTGTCTCCCAGGCTGGTTGCCTCTTAAATAATACAGCAACTGTTTTATAAACACACATATTACTACATGAATTGTAAATTCATGGAGCAGCACATAAAACACGAACTATTTGAGTGCATTAAGCACAAACATCAGAGAGGTAAGTTTAACTCTATTCTTGTCAACATGATACAAAATTCAATAACCCATTAATATTCAACTCAACAATCCAATACAAGCTTCGCAACTTAAATTAGCACGAACAAACACGACATGAAGTCATAGCACAGGACACTGCGGGTGTTTCTTTACGTCATACCACTGTATAACTTAATGTCTAAGAACTGACATTTGGAAAAGGATTACGGTATCACCGGATACAACCAACCGAAATCTGTCGCTAATTCATTCAAATACTGGGATCGGAGACTAAGTTTTTGTAAGATGTTAATTTGTTTGAGCTTTTGAAATATTTCAACAACGTTAGTTATAATAAAAAGTACGGGTTGCACTCCGGGAGTGCCGGCAGAAGTGAAAACTTGATTATTAACGTTGAGCATGTTTGATATTTTGGAATGGTTAGGGGGGGCTTGTTTGTTATTTGGCACGCTGTAACATACACGAACATTCGCGCAAGCGCCCTGCGCTGCCTAAACGAAACAGTAGGCCCAGGCATACATTTTCGCCGCGCCGTAGAGAGGGGATAGCTGTCTACTCTCCATCCGTCTTACGCTTTTTCGATCAGGTCACGTGTCCTGACGCGCTGACGCGAGTTTAAGATTTTATACCCATTACAGAAAAAGTGCTCAACGCCGCTAAAGAAGTTTTCACTTCAAAACAAAATAAAACAAAAAATTGAAATTTTAAGATATTTTCTGTATAACATGCAGTAAATATTTCTGGTTCTTGTTCATAAAAATACTGTGAAATTCTAAGACTGTCAGTAAATATTTAACTCAATTTCGATGGAGTTTTAAAAAGTTTACTGGCATCGTAAATTTATTGGCAATAACGCCAAAGAGTTTTATTAGTTCAATGTAAAGCATCGAGCTCTTGGCTCTCAGGCTATAAAGTACGAAAGCTAATTTTCAGCGAATGCATTCTCAAATTTAAATCGAACCACGTACGCGATTATGACAACTGGCTTCAAGTTTGGGGCTTTGGGGCTTTTGGGCCGTTCACACGGAACGCAATTACCAGAAATGCTTATTACTTGAAGTAAAGAAGTAACTAGTAACTCTTTGAATCTTTAAATTAGTAAGTATCAGCAAAACCATCTAATAATAGTAGTTTGATACTAGAAGTGCACATAACTCTTGGCTTATTTTTTTACAATGTTATTTAGTAGGTTTTTGCTTCATTTCCTGCTTTTATAATGTTATTTTCGGGCATGCTTATGACTATACCCTCAAAAATATAAAACTGATCTTAGTGCACGTTGCGTACCAAGAAATCTTTACCATGCCTATTTTCTAATTCCCTTCCTCCTTTCTACTTCTTACTACCTCTTCACAGAACAGATTAGAAGCCGTTCGTGTGTATTTCAATAGCTCTTTTCATTAAAAAAGGGTTTCCGCATATTTTCCTTGTCCAATTATATGAAATCGTACTAATCGTACGCCCCCGATTGCTTCTCTAATAGCATCTCAACTCGACAGTCACGTACGGGACTGACTCTAAGCACCGGTTACTGACGTATTTAAATACGAGCAAGCTCCTTGTTTAATAATTTAATGCTTATTATGTATCGTAAACATTCAATTTGACATCAACAAAATACTTAGCCTAATTAAAGAAAAGAAAGCTAACATGTCAATTTGCAATGTCTGTACCTACTATTTCGTATCTTATTTTTATATAAGCTGTGTAGATACTATAGTATAACATTGAAGCGTAGCGTGTGCTGTCTTTGAAACTTTTGCTTTTGTATTATTGCATTGCATACGTCTGACTAAGTGAAGTGGCACCACACTGGAACTTCACTGCTATTATTTTAGACTATTTTTGATTTGTAAAAGGATCATATAAAAAAACGGTAGGAACCGAGACGTAGTTTGTTGCCTGTTCTTCTACGCTTGGTCGCGTGGAACTGGCACCTAGACTCACCTAGCTTTAAGACGTTTCAAAGTGATTCTTGCATCGTACTGAATAAAAAAATTTTGAGTTTGAGTTTAAAAATATAATAGTTTATGGTGATTATTAATTTGTTTTTATTTGCAGTTTTTTCAAATATACCAGCAGAATAAGTAAAATATTTAAAACGAAATAATTCGGCCTGCTATTTTTTGCAAATTTTTACTTAAGTATTTCAAAATACATTGGAATTATAGATACATAGATATTTTTTCATCATTATGTAGAAAATACAAAAAAAATTGCAAACTACAAACATAAGATTACCTATTTCGGACGCACAAATTCGCCACCTTGTTGATGACGTCAGAAACTGATGCTTCCAGCCCTGTAAATTGGCGTCGTTTAAGATCTTAATTAAGTCGCTCAGTTTTTAGACTGGAGTCGAGGCTTGACGTTTCCTAGGCACGTAGGCTGTGACAGCTGACAGCACAGAGGCGGGCTGCTTTGAACTCGACGAGACATCTCACTCCATGGACTCTTAGACTAGTTTCACCCAGCAGCACAGGTGGTCTAGTGGTTGCAGCCCTGCCTTCCGATTCTAGGATAGGTTCAAATCCGGACATGCACTAATGGGTTTTTCTCATAGAAAAATATATTAAATGCGTGAAAAATTCTGTATTATGTTGATATATCGATCAGTCATTTACACTCAACGACTTTTGACATGGTCGACAAGTACCCAGATTCCTTTGCATATTGCAAGGATTTTGAATACTATACGTAACATATAGATTTCTTGACGAAATGGTTTATATAATGCAGTTTTATGCACCACCCACGATCCTGACATACTCACAAGACCTAATTATAGATCTTAATATACCATTATTTAGATCTGACGCCATAACAAGTATACATCAAACAAAAGACGATGCAGCACAGAGAAGTAGGCTATTTACTGTGTTCTTATTTTAAAAACCTCTTGTTTTTATTTTTATTTTACTAGCCATTGTTCTGAATTTAAAAAGATCATAGTGGCTTAGTCATGATATTTTTTTACACCTGCTACTAAATAGAAAAAAAACGGAATGATGTTGTCTATCACTGAGTGGTCGCATTTGTGTTGCAAAGTTCCCAAATTACAGTTAAAGAGAGGTTCTGCTTCAGTTTTATAAGAGTTTCAGTCTGATTGCAGTCCATGTGAATTAATTGATTCAACTGATTTAATAAAATTGGTTTAAATAAAAAAGTTATATCGCAACGTAAAAGATATAGGATACATATTAAACGTAAGCTTAGATCTTCTGGAGTGACGAAGATAAAAAGGAAGTAAAACTTTTATAACCTAGAAGTTTCTTTTTTAGCACTGTTAACTCTGTATAGTTATTGCTCTGTCTCAAAGAGTCAACAAACGACAGCACGAGCCTTTGATATTGCTAAACGAATGACAAAACTTTTTGCTAACATCTTTGTGACACTGACAGTTGACATATGTCAGCTTGTCAATTTTAGAGCAAATGTTGAGTCTTGGTGCTAGTTTGTATAAATTGACGCTTATAGGCACGTACTTACATAATATTCTTCTTTTTAGGGTTCCGTACCCAAAGGATAAAACGGGACTGAAAAAAATATTAATAAAAGAGAATAAAATAAATGAAAACAAACGTGTAAGAGGCCGTACAACAAACTTGATTTTTTTTGCCGTTTTTTATTATAAAAAAGTACGGAACCGTTCATGCGCGAGTCCAACTCGCATTTGGCTGGTTTTTTTTTACTTTTTTTCATAGATTTGTGTATTTTATGTTATCTGAACAATTATTTAAGGTATTGAAAATCGAACTGGCCCAATAAAAATAATAAAATTAGATTTTGAAAACGCATGAGTTTAGAAATATTTAACAGTTTTTAAGCAGTCTACGTAAACGTTTAGAAATGTTTATGTTGTAGGTAAATAACTATTACGGTAAATAAATAACAAATGTCGTGACCTCAAATAAAAGGCAAAGCGCACGCGCCTTCAAAATCCAAATGAAAACCACTTTTTGCCCTAAAACCAACACCGAAGTGACAAAAACTCGAAACGTTTTCTACTTTTTGATTACGACATCAAACCACATCGCCTACGAAAAAAATATCGAGCTCAGAATAAAAATAGTTTGTACGAACGAATTTTTAACGCACGTACAGTTTGATCGACATCGTGAGTCGACGTTGACAAAAAGTAAACTTGTTGACAGTTAGAACGTGGTAGAAAGAGTTGGTGCTATAGAAAACAGAGACACAAATATTTATTTAGTCGAATAATGAATTCGATATGATGCGTGACGGTTAAAAAGGAAGTAAGACTGAATCCAACTTAAAACATATTATTCAGCAAAACCGGTTATTGAAATAAAAGACAATAATTTGTTAAATGGAAGACAATTTATAAGAAAATTTGCCATTATATAAAATAACGATGTATTTTACTTTAACTGAGTAAAATACTAAATAAGGCAAAACGTGAAAAATAATACATAGGTATGATAACCATTTTTCATATAGTAAGTGAGCAGTACTTAGGAAAACAAGAAACAAAAAAGCATTTAAGTAAATTTTTCATTTCCCATTTAAATACTAAACCATTAGAAAAACCATCAAATCAAACCGGTTTCATTTGACTTAAAAACATTTTTTAGTTAAATTGAAAACAGTTTACCGACAGATAAACCTTTACGAGTATTCTGCATCGATTGTATAGGTAGAAAAAGTTATCACCTTAAAATGGAGTTCATCGTGAGGGAATCCGAATGCAACAACAATGAGCTATCAGCAGTATAAAGCAAGATCAAAGGGAGCGTATAAAGTGATCGTCGTAAAACATATTGAAAGTTTAAATTGGCAGCCTTTAGCGACATTCGGAAACCTCCAAAGCGTTGAGCGCTACTTTTTGAGTTCTCTAGAGTCGTGTGTACAGAGTCGTAAATCCCGGACTTTCTCGAGTTTTTCTCCGGGTCGGTGGAGATTGGGGACCGAGACCTCCACTGAGTTTTGAATAAGGGTGCACCTGCCGTAGTTTGCGAGCTGAATAAAATTAATGGCAGCGAATGTTGGTTTCCGAATGCAGTTTCTTGCTCGCGTCTCATTGAAATTAAAACGTGGCATTGGTTCTTGCATCTGCTGCACTGATTTGTTTTGTTTTAATCGTGAAGGCAGATTTCATATAAACATCAGAATCAAAAAACAGTTTATGCCATTATAATTTATTTTTATTTTAGATCAACAATATTATCAATTAACCTAGTTATTTACAAAATAAAGATCAAACTTTTTACGCCTTATAATAAATAATCCGGCTTTTGTAATAATTTAAATTCACAAGATTATAATGAACTTTATATTCAGACCTGCTGCTATAATTTGCATTGTAAATTCACACAAATCCCGACTCAAAAAAGTTCCAAGTTAACAAGGTACTTCAATATCTCAATCAAGAAAACATCAGGAAGTTCCCTTCCATTTGTCTCCATCTCATCAGCTGTTCGCAAACGTTTCAGCCGATTCGTTTTTTCCCCCGAATCTTTGTCTACCCCATTATCCTGAACAATTACTGTGTCATTTGTCAACGCATTTTCTCGTGGCAGTCTGATTTCTTTAGTGGGGCTTACGATTGATTGATTAGCTGTTTTTGTTTCCTTGTAACTTCGGGTATTCGCAAAGGTGTCAATGAAAGTACGATTTGCTTGATCTTTGGGATGCTCGTTAATGAGAGATTTACTTTTATCAGGAAAATAGTCAGAACTAAAACAAAATATATCTTACTTAATGTATCTTAATGGTCATCTATGATAAAATATGTGTAGACCTGTATAGTTTCGTTCAAATCACACTAAAATGGAACAAAATTGTGTTTGAGTTCAAAACAATCTCAGCAAAAGATTGCCGCCATGTTTACACAAAATTGTATTTATCTCTCAGGTCAATTTCAACAACAAAAACCCCAACAGAAAACGAGAAAGTCCCGTCACAAAAGTCATCTCAGTTATTAATTACGAGGAGCAAGTAAAAATGAGTCTTAATAACTGGTATCATAGCATAAAAGCCGAGTAAAGTCTACACAATCCCGGCGAAGCCCGCAAAAAGGAATGAAGGCAAGGTTAATTTGAATACTCGCGTTTGTAAGCCGAACAATAAATTGGATTTGGACGTCCCAGTTGACAGTTCATTTTGCTGTTTCGTCCCTTGACATGTTCCTTTAAGATTATGAAAAGTTATTTCCGAAGATCCCCCAATTTCTCCTACCTAATTCGGGTAAGAGCCAATTACAACTAACTTTTTCTCTGAGTTAGGTGTAACGCAATTCCAACAGACTGATTTATGTTTTAATTTGCAATTGAGACAAACTTCGCGTAAGTACCTCAATTAGATACTTTTAATTGTGTCTTTGAGCCCCGAAAACTTTGTTGTAAATAAACCGGCGACGTAAAACAAGACAGGCAATTATGTAATTATTCAGAACGAATTTAAGTATCGGTGGAGTAACTTGTCAAGCCAGCAAAAACGGTTGGCGGGTGAACAAGCCCGTTTTTGCGGGAACAATAACAACTGTGGGTAAAAACGGTGACATAAAATGTATGACACTCCACCGGCCGTTTCTCTTGTCACTTTTTACGCAAGAATAAAAACTTCAGGGATTTTGTAATGCTTGGCTAAAGAGACTTAAGTGATTCGAGTATCACTTGTTAGAGTTTTTTGAAATCTTGTTATTCTTATAATACTTACTTACAAATCGGTGTTTTTTTCTTATCAGACTCGGACTTATGAATCTAATAACACAAAGCTCCACCAATGACTTGACAAATGATTTATTTTAAAACAAATACATAGCGTTGAAAGAACAAAATGACTGATGTCAAATATTTATCTCCGTTGCATACATCACTGCACCTTTAGCATTGATAGCAAGCTTTCTTCCAAAAGAGAGAATCACTTTCTGAAATGAAATCCACCAAAATATATGGAAAAAATAATGCAGGTTATAAACAAAATGTTAAAGGAAAATAAAATTATATTTTGAATCTGGGAGAGTAAAAAGTTCTTTCAGAAATAATCCAATCACAGTCAATAAGACAGAGCAAAGGGAAATTAATACCAATGACGGCTACAAAGTCGATCTCGTTCAAGTTGACAGACGTCTTGGAGATGAAATATTATGTTTACACGTTGAAAAAGAAAAACTTTGAGTGAGACACTCATAACCAAATAGATGTTTTTGTAGGGATGTTTTAAGTTGTTTTAAATTACATCAAAACGTAACCAAAATAGAATATGGTTTGTCTTGTCAGTGATTAGAAAATAAACATAGTACCGGCCAGCAAAACACACATCAAGTGTTTATTAGACCAAGATCACGTCAGGCCAGTTATTTGACCACCCAAGATGAACAATGTTTTAAATATTCCCGTATCGTAAAATCTCGCTTTTTATCGCGTCTGCTCGTTCAGGCTTAAGAGAATCCAGAAAGAGATTTAACACCCACTCAAATCTATCGAGTGTTTTACAGCCATAATAATCAAACACTAAGTGTACGTTTGGTTTAGAAATTATTGCAATATTTATGACGTCGGATGTGGTGTGTTTATTGGCACCATTAAAAGGTAATGGTTTGATACTGCCTTAAGTATTTCTTAATCCATTCATATCGTAGGCGCTTTATGCGAAATGTACACCCAATTATCTTCTCTAGCTCTAAATAATTTCGCGGTGACTTGGATATTCGTTGTAAATGTCTCACTTGAAATGTTTATTTAATTTATACCAATAATTCTCTGTAAATTATGGGCGTGGGCAGGAAGACGGTGTTAGATCCGATATTTATTGTGAAACTGCTCGTCCGTTTGCAGTAGATTTATTGTTGGTTTAAGTGGAGAGTCACGTGCTCTTGGTGACTATCAGGCCTATGGTTAAATTAAGAAAACTAATTTGGAAGGTATTTGAATGTGTGCTTTTTCTCAGAAAATGTCGTCATTGGCAAATAATGAGTTTCAGTCTGTTGATTCTAGAATTCTTTGACTGCTTGGAAGTAATAAAAGTCACTAGTGATCTAGTGAAAGATAATCAACAAACTTAGAATTAAAATAAGTTGGCAGGAAAGTAGTAGGTATAAATGTACACGAGACCAAGAAAGTGGTGAACGCCAATTGCCATTGAGGGTAAAGCCAGTGCCGGTGGTCATCAGTCACAATACTCCGATCCCATAAAATTGACTGTAAACCTTGTAACATGTCCGTCATAAAACCGAACAGTTAATCTTTACTACTGAAACATCAAAAGAAATCAAATTTATATTTTAATTGTTTTAAAATAACCAACTAAATCACAGTCTTAAAAAGCAGCCAAGTGCGAGTCGGACTCGCCCATGAAGGGTTCCGTAGCATCAAGTAACATAATATAAAGGTTCTTGTAGTTCGTCGAAAGGTAAATTGCGGTTTACGATTTATGACGTATAAAAAAAAAACTACTGACTAGATCTCGTTCAAACCAAATATCGTTAAAAGTTTGCATAGTAATGTACAACATATATTTTTTTTAGTTTTATCATTCCCTTATTTTAGAAGTTAGAGGGGGGGACCAACTTTTTTCAACTTTGGAAGTGTCTCTCGCGCAAACTATTCAGTTTAGAAAAAAACTATATTAGAAACCTCAACATCATTTTTAAATCCTATTCATAGATACCCCACACGTATGGGTTCTATGAATTTTTTTTTTTTGAGTTTCAGTTTGAAGTATGAGGATCCCTAAAATTTATAGCTTTTTTTCTATTTTTGTGTAAAAATCTTAATGCGGTTTACAGAATACATCTACTCGCCAATTTTCATCAGTGTAGCTCTTATGGTTTCGGAGAAAAATGGCTGTGACACGGTCGGACAGACAGACAGACAGACAGACAGACAGACCGACAGACAGACAGACAGACAGACAGACATGACGAATCTATAAGGGTTCCGTTTTTGCCATTTGGCTACGGAACCCTAAAAATGAAACCCTGCTGAAAATTATAAAGTAATCACGTATTATGTTTAGGAATAAGCTGTAATTACATAAAATTAGCGCCAGCAACAGCGAGTGACGTAAAGTAAACACACTAATTGCCAGTATAACAGATCGCGTGACAGGCAAAATTAACAACATTATTGAGCTCTCGTTCTATTGATTACGACCCGCCAATTGCACAGCCGAATTCCACCTACAAGTTATTTCCATCCCAACAGAAACGATTCTAGCTCTTAAACGAGCGTAAAATAAGTCACAATATTGCAACTCACAAAAGTAACAAAGCGTCATGTTGTCCTTTATTAGTGGACGTATTGACAGAACGGGAACAACTAACGACATAGACAGAATCGGGCCAAATATTTGGTTGCACAATTAGACAAATTAAATCCGATGCATACCGTACTATGGAAAAGTGAACACAAAACTAACAAACAAACCGTTGACGCGTTGTTATGACATCTGCCAACCGTTTCGTGTCATCTTTCAACAGCAAAAAACAATTTAGGTGCTGCCATTGGTAACGCTCTCGAGAATTCACCACAAAATATTGAAACAAAAACAAAAATGCTAAACAATTTATTCCATACCGTTCCGAATCATAAAACAGATGAAGGATATGAAGCCATAATTCAAAATTACACCGAGGCGCGCACACGTATCAAAGTTATATAGTCATTACCAATTTCTAAGCTTATTACCTGTTATGGGACCGCCGATCTATAACGGTCGGCCACTGCCCACTATACCTTACAAAAAATAACAAAATACGACAGCTGTAGAGGTATAAGGCTAAATAATAAAGTAGAAATTTCGTCGGACATTATCCATTATCTTAATTTTGATACGGTTTACAAAAGAGCGTTAACTGAACATATGTGTCGCGACAACGGTTGGGAGCCGGATTATGAAGATAGCATTTATTTATCATTTAGCTTTTTTAATTTTGATATACTACCATTTAGGGCGAATGCGAAAGATAAACATATTATTAGATTTATAAAGCTTACAATAACAAACAAAATAACTATGGATCGTCATAACATCCAAAGAAGAGATACAATCATTTGTGACATTGAAAGACGTATTGAAATGTCACAGAACTAATCAAAGTTATGACGTTAGACAAGTTTATTTGTCGCATCAAAAATATAAAATGAACCCTGTAGCATCGAGGCAGCAGATAAATTGCTCTGTTACAATTGAAAATTTATTGCGGTAACAAAACTCCCGTTGACAGCGATCGGTGGCCGTCGATAATCGGCTGTCTTCCCTCACGCATAACATGTGGGTGCTCAATGACGTTCCGAAGGATACGACATAAAAAAACAAACAGGTACCAAACCTTCGTTAGTGGTGCCGACACAAAGCGAAAAACCAGATATGGATCAACTTTTTCCAAGAAGTCATCGGCTTTAAACCGATGAAAAATATTCCCCTGCATAATTTACTCCAGTTCACACTTTATCAGAATAAAAGAATGAGTTGTCAAGTATCTGTGACTCGAAAGCCGTCTAGATCGGAGATAATGTGAATTATAGTCAAATAAGCATTCTGGAATGTGACACGGCGAGTGGTCACCAATGAAGCGTATAGGATCTCATTTCTATTTAACATACCTCAAAATGAATAACTTGACTATGTAGGTGCTATTTTTGGTCGGTGAATTCAAAAGCATTGATGAAGACATAAATACAACAGTAGATAATAATCGCATTCAAGTTCCGTAGACTCTTGAGAGTTTCCAAGAACAAATTGATTCTTTGAGACCTCAGCGTTGTAAAGCCAACTTCATAAATTAAGATGTCTCCCTACTTTATTCTCTCACCGTCACTGTCACCTTTTTTTCTATTGCTTTCAGCGCAGGTAGAGGACCCGGCTTATGCCGCTAAATTGCGTTTCTTATACAGCGTGATTGATGATATTTTAAATTAGCGTAGTGTAGACACGCAACACTGGTTTTGAAAACATGAAATATTGAGTGTTGATATTAACAAACAAAAAATCGGGAGCGGATTACTTAATTAGATATGAAAATATTTTAAGTTTTTGAAAGTAAATTTTATGTGGGCAATTTACTGATACCACGCAAGTAAAGCAGCGGGCGGTAGCCAGCTTAATATCAAATTGGTTTCCAGTGTCCAGCACAGTGGTAATATAATAATAATCGAATATCAATAGCTTCTCGTTATTCAGCTTAAAAATTGAAAGTTTCGATAAAAAATCTTTTTTACGATTATGTGAGTTCTACTCATTTTCGTAAATGTAGCAATCACATGGTTCTGATTGCTTACAAAGGCCGTATCTGATGTAAAGATAAATTAACCGTTTTATTCTTATTGTTGGTATTTTACGGCCGTTTTGACTTGTGTTTGGATCAACAGTGGCATTTTAATTTTAACTTTTGTGGAGACTGACATCAATGCAGATGTCATTATCGTAAATACAGAACTGACTATAAATGTCTATTGCTGTCCAAACAATGCTGTTATTTGCACTGAGGTATTTGGACACTTCCTGCTGTCTATAATAGCTACGATTATAATTTATCTACTCTAGAAATGAATAGAAGAGTCCTTAGGCTACAACTCTTTGAAAACATCAGCCTCATAATCACTGTTTTTGTAAATATATTTATTCTACTGAGTCATCTCATTAGCTTTTCTGTGTTTTCTTCTGTGTTTTCTTTTCATAAGGTTCTTTGTTTTTACATAAATTTATTAAAACTTTGTCAATATTTTCGCAGTTGATCTCTGTGTTAGTTTTCTATACTAATATTATACAGAATAAAATGTTAGTATTTTTGTTTATAACGAAGAAACTCAAAAACTACTGGACCGATTTCAAAAGCTTTATTATTCTTATATAGAAAGCTTTGTAATCTCATAGTCTATAAATCTATAAATTTCAAGGCTGTATTATTTACTAGCGAACTGCCTCGACTTAGCACGAGTGTAATTTAGAAAAAAGATGAAAAATTGAATTATCCTTGAATTTTTCCACCAGTTCAAAGCCAGAGCAGATTATTCGTTGTCTAATATTTAAGTAGCATGGGTGTAGAATGTATGTAGCATGGGTGTAGAATGGAAGTAGCATGGATTCCAGTATGGCGCTAAGCATTATTGTTTTAGGTCCCATGGCGCCAAACATATGGTCCCAAGCTACTTTAACAGTTTACGATGTTCCACACAAAAACTCGACAAGTGTGTGTCTAACACGATTCAAAGTTCAGTCTTTTAATTACAAAGTCAACTTAAAATAATGATCCCAGGAAATAAAATAATATAAAAACTTACTTAATAGATCAACAATATACAAGTGATGCTAAAGTGTGAAAACTTTTATGAGCGTCATAAAACAACTATAACTTAGCTAAAATAAAAACTACTCAAGTAGTTCAATAACTTTGCGTATTGTCTTGTTCCTATCCAAATTAACGTTTTGTTGTGCTTTACAGAACCCTAAAACAGAACAGTAAAAACGATCCCCTCGAAGAATAAAGTTTGTTTACTACTCATCATGGCTAAAAATGTGTTGCTACTGAAGGAGTACTTTATTGTTAAGGTTCTTGAGTTTCTATTGTTAAACTTTTAAGGCTTATTAATGAAAATAATAATAATAATAAATATTGTAGACAACCCACACAACACTATCTAGCCCCAAACTTGTACTACGGGAATCACATAGCTTGTATAACTCAGATTCATTTTATTGTAAATACATACTTAGAATACAATATAACACCCAGACAGTGAACAGACATCTGGTGTTCACCACACAAATATTTGTTCTCGTTGGGGATCGAACCCACGACCTACGGCGCAGAAAGCAGAGCTACTACCAACTGAGCTGAAAGGCCAATAAAATTATTAAATAATATAGTAGCTATATATACCCAAAAGTCATTTTGACGAAGCCAAGGCGGCTTGAAAACTCCGAATACCTAGTTTCTCACTATTGCAGGCAGTAAAAGTAATAACTTACATACTTCTACTGGCCTCAAGAGTTTAATGGAGCTACTTTTTGCGTTGCATGTGCGTTCAATTCTTATCCAAAACAAACCTATGACTAGAAAAAATGGTTTCTAAATTACATGTTACAAGTGAAAAGAGTAAACAATTATGTATTTTATGATCATTTTTATCTAGTCCGATAAAGAGCAAGTTTTGTTTGGTTTAAACTAGATGGCGCTGAGTAAAATGTTAAGAAAATTTAATTCGTTCATAAAACAATTTTTATACAAAACTATAAAACTTTGACACGGGGCTGGACTTGTATTTGCACATTGTCCGACCTCTACAAAAAACAGTGCACAAATCGCTCTATTATGTCCAACTTCGTTCGGGCTCCTTTGTAGAATATTTCTACGATTTTGATCTTTATACTAATTGAATTAGGTTCACAATTTAAGCATCGTTTTTGGGTCATATTTGTTGATTTTGAATAGTATGAAAATAAAATATGTGACACAATAGAAACATTTCTATGGGGCGGCATTAGACCATCTGTCGAGGTAGAATTTTGTTTATGGATTATGACAATTTCATCTAAAAAATGTTATACGGGTGCTGTTATTATAAATTGATTCAAATAAGGTCATTTGTTTTGTTCTCTTGATATGGTATCGAATAAAGCTCATTATTCGAATCGCTGCCGCTGTCTGACATTTTGGGAAGTTTCATTTCAATAGTTTTTCTGGTGTTATTTTGAGTTTTGGTTGTGTAATTTTGGTGGTACATATTTTAACCAATATTACTTGAGGTCTTAGCACAAAATGTGAGCCGTCGGAATGAAAGTGTTTTGTGACATCATGATTCGAAGGGTAACGATGGTTTTAAAGAAAAATGCCATCTTTGCTTCAAAGCAAAAAAAAAGCAGAATTGGTGACAGCCGACTTGTTTATTGACTGACTTGATAAAAACTATTAGAATGTATGTATTATATCCTCACTTGTTATTGGCGAAATTGCCTCAAGAAGAAGCTCATATTCATAGTGGTCCTATAGCAGTAATTGAGCTTAACCGGTCGCTAATTCTGTTGTCATCACTAGTTACCTATATTTTGATGACATTAAAGTGACAGTGACAAGAGACTTTTAGCGAGTCCCTATAAAGTGTCAGGCATTATAAATGGCCCCTCATCGTTTTTAAATAAGTCAAAAGATATAAAATTATGCAGCCATATTTTCAAGATGTGTTTTAATTCATAAGATTATTAGGCGTATTTGATTTTTTGAGTTATTATAGTCATAATGAGCCATTACCTATAGGTACTACCTAAGCCATTACCTATAGGTAATGGCTTATTAAACAAATTAAACTATGAACAACGTTTTAAGTTGCTCGCAATTTCATAGGTAAGCATAAACTAACTCCGCTGGCTCCCAAAATAACTTATTAGGCATTTATCTACCTCTTCTTAGACCCTCAGCATAATAATAATAATTATTATTATTATTATGTGCCCTCCGGGTCCCACTGGTGGGCAAAGGCCTCCCCCCATTCCTTCCAGACTCGCGATCCTGGGCTACGACTAATAATAATAAATAAATGAATAGATGTATGAATCAATACTTAGATATTTTCAACGCGGTACAAAAGCCGTTTTGTTTTAGAATAAGAATCTCTCAGAAACTAAATCAGACCATCAAAATTGTATCTACGACCAGTCATATAAACTTATGACGTCAAACTCTAATAAGTTATAAAATATCATTTTACTACATAAGTCTGGTGTGACCACCACATTGTAACCGCTATAGCGCTAGGATGCTAGAGAACAAAATTGAATTAAAGTACAGATGGCAACTGAGGCTTTAAATGCTTATTTAAACATAAATAACAATGTAGTGTCTATAATAAAATAACGAGTAGTTGATCAAAAAATATATAATTGTTACATACCAGTCATCCACCTCTATAAAAACCATGCCGTGATTAACTTCCATCTCAATTTCAACCCAACGAATTAATAACATAATTTCACTCACCAATAACTTCCAATCACAGAATCCATTCAAAATGTTTCCAACACAAGTTTAAAATTCCCAAACACAACACTCAGAAATCACTGCACGGACAAACAAGCTCCCGATCTCAGAAGTTCTGAATTTGAAATGCTGAACACAGAAACATAACCACAACCTCACAGCACCGGGGCCAAACCGCGACTGAGTGTGAGTATACTCGTAGGCCCGTAGCCTGAGTTTCCAGTTCAACAATACAAAATACAAGGTACAAGGCCCGTCGGTCGGTCGGCCGACTCACAAAAACTACACAAAAATTTATAACACGTCAAAATCGGAGAAATGGTTTCCTTTAATAGAGACGTTACTTTTATATAAAATTAATTGTTTGGAGCATCTGCTGTATTTTTATTATGTTTGAGAATAAGGTTGTTTTTTATGATTTTATGTCTAACCGGAGTGTGTGGTTTTGGTCAGCTCCCTATTGTGCTGAGTTTATTTTGTTCGAGTTTAGCTTAGTCAGGAAACTAATGTTAGATACAAACCATACTAAAAGTTTGTTTATTTTATGTTTTCTCCTTAGCTTAGTTACTGAATATAGTTTGATTAAAAGATGCAATGTCAAATAATGCAAGCCGTTTTATATATGTGGACGTAAAGTTTTTTTGAAATCTGATTGTAGATTTTAGGTAGGTAAGCTTTCTATGCACCCTACGGCAAGTTCGGTGAAGTGAAGCGTCTGCAAATGCACACTTTAATGTCATATTGTCAAAAAATTCTAAAAAATAGTTTTAATTTTTGAAAATAGACTGCGTTTATTAACTGCCAGTCTGACATGTTAAAACAGATGTTCCACCTTCGCTTGACGGATGGGTCAGGCGGGGTCGGCCATCTTGAAAGATTCCCGCCAATCGCACATCCCGGGGTGCTGTCGACACAAGCGAAATAATTACCAGCATCGTGACTTTGTAAACATTTCACGTTTTAAAGAGCCTGTAACTTGAGAAAGATTGTTCTAAGAGGAAATAAACTATTAAAGCTTAGAGTTTTATGTTACAGTGTACTTTGCACAGAAATAAGGTTAATACATTAAATGAGAGCGTAAACAAAGTCTAAAAGTCATGCTAACAAGATTTTGTTTTGCCAATGGTAAATAATTAATTTGGTTTTAATGAAATATTAACCGTTGAAGAATAAAACTTTGCTTTGATGATGTTGAATTTTTTGTTAATATTTTACCATTGGACGTGCCTCTGACTAACCTTAAGATTCAAGATCTGTTATCAATAGGTGGTTTAGGTATACTATTAATGTGACAATTAATTACTTAGCTATTATATAATGAGGTATTGGTAGTGTTTAATGATGCAGGTAGGTAACTATTTTGAAACATTACGTAATAAATATTCCCGTGAATGTATAATTAGCTCTCGTTCATTCATGGACACACTTTTAATTTAATTAATGATTCATTTGCTTGCTGCAAATGACGTAAGTTATAAGTATGGTTTAACATTTTTAATTAAATTAAAAAAGATTATCAATTATGTAAACTTATTCAAATATTGATAAGTTTATTATGAAATTTATTTATTAGAAATATTTACATAAATATCAGAAACAGACCATGCACGCTTTTTTTGCGAACAACATGCAATAAATTATTTTTTGCACCCTCAGGGTTTATTGTGGGCGTATAGTTTAACCGAAATGAATTTCACACGAAGTTGGCATACATACCTAGTAAATTTATATTCTGTAGAGTCGGTGACAGCTTGACAGCAGTTGATTCCAAGTGTATTTTTTTAATATAGGCAGCCCATGTTTCTGAATTCTTAAACTAAACTCAAGCTAAGGATATACAATCCCATACTTACTTTTTAAATTTAGAAGCCCATCTTTCTTTAATTTAAAACCAAAACTTTAAATAAAAAAGTTTATGAATCGTGTATAACACGTATGTTATACATATTTCCAACATTGCAAGCTAAGATAAATAACATAACCGAAGGTATCAATTTTAATTACATGAAAACATGTAGATTTTATGCTCACTGCGATACGCTCATTACCGGCCGCGGAAATCGATACCGACTTTATAATTATTCGATGCGGGAGTAGCTAGATATCGAGATACACTGTTGTGATATTGTATTTACCTGGTATTACCACAGAATACATAGTGTCAACATACAAACTAGCGGTAGATAGGTGCTGGCAACATTGTCTATGTGATTCTTCTTTCTAATTCTGATAACCAGAAAGGACTTGGCAAAAAGACTTTGTCTCCAGCAGTCAGTACAAAATTTAAAAAAGTACCTCTTTTTTCCCGCGTAGCACTTTTGCATGCTAAAATCATATCAAAAATTGACGGCGTAAAATCAGCGTTTTGAAAAAAATAATAACTAACCTGTTCTTATTGTGAAACAAACCATAAAAAGTTTAAAAAAAAACTAGGATTGTATGGATAGAAAATACTTTATTGCACGCTTCATAACACAGGAAAAACAGAATTATTTACTATTGTACGTATATTTTTATAGTAAAACCTTTTTTCTTCACAATTTTAATATTTTCTGAGGAATCAATGGTTCATGATATTGGTGAGTAGTGAAAATGGTCGGCTCCGTTGTTACAACATAACACCGTGTCTGTCAGACAGTCGTGTTCTCGATACGATCATCGTAAACCAATCGATAACGAACCAAAATCGAATGCTTATATTACATTTCAATTACCATATAAAATGTTCTACAAGACAGACCAAGTCCGATTCGATAATCATCTAATCAGTGATCATTCAATAACTTTTATTTCAAGCCGATTTAGCTGAGCCAATCGAGTTTAAGCCTTAATAGGCTAAGGTAAAGATGAAATTGAACCGATTGGTTCGCTGAAACTTCAAATCGAATCGTGTGTTATCTCGAAAACGTGTCAGTTTAAAAGTGACTGAAGTCTATGTAGAGTTGAACTTATTTAAAAGCTTATTTCAATGACATGAAGGCTTAGCATCGTATGATGCCAATGTGAAAATTGAGACATTTTAGTTGTAGGTACAGAAGTATTTTCAGTTGGAAATACTAATAAAGTTCTTGGTCTTGCTAGTACGATGTAGGTTTGATATGTCAGACTGGCAATTAAGAGTTTTCGATTTCTGTTATTGTTTTATGGTCAGATGTCACAAACCCAATCAGAACATAAAACACGAACCCATTTTTATTTTGGAAATAGCGGCGGAAAAACTCAAGTCAAATAAAAAGATCTCCAAAACTTCGACAATGTAAAACATTTTAATGAAGACAAAATAAGGATAAAGTAAAAGAAATCCAAAACAATACAGCTAGCAATTTAAAACAAATTAACTGTTTTATATCGATCGACATACAAAACGACTTTTTTGAGTTTATAAAGCTCGAATACACAGTGTTCCCTGATGACTTCATAAAAACTTTACAACTTAATTACATACATCTGTTAAAGTCAGGCTTACACGATTTATAATGCACCTTTTGTCCAGCTATAAACCAAGTTTGCGGTATCGGACAAAAAATAAGGAAGAAAACAAAGCGAATAATGAATTAAACAATATAATGAGATGGTCACAGACACCTGCTTAAATGAGATGTCTTCATTAAATTGAGATAGGTCGACAGGTGCGAGGTGGAAGCAGGAGGACCGCGTCTAAAAGTATACAAATCTGTTCGTGTCGATATCGTTTATCGGTTAAGGTATATAAAATAGTATACAATGGTAGCTAGTTCGCTTTGTGTTGGTGTCGTTCAGCCGTTCAAAAAGTTTCATCAATTTAGAATGATCAACTTTTGAATTTGGAATCATAAGATTGAGTTTTTAATTGAACACAAAAGTTTTCAACAGAATCAGACTTTGCTGTGTATAAATTGTTTTTTAGCATTTCTTAGGCAAAAACTTGGATTAAAGTTATGAACATTACATCATGTATCTGTTAGAATGATAAGGTTTTTATAGTGTTATAAGTAGGCATAAAAAAATAAAGCTACTGTTTTTTGTGATTTTATGATGTAGATGTTTTTTATAGGCGCATAAAAAAACATTATCGACATGATCATCTTTTTATGTTAAAGTCTAATCATATGACTTTGAAAATATATCTTATTTCGGCGAAAAACCTTGAACCATAAATTTGATTTTACGTCAAACTTGATACTCAAGTGTCATTATTTACCAAATCACCATCAAAAACAAGCCATAAAGTTAATACAAAAGAATATTATGGAGGATGCCAGCGGCTCACAATTTCCTGAGTCTGTTTCTTGATGAAATTTTGCTACAAATACTCTGCGTTTCGTTCTTAGAATAGCCTAAAGTTAAAAAAAAGCCGGAATTCAATTATTCTTTTAGTACTTCGGTATAATTTTTATTAGTTTCATCAGTAAATGAAGCCAATTTCATGTTATTATAGAATCAAATAAATGTTAATAAAATAAGTTATGTAGAATGAGGGATACAATAATTAGTGGATATTATTGCACTAGGTTCTTTATTGACACAGGCTTCCCCTCTGCCAGCAGTCATCTCTGCATTCACTCCTCTCTAATCTATGTCATCTTCCACACAATTGTCAAACTTTTAATTTGGTCATATAATATCACAATTAAACATCCGGCTAAATTGAACTCTTGCGAACTCTAGGCACTTACTTGTGGTGAATTCCGTTTCGTGCAACTTTGATTGTACATCACTTGTTTACAAGTTTTTCAAGTCGTTAGCGTGCTGGGATATTATTCCCAAATTGCGTTCATTGGTTAAATTGTTTGATGGAAATTTGGAAAAGAATTTGCTTTGAAATGGGACGTAAAGGGTATTATTACGAATACTTTCTGATTGAATATCGTTCGTACCTTTTGATTAAGTGCTTTTGTTTTTTGGTAATATATTTTTATTGGTTGCCTTTTTCAAATAAATTGGAGCCTATTACACTTCAGGCCAATAAAGTATTTATCAGTGAACTATTTAAATTTAAAGGCAAAAATTAGAGTTAAAATTTGTCAAATATTTGATTGTTAGTTTAGGCATCCGAGAAACGAAACACTAAGAAGAAGAACAAAGATAGAAAATGTTACACTCAAAGTAAATTCACTAAAATGGAGATGGACAGGACATACAGTAAGAGGAAAAGAGAAATGGAGCAAAATGTTGATGAATTGGTTCCCAAGATACAACAAAAGAAAGAGGGGGCGACAATTTAAAAGATGGGAGGAGTTAAAGCAGACTGCAGGAAAAACATGGACGTGGATAGCGAGAGATAGGAAGGAGTGGAAGAGCTTGGAGGAGGCCTTTGCCAAAAAAGGGTAAACAGATAATGATAGTGTCGATGTCGTAGTGAATAATATAAGTTAGTTTTAGGAATATATCTGTATTTAAGGCTTAAAATAAATAAATAAATAAATAAATTAGGCATCCGTGAAAACGGCCCTTATACAACTTTTAGTAGTTTGTACATTAATTATTTTTGACATTTGTTCAGAACCTGTAGACGGTACTATGCTGATTTCAATATTGTAAATTGTATATAACTATTAAATAAAATGTACCAACCTAGTTAACGATATCTCCCAAATCCCAACGGCATCTGAAAAGAAAAGACAGATTTAATATTTTCATAAAGTAATTTTGAAGTTATATGAAAAAACTTCTTGGTTTTCCAAGAAAAGTCATAAAAGAAACAGAGTAAAATGTTGCAGTCTTGTGGTAGTTCTCAAGCCAGAAAAACAGATTTGAGAGCTTTTCTGATTTTCTTAAGTGTTTTATAATACACCTCGTTGGTTTTTTTATCAAAATAATCTGTCTAAATTCGATGCAAACACAATGTAGGTACTACAAACATAAACGGATAGATGTGTCAAAATGTAATGTAGCTATGTAAAAAACTATGCTTAGTCTAAAATGTATACAATGAATTATCAATGCATACATTTTATACTAAACATAGCTTTGAGATATCTAGGTTTTAATAAAAAAAATATTGATAAAATTTCACTGATTCGACTACACCATTAAACTTCAAAGTTACGTTTATTATTTTGAAACTAACTGTAAATCAAATGAGCAAAAATATATTAAAAGTTTGTACAAATTGGCGGCACAGGAAAGTCTACAAAGGAATGAAACTCATATAAACTCTCACATCTCTATCAAACTCTAAGCGTAACAGCCGAACTAAGTAGTCCAATAACATACAAAATAAAAAACCTACCAATTTTATTCGGTTCCTATGTAATTTACAGCTGCTCAGCCGGACGCCTTCACACAAATTATAACCAAAATAACACATCTCTAGCCGACTTCGTCCATAATATGGGTAGATTCAAAATTAACCATAATTGCTTAATTCAGAACTCTCCATGCCGCAAAGGGTAATAACGAAAGAGATAGACTTATGATGTGTAATGGGAAAGATAAAGATGGCGATATAAAGATTGGCGCCAAAGAGCTCGCTTCGAAAGGTTACTTCCAGGTACTGGAACGTGTGAAGCGAGCTCAAGTGGTCATCATTAGAGATGTTTTTGTTCTAATTCGTTCAGAAATGCTGGATCACCGTTAGGAATAATTTGTTATGAAGGATGAGGTTGCTCTTGTCAAGTTAGTTTTTATGAGCATCTGTTGTTTCTGAAGTATTTTCTTGAGTAACTGAACACAGTTATTTGCACATGTTATTCTTTCCTACATTTTTAATACAACTCGCTGATAGCATAATACTTAGTCCACCCTTAAGTGGTAATTACAAAGCAAAATTTGCACTGTGCCTTAACTCAAGACAAAGGACAAGGTTTGTAAAGAGTTTGGTCCAAATAGTGTCCTATAGAGACTAGTGTCCTCTGTCGGTCTTTTAAGATTTAAGCATGGGTTTCGTTAAAAAACTGAAATTGATGAAAAATAACCATCACAAATGTAATAAAATAAAAGAATTCATTTTTAACCGACTTCAAATAAAAATTCGTCTTCGGTCGTATTTTTTATGTCTCTTGTCGCTCAAGCTGTCATTTAATAAGCTGATTTGAAAAATTATTTAATAATCTGAAAGGACATTTCAAATTGGTTCCATAGAAATTTCATCAAAATCGGCTTAGCAGGATGGCCATGAAGTCAGTTGTTAAACTTATAATATTATTTTCATATTATGCAAGTTTAGATTGGTTTACTAATGTGCAAAGAACCTTTTTATTTTGCTCCAGAGCATCCAAATGCAACTAGTTAGTGCATTTAATTAAAATACTGATGTTTATCCCGCAAGTAAACTTTAATTTCTCCAAAGCAAAGTAATAAAAGAGATAATGAAATACGTGTACAACTTAATCATTTAAAATACCACGATAAACAATTTCATTACATTATAATGCTTACCACTCTCATCAAAACAAAAGAATTAAAACTATATACGATTTTTTATAACCGGAAATAAAGCAAGTTGGGAAGATAAAATCATGAATTTTAATTACATAGACTCCGCCTAAAAACTAATATAACCCAAACGTCCAATCGCATTAAGCCACGCTGACGTAAAGTGTCATCTTTTAAACCTTTTCGTTTCCTAATTATTTTTGAAATAAGAACACTTTTGTGTCGAACTTTTTGGAATGTTCGATTCATAATTTAAAGAGACACAGTTCTAACGGTCGACTGAACTGAACTGTGATTGATGGATACAAGATCTTTTTGTTTATTGATCTCGGCTGATAAGAAGATAAACGCGTAGGAAATGATTTAGTAGATGCCTTATTAGATAATCGTTGGTGATCTGACCATGAGACGTGACGGAAGGTTAGAATGGCATGAAAATTATCTTCTAAATTGACAGTGACATGATTACAATGGAATAGTTCTTTTTATAAACTGTCTTGAAAAAAGGAGGAGGTTATTTTTCTTATGTTTGATTGGCCTCATCGCTATAATTGTTAAAGTAGCTCTGCCTCAGGCTATTAATGTTCCATACTCTGCCTTTTGCACTCCGACTAAGGACAAACATTTGTGTTATAAACATAAAATACCTACCTACCTACCCCTTTCACAGGGTCTATCACCTTTGCAATAAGCGATATCAACACTAGGTACTTAGATCTACCTACTTTTTGATACATCATTATTGTGTCCCTTCCTGTGGCCTTTAAATCGTTTTTTTGGGAAGGGCGGTGATGGCCAAAACTGAAACCACGAGAGTTAGGGAAAAGTCGTGAAAGGAGTCATGCTGTCGGTGTATAAGAAAACAATAACTACATAGGTTTTTTTTTTCACAAATCAAATTTGGGGCGTCCGAAAGCGCGATGGGTCGACGACATCGTTAGGGTCGCAGGAAACACCTGGACAAGAGACGCACAGGATAGAGGAGGCTGGCAGAAAATAAAGGAGGCCTATACCCAGCAGTGGGTGATACCGGGCTGAAATGATGATGATGATGACAAATCAAGAGATGAGTTTTATTCCGTGTAAAAACTTTTGGAGAAAAATAAAATTATGAAATAAATAAATATGCAGTTATTGTTTTCCTTTAAAATGAGGGCATGACTCCTTTCTTGACTTTTCCTTTTCTCTTGTGGTTTCAGACTTAGCCATCACCGCTCTTCTCAAAAAACCACCCTTTATAATAAGGGGTATTTGGGCGATTCATCTACCCTTCTCTTGTACGCCAAGATCACGTTGCCAAATACAATGTTGACATGTTCTTACTTATTAAGCGCGTGATAAATTTAATTACTATCGTGTTACAAGGAAATGCTTAACACACCTTGAGAGGCTCTTGTGTCGGCTGGGTGGGCCACTTAGCTGCTTGAGAATTGATGTCTGTCACAAATCATCAGGTCCATCAACAGTTATTAACTGTAGACCCACTCCGACTACATACGGGCTATTGCCACTATGAAACTAAAATCCAAGAAACTTAAGAAGAAACTCAAAATTATGAAGGTGTGCCATCAGTATGGTTATTTAAAATAATAGCTTGGTTTTTAGGCGATCGAATGCCGTCGGATGCGTTCGTATAATAATATGTGCACGTTCAAGAGCTAATGTTTTCATAAACATGCCTTGGTACTTATTTTATACAATGAAGTTCGAGTAGTAAATAAATTATCTGTATATTACTTAATAATGTTTTGTGATTATTAACTAAGTCTTTTGCTGAAGAACCCGTTTTCTATATAAATGCATCCCAAGACATTTGATACACATGTGTAGTAGGTATTATAATAAGCGACCGTGTCATAAGTCCCAACACTGTGCTATCTCGACTTGATGAATTATCGGTGGTTGTACTTTATTGTGGTACAAGTTACAAACGGGCTATGAAAAAAGCACATACCTGAACTGGATCATCGATCAAATTTCTACAAGTCCGAGCTCAAGCTGCATTAGTTTCATAATCGTTCAGTTAGAATACACTGCACTGGTGGTCTATTGGTAGGTAGTAACCCCGCCTTACGATCCTATGGTCACGGGGTTGGATCCGGTCGTGTGCCTATGGATTTTTCTCTGTATGATAAATTTATGCTATAGTGCTTTCAAACGGCGAATGAAAACATCGCAATGAAACCCACAGCTTAGTCAGCTCTGCTGTATTTACCATGTATTAGGCCGATTAAGCCGTATGGTATTAGTCAAAGTCAAAGTGTTTATTGCATAAAATACATGTTGAAAAAGGTGGTAAATTTATAAATGTCCAATGTATTCTACTTAAAACTAAGCGTGCAATATTTAGGTTTACATAAAGATGAAGTTATAATGTCAAAAGTTAAATATTAGATGCTGGGCTGGGCAAGCCTATTTCATCTAAAACCCTAGAAGGCTGGCAATGAAAGAGGCTAATACCCAAGCTGAAATGATGATGGTGATGGTGAAGAGAACTCCAAATATTAATCAATCTGCCGCCAACCATAATAAGGCTACTCCCTCCCTAAATTATAATGGATGAGGCCTATGCTCCAGCAGTCAAATTCTGCACTCCATTTCATATCGGTCCGGTATGTTTTTGGCACGTTGTGTTGCTCTCTTTGGTCCAGAAAATCTCGATGTACAAGTAAACGAAGTAAAATTAAAGAAAAATAACAATTTAAACAGATTTGTTTATTGCTAAGCTGTGTTTATGATTGGTGTACACAGACCTAGCGCGGGCTCCATAGCTTCATAAACCATCTCATTTAGATTAACTTTGGCTTTCTCTGCTTATACCTTCTCCCAAACTCCACTAAACGAAGCGGGTGAACTAATATTGCTAAATTTCTGTCTCCCCGCACATAACATTAGCAGAGTATCGGGGGTCCTTTGGGATACCGTTTGAAATGCAAATTCCGATGCTCAGGTATATTAGTTGACGGTTTATTGGTTCCGTACAACGCTATGTATAAGCTGGCTGTGAATAAATGAGAGACCAGCCAGTGGATACAGCTACTCTGCCCAGTGGTTTTTAGACTTTGTGCCTTGAGGATAAAGATGAAAGTTCTTGAGCAGAAAATCTGTTGATCGAACCTGGATTTTGGATTAATACTGCTCCACTAGCCTTAATGCTAAAAAGGTCCTATCGACCATCTTTCGTTGTAAAATTTAATGGTGTTTGTATAGTGGGCTATACGCTATGCTAATCTTCCTTCGGTTCCTTTTTAGTAAGAGTTACGATAACCTTTACTAAAGTAAAATTTTACGATGGTTTTAGTGGCCTGAAAAAGTAAAACTTCTAAGAAAGTGTTGGGTCCGTAAGTCTTTAATTCATTTGTACCGTTCCTTTCCCCTTTTAACTTTGTATCGTTTTTGCTTCATTCACTGTAACGTGATTTGTGAAAATTGCAATGAGGATTAAAAATATACGATTATTTAAGAGGGCATCACACAGGCGACTCTCCATCCAAACGTAGTCCCCTATTTCCTCCCTGGACAATGCCAGAAACTTATTGATAAAGAAAATATCACCTCCAATTCATATTTCATATAAATCATATGAGGGTCATATTTTCTTTATCAATAAGTTTCTGAAAAAAAGGAAAACATACGAGCACGTATATAGCAGATCTGGATTTTATAAGAAAAAATGGTTACTCACTCTAGAGGCATTATCCAGGGAGGAAATAGGGGACTACGTTTGTATGGAGAGTCGCCTGTGTGATTCCCTCTTTATTCATAAAATAATCGTATATCAATTTGCTACTACTACTAGTAGTTTTTCTGTAGTTCGATGTTATCGGGTCACTTTTTGGTTGTTTGATAGCGTTCATAGCTCAGTTGGTATTAGCTCTGCTTTCTGCGCCGTAGGCCGTGGGTTCGATCCCTACCGTGAACATTTTTTTATGTGGTGAACGCAGATTTTTGTTTTCTGTCTGGATGTTATATTGTATTCTTAGTATGTATTTACAAAAAAGTATATAAGTATTATATACTACATCTGTTTTTTGTCGTACAAGCTTTGCCGCTAGTAATTTATATTAGTGATAACATTGCTGGAGTAGTTGGGCAGCAATGGCGGAATGGGGGGCAGCAAATGGGGCTTAATAGATTGAAGTAAATAAATATTTTGTTTATTTAATAATTTAAAATTGTATTCTTAGTTCTGCATGAGAACAAAAAGCTCTCATGCCTTAATAAACTGGGTTATTTTAATATTTAAAACAAACGTACGGGAAGCAAATAGGTCAGATGGTAATGGATTAAAGTTACTCGCGCAGCTCACAAAATATTAATATAACACGAATCATGCCTACATTAGTTTGTATGAGCTGGTTTTCAGTTTTGGTGACGGGGTTATCTAGGCCGTTCTAAGGCTTCTTGGCCAACTACTAATTTCTTCTTGATCAATTTTGCCAGTGTCGAGTGAGGATATATTGCATAAATAAAATAGTTTTTATTCAAGTCAGTCAAAAGACAAGTCGGCCTTATCTCAACTACTAGTATCAGCATCGTTATCATCATAATTTGATATTTGTATAGCGTACAGTACACTGTACAAATGCCAAATACTGTTTAGTTATTCAGTAAGTTGGATTTAATGTTGTGCAAAGAGGATGTGTGTAAGTAGGCGTTTGCTCAATCAATGCGTTCTATTTTCAAATCACTTTACCGTCACAATAAGATTGATATAGGCCATTAACAGATATCAAGCTATGCAAAACTCCTTGGTGACACTATCTCTTTTCTTATAAAATGATATAAAAATAGTAAACACGCACAGAATATTGTGCATTAGTGTGCGTCTGCGACTAATTTAGCAGATACTGATGCAAATATTTAAGTATTCATTTTAATAAGTTTTTATTCTTCTTTATTATAAATATACTTTCTATTCCCTTGTTTGTAGTGTGTTCCTAGCACATTCCTAACATTATCAGTAGTAGTAGAGCTCATTGTGAATGGCTCGGCCGGGTGCGTACTACCACCATGTCTATTTCTGCCGTGAAGCAGCATTGCTGTGTTTCGGTTTGAAGGGTGTGGGTGCTGGTGAAATTACTGGCACGTGAGGCTGAGCTGAAATTACTGACCACGACCTTCGGCGCAGAAGACAGAGTTGCTGTGGGGCCAGTCAGCATTGCTTTTCAGCGTGGTAATTTAGCTAGCATCTTTATGGCGCTTTTCAATGAATATGCTATCTGTAGATCGCTTGCGGCCTACTGTTTCATGTTTATTTTGCAAAATGTGTAAATACGTGTATTAGTTGTAACTTCGTTTGTAAATAAATGCAATAACTTTGTAAATCATTATAATACTCTACTTAATAACGAACTCCATGTATATTTATGACCAATTTGTATTCTGGAATAGCTTATAATATTATTTGCTTTATTGCTCGAATCATAAATGACTGTGATATTAGTGGTACAATGTTCATTTGCATTTAGGCGACATTCACACGATCGAAACTTTGTTCATATTTTATTTAAGTGACATTCACACGATCGCAACTTAATGCGTACTTTTCTAACACATACACTTCTTTTACGAGTATACCTATTATAAAAAGCTTTTTACAAGATCTTAAAGTTATAAACTGTAACTTTTTTGGAACAAACAAACCATGAAGATACGAGTTGGTATATCCAATGCACGATTTGCTAAATGTACAGGGTGTTTGGTAGATGGGTTCAAAGTTTAAAGGGGAAGGCCTAGATACTTTCGAATCATTTAGGCATTTATTTATTTTAACAATAATAATATATTTTGATTTTTTTTATTTTACATACAGATTTAAAGTCACTTCACAAAGTCTACAAGTAATTTTTTTTCATAAGTAAATGATAGATAATAATCATCTTAGGTAATTGTCTGTTTTATTTTTATTGATCATCTTTTCATCATGTACAATGCATTATATTATTATGTATAGTAAATATTTGTTTAATTATAACTTTATGTAAATAAATATATTCACTAAATTACATAAATATAGTTTGTAGTATAGTATTATATTAATTATAGTATATGGCACACGCCTCTATAGCATTTGTGCTGAGTGGCAGCCAATTTAAATATAATTGTTCCTTTTTATTGAAATAACTTTTTATTTGACTTTGACTTTACATTTCGCAAGTCGCCTCACTTTGCTCTCGTGTAGAAACCCCTTTAAATTTAGATTGCAAATTGTCATAACGCTCGGAAACGGGCGTCATTTATGATTTATGTCACAATATTACACGGAAATTAATTTTAATTAACGACCGTGATTTCCGTACAAACCTAGTGGCTCGTTTAAATTGAGTTGAATCTATGAAAGATCAAAAATCTATTCAATTTCAATTCAATTTGTTTAATCTAATTTTGCTATCGTTATTATTAACAAAATAGTTTTTTTGACATTTTATAACGTAACCTGCAATCGCAACAGATTCACGAAAAGCGTAAAAAAGTAAGAAGATAAACAAAGCATTGTAGGTCACGCACGCCAGAAACATGCCTTATGATGCACTGCTTTGCGTCCATCACCTTGACACGTACAGATGTTCTGCCTCACGTGCCAGTAATTTCACCGGCACCCACACCCTTCAAACCGAAACAAAGCAATGCTGCTTCACGGCAGAAATAGGCATGGTGGTAGTATTCTCCGGACGAGCCACACACAAAGAGCTCTACTACTACTAAAAAGCTTGTTCCAGACAGTTTTCATAAGGTGACACGTCGTATATTTTGTAGTATTCAATCGCTGTTTAAGAATTTTGAATTTTAAGTGAGCTAGTTGTTGCCAGCAAGTGAGGTTTAATAGACTAGCCTTCAGGGACCCAAGCGTTTTCGAATGATACGTTGATTTGTGACGTCTGAAATGGGGAAATGCGCTAACCTCCATGCATGTTACCTACGTAGTATGCTATGGTGTAAAGTGTATGTAGAATTATCGTTTTCAGCACAGTTGGCCCTCAGGTATCATAATCATTCTTCAAAGTTTCTTAACCCACGAAGTAAATAAATCGTTCGTGTTAACTCGTATCCCCAAGGATGTTTCCACAGATTATTATCACATAAATAAAAACGGTTGTGCCAAACCTGTTTGTGACATTTTGTCTTTTTGCGCGAGTTTTGCGCGTGCGAACCGCGTTGTGGGTGAATTTCTATCAATCGAATCATTATGAGATTGCATATTTTTGAAAAGAATAATATTAAGGTGAGTTATATTACTAAGAAACCCAACGGTCACCAGTAACGCTTCAAATCAGAAATAAAGCCAGCATAACTGCTTGGCAGTTTATATAGGTACAATGGTAGTACCTACTTCTACGAACAAACTCTTGAGCGAAAACTGCTTGGCAGTAAATATAGGTAAAATGGCAGCATTTCCTAGATTTCTTGATCAAAAAGCTCTAGTACTAATATAAAAGAATTCAAAGAATCAGCTGCATTTATCGAAATAATCTGAACAAACTACAGCTCATTATTGCTCAAGTTAAAGCCAGCTAGTCAACAAAAGCCACTTACACAATGTAAACTTGCTGTTAAACCACACATTTCTTGAATCCATAATCTACATGCACTTATGCACTCAAACAGAAACAAAACTCACGCGGAGAACGCAAACCCTACAGCCATAGCAAATGTACAACTAAAATTAAGTCATCATCGACTGAGAGGCCTTCATGCTACTTCAGTTGTGTATTTAAACTGCACTATGGCTATGCAATAAACGATTCTCAGACTATCAGAATAGAGTTTAAAATGGAAGAAATTGTAGTAAGGTTGTGGAAAAAATTGCATCGTCATTGTAGATGATGCTAAAGCGCGACGAATTGAAATGGAGTCGTCCATGCCGTACCCAGACTAAAGGAATTAAAACAAGCGAAAGTGCATGACTCGTTTTATCCTACCAGTAAAGACGTTTTGTTGGATTAGGTGTTTGGTCTGGAACCAGCTTAACATTCTTCACAAAACCAACAAGTTAAGGTGGAAAATAAACGTGACAAAGCGACATCACAATAGTCTTTTTCATCAAAAATGTTAGTTTATTGTATAAATCACCTTCTTGTTCTTGATATAAAAGTGCTGACTGGCTTAAATCTATTTTTGCAGCATAAAACTGTTCGCAAGAATTGCAAAACTCAGTGTGTAAAATTCACTTTGGTAGTAGCTGGAACAAAATTGTAGCACACTTTTACCTCACCAGGGAAAAAGTGCTACTACTTAGCATTATATTGATTTTTTAAATACCTAACTGGTGGAGGAAAAGTGTGTTATAGTATATTTCATTACAAGTGCGGGAAGGCTGTCATTGCAAAGAGTTCCGACAAATGTCTACCCGAGCCGAAGGCGAGGGTTGACAGTCGGAACAAGTTGCAATGACGGTTCCGCACGTGTACTGAACGACTATTTTTAATACAGTTGCGAAAAAATTAAGCAATTTAATAAAATAATAAAAATACCATTTGCTTTTTTCTCTTCTCTCCACGCAATAAGTTCGTCGTATGTATGCATGTAGCGACTTTTTGACTTTTCCGGTAAAATGTTCTCCGAAGCATTTTGTGCAATTATACTGAGTTCCGGTGGTGTTAATTCAAAAAAACTAGGGTCGAAATTACTCATTTTGTGCAACAAACAAATAAACTCGCAAAGAAAATTTCTGAAAAATGGCGCCAACCGTAAAATATAAGCAGAGTTTTTTTTTTTCTTCACCCATTATGGAAGGCAAAGGGAACTATACCCATACAGCCAAGTCTTCAGTAGATTTTTTTTATTGATATGAATTGAAAATGAAATTTAATGAGATGAAATGAAATGAAACCTAACATAACTCATTCAATCAAATCATTAAATCTGTTAATGAAACAAATTAGTAGCTTCTTTTTAGAAATATTACGTATTTGCATGAATCATAAAAAATTCGATGAATTTTTTTAGTAAAAACTTCATGGTTGGTTTTTCTTTTTAGACATTATTTTGACAGTTGGGAAAGAAAAAGCACTAGTGCGGGAATGGTAAAAAAAAAAGCACGCGTGTGTAATAGCCCACATCCCGAACGCTATACGTCCCTGCAATACGCCACTTTTTGAGCAACTGTATTAAAAATACTTTTGCCTCACCAGGGGTTCAAATTCGAATTCAAAAAGTATTTATTCAGTGTTATCATAAGGATCACTTTAAACGTCTTGAATCTAGGTTAGTCAAGATGCTAGTTCTACGTGATTGAGTCTAGAAAAACAGACAACAAACTACGGCTTTGTTCCTACCGTTTTTTAGAAGAACCTTTTAAAAAAAATATAATTAAATAGAACTGATCTGAACTCTGTTTTCTACCTGTAATACTTTCAGGTGGAAAACAGAGTTCATTATAAAATTTTCTAGTTTCTTATAAAATGTAATTTTTATATTTTCTTTTTAATTATTTCATGTTGTATAATAATAGTTTTTGTAATTAAATAGATAGGTGAAAAATAGCAGGGAAGTTCCAGAGTGATGCCACACTTAATAGTATAAGGCAATGTAAGTGCAATATACATAAGTGTGCTGTCATTGAAGTGTTTAAAAAATCAGTATAACTTTAGGTGATTAGTTGATTAGGTTCATCGTGTAACCCAAATGGCAGTCGTGATGACTCGCAATGGCTTTAACCACTAATCTTTACGCGGTTATTTCAGTCGTGATTTAGATTTCTGACCCAGTTTTGGTAACGTTCGACTTTTCACTCAAATTGCCGCTGGTTGTTATTTCCGAGCAATTTAAATTGAAAGCTTTTTGATTGTTTCTAGTCGTTTTAAAATAGCAGTAGCTTTTTAGGATTCTGAAGATTTATCGATTTTTTCATAGCAACTTATTCTTAAAAAAAACAGTACCTTTCACCAAATTACTATTCTTACATAAATATTTTCTTCTTCTTCTTATCGTGTCTTGATTCTTCCGAACCAAGTGTGGTAAAAGGATTTTAAGTGCGCCTCGAAGAGGCTCCTTTCGTGCATTTATAACAAACTCTTTCACACAATTCATCCATCTCTTTTTTGACCAACATACTCATCAAAATGGCATTATTACATTCTACAAAACATTCTTGCATGAATTCATATGCGTACCTGTCTTTTCTAGATTTATCTCTCCTAGTTTCTGTATTTTATCAATTTATGTTCCTAGATCCCGTAGTTACACGAATATATATCTCGTTTGTGTAGACTCTTAAAGGATGGTTCACGCTAAATCGTAAAGGAACTTATTATTTTTTGCAGTTTTTAAAGATATGATTTTTGTCCTAATAGGAAGTGCGTAGAAGAACCAAAGTCGCCGTTAAAGCTCTAAAAATTTGTGAGCTGAAGTGGTAATGGGCAGGTCATATAGCTGGAAAAACTAACAACCGTTGAGGAATAAAGGTTCCCGAATTATGATCATGAACTGGAAGACGAAACTTGGAATGCCCACCAACAGACGGATGGTCGGAAGTCGTTGGATGGAGAGGGCTCAAAATTGTTTTTCCTAGAAATGTTAATGGCTTATGTCCAGCAGTGGGCTTCAGCAGGCTGATGATTAATGAGTCTCAGGCCCAGACGGTCGTCTTGGTTCAGTGTAAGCGATTCTTTACCTTGTAAAGTGGCCGTGGATTGAGACGTTGCAACCTGTAGGGTCTATTCGTTGTTTTGTACCTTGGAGGTCTCTAATGATAGCTTTTATTTTGTTTTTAGACCTCGCGAGTGCAAGTTAAATTTTATAAGGGTTTTGTGGTTTTAAAACGTTAATAATGCTTTAAATTTATCGCGTTTATCTACCTCTTCGTCTATTGTATAATTAACATGTTTCTTTACTTATTATTCCACTTTGGGCACACTTCTTGGTGCTCGTTAATTTGTTTTTACCTATTCCAGTTCTTTTCTACGCCAATTTTAATGTCCCGAACATCGAACTTTTTAGGTTCTACATGCCGGTTTTCTCACGATTATTTCCTTCACCGTTTGAGAGTACTGACATAGTGCACATACATTTTAGGACAGAAAAACTCATTGGTACACGGCTGAATTTGAACCCACGATCTTAGAAAAGGAAGGTGGTGCTGTAACCATTACGCCACTAGTGCTCCCTGACCCAATTAGACTTACCAATACGGTTTAATGACCGAATAGTTGTATTTAAAAAGAAATAGGTATTACATTTTTATGTAAAAGCCGTATACACTCTCCAAGGGTTTCGGTTCGATCCAATTCCGACCGTTTCCGAACAAAACGGGTTGATATGAAAGCAAATGTAAACAGCTGCTGCCAAGTGCAAAGCTAATGTTTGGTTTGCAGTACCAACGCCCCTGATCGCAATCATGATTAACCATTACGCTGGACTCACAAAGAAAACAGGGATTGAATGGCCGAAACACGTTTTAGAAACAAAAGAACCAACGGTCGAAACTAACCTGTCTGATCTTCTCAACTCGTTCATAAGATTTAAGTTGAAGAAAACATTTGTTTCACAAACTTGAAACACAAACACAAAAAAAATAATAGCTTACTACAAAACATAGGGTTTTTTGACTCAATGATTTTTTATTTACTTGCTGCATAAAATCATCAGTGGTATGGTATCCAGTTTGCTGTGTGAATGTTCCTCTTAGTTTACCTCCCAAAACCCTCCCAGGTGTTGGGAGGTAACGTTGTTGATTGAGATTTCTTTGATAACGAATATAGTTGGTCAAGTGTGATTGAAAAAAAGTAAGTGGCAATATAATAATTATGGTTGCGGTCCATAATTATTTTGGTTCATCATAACCATAACAGAATCAAAGTCATTGACTTTGTAGAAATCCAATTCATTTGCAATGGTAAAACAAAATAATGTCACTCAGAAGTCAGGGTTAATTTATCTTTCAGGGGTTTTAATAATACTTGGGTATTTATGTGTTTTTTTTAATTTAGCAATTAAACATTATGAAGTTTGAGAAAAAGGGAGTTCAAACAATGACAGTATGTCACACAACAACGAAAATAATTTTAAGAAAAGAACCAAAAGAAACAGAACCAGAAAAAGACAGTAAACAACTGCGTAAATCAATTACCAAAAGAAGAACTTGATGCATAAATGCGTTTTAATTCCATAATAGAGTTACAACTTTTGACAGTTAACGAATGCAGACAAGTTCCCTCAGAACTCAACAAGAATAAAGCTAACTTGAGATATCAAAAATAATTCAGTTTGATTGACAAGCTACTCCCTAACCAAGGGAAGCAGCGATCAACACTTATATTAAGACATGCCGTTTCCTGACAAGCACAGCGGAACCCTAAAAAGGGGACGTCCACGCCAGCGGGTGTATTGGTGTAAGCTATATAGTAATTATTAGAAGCATTCAAAAAAGCCGACACATAATCAACACGCACACATGCGCATACGCATCACGCATTTATTTGCGTACCTTTAGGGCCTACACACACGGCAACGTTATAATTAGGAGGGCCGTTGGCGTGCGTCGGCTTGTAACGAGCCTAAACAAAATGGCGTCGAATTTGTAAACAAAGAGGTGTAGGCTTGATAAGTTGATCGGAGTGATGGATATGACAAGTTGGATGGTTTAGTAGCGTTTTGTGTTTGAAGATAAAATATAGATAACACTTTAAAGACACTCTTTAAAAATCAGTTAGTTTTCATTTGAGAAAAATACATACCACATTTAAAAATATGTATGCCAAATAAATCTGACTCAGCATGTGTTTAATAAAATTGTTGTGTGACACTACTGTCATTGTTTGAGTACTCTTGAAACGTCAGCATACAAACATAAATTCAATCTTTTTTCATATGAATTTAGGTAATTATTAGATAAAAAAAACTTCACATAAATACCCAAGTTAGAAGCCCTAGAAAGATGAATGAACCCTGATTAAATTTCTGAGTAACATTACTTTGTGGCATTAAAATACGGGACATAAAAGTTTCATTTTTAATAAACTGATTTCCATATTTAAACAATAAAAAGACAATAACAATGTAAACAATATTATTAAATATAACCAGTAACAAGAACTCAAGCCTACACAAGCCCTCTTATATGGTAATGAAGTTATTATAAAGTAAATTTCTTCGCTCATTCGTAATTTTTCTAACAGTAGCAGGAAATATTTACATAAACTCAGTAGATAATTTAATAGTGAGGCAATCCCTAATTTAAGTTGTGCAATGAGAAAAGAGTAATGGATAAATTATTAATGAAATAAGAAGTTTAAAATATAAATTTTAATTGAGTTGTCTTACTGTATTACAACATTACAGTAGGCAATGTGACGGCAGACAATCTTTTTTTTTTGAAGTTCAAGTACCTCAGAAATTGTAAGGCAGACAAGCTCGTCAAATACCATCGTGGAATAAAATCTATCACATAACAATCAGAATCCAGAAGGCGGAGCATAAGATGTCTACCCCAGCATAGATCAACGATATTGTAAAGATCGCGGGAAGTCAGTGGAACTAGGTCCGATCCTAAGGTCGTGGGTTGAAATTCCGTACTGCAGTTGACTTTTTCTGTCCAAATCCGTATGTGCTAGTACTCTCAAAAAGTGAAACTAAACATCCTAAAGAAACCGGCATGTCATAGAACCTACAAAGTTTGAAAACATGACATGTGTCAAGTGCACGAGCCCCCCAGAGGAACTCTTAAAATAAATCCTTTCAGCACATTGATTTGAAAGAAATAGTGAAAAATTACAAGAAAAAGAAGTAGAATGCAGACTCTAAAGCATGATTTAGAGTCTTAGCTAAATCATGCTTCCTGTAGACATACATAATATTGTTATTCCGGCAGTGGATTTCCTTATACTGGTGATGATGATAACGAAGCAAAAGTTTTTAACATTACGAGTATCTATCATGGAAAACAAAAAGTGAAAAATAAATTTCAAATAAGGTTAATGGGGTCATATTATGTATGCCAAAAACTAGGACACAGAAAGTGTTCCAACTAGCTCAAACACAATGAAAATTCTCATTCAATAACTAGACCAAAAGCAGTTTTTAAAATAAGCGACTCATAATGGTATGAAAAATAATGTGCATCATAATAGAGCAGTTAAACTGAAGAAGAATTTTTGGAAGCATACCAAGTAGTTAATCTCAGAAAACTGTAGGGAAAGTTCTACAGAAACTGTTGCAAGTAAATAACGAAACCGATAATCAACGTGACGAGAAAGCACAATGATGTTAGTAATAGTACATTGTTACCTTGTTGAAAGTCACGTTTTTTGAGTCCCGAGACGGGTTTGGCGCCAGAGCGTTAGCGAGGGCGCCAATGGAGCTTGAGGGACTTAAAAGACTTTCATCCGAGGTAAACACTGTGCTTTTCATTACGAATACAAGGAAAGAAAAAATAAAAACATGAAAGAAAAATTTGTGAAAATGAAGATTGAATTGCCGCCTTCCCGGTTTTTTTTTCTTTTTCTCTGGCGGGCCTTCGGCTTCGGTTCGCCAGCATTATTCAGCCATTATTTTCATTTTCATAATTTAAAAAATGGTAAATTGTTTGCTCAAATCTATGTTATTTTAAATTAATAGTTGAAGCTATATTTATATCAAGTAATTTAGAAGATATATTATTTATTTAATACTATCTTTATGTTATTTAAATTTAAATTTTACATTGCGCTCTAATTAGACTTTTTAAACTTCTTACCGTTGTAATGGGATTCCAACCTACTTGCTGAATAAAAAGTTGGAATTTGGTTCAACCTCCTTGCAGTTTAGAAAGTTGGAACATGGTTGAATAAAATAGAACTTGTTTTTTTTTTATAATTTGACAGCTGTCAGTAGAAAGCGATTCTCCCTAGGGCTGAAAGTATAACTTTCAATTAGGCCCCTCAGGCAACTTCAAACCTACTTTCAGAGTATGAGCAATGAAAACGTAATATAACGACCGCTGTATTACAATGCCGCTGTAATAGAAAACCATGGCCTCACAAAGTAGAACGATAAAATAAAACGAGTGGCTTCCTAGAAACGCTCCCTCCGATTCCTTCAACGATAAGATCGACGAAGAAAAATCACGAGAATTAAGCATTCTTAAAAGAGTTGTCAAGCAACCAAATTAAGTATAACGGAGCACCAAGAAAAATAACATACAAATAGGCGATCAAGATTGTGGGAAGAGAAAATAAGTGAGTAATTATTAAAACAAGATTATTATCGAAATCACTATAAGTCTTGTAAGCTCAAAACAAGTTTCGTATAGATTATTTAATGGACGCGAGCCATTAACGCTTCTAACAGTAATTGCTTGGCACTATTATGATGGATCGTACAGTTTTTGTGGGTATTTTCTCACCGAACACTTTTTAACGCTTCAAGGGATCCTCCTAAATTACTGCTTTGACTCGCTGTTACGTCATTAGCTTAATTAGCTTAAAAACTTTCAATGAAAAACGCGTCAGGAATTCCTTCGAACAATGTCTGTGGGATAAATTAGTCAGAAGATTGAATGTGAGTCTTGGAACTGAAATATTCCTTTTCGTACAAGTTAATTTGTTTACGAATACTGACAAAGACACAAAAGAACTTAAGCCTGTTTTATTTAAATTAGGTACTAAAATAAATACGCCAGTCTTCGGTTGGCTAGCTGAGTTTTGCAATCTCTGCCTTCCTCGGCCCGACGAACGCTTTTAACCAAATTGTATTATTTTGCATTCATTTTTGACAAAGTGTACTTTGTGAGAAATTTGATAAGGGTTACTTTGAAATTTTAAGGCTTAAAGTATAAAATTCTAACATTTAACATGATGTTTTTTGTGTTGCAGCAAAGCGTCTTGTTACAAAGGAGTTACAAAGGATACGACTTCTTTGTTCGAGAACCCGTCATTGTTTTATACATTATACAAGTAACTACTCGCGACTTCATCCATGTTGTTTTTGTTTTTCCCTTGAAGTTTTTTTTCATAACGTGTCATTGCTAAGTATCCTGATCCTGTGTGCTGTGGTAGCTACCATTATATCTAAGTAACTCCATAATATTCAAAACACCTTGCCAAAAAATTTCGACTCCACTATGTACGTAACGTATGCACTTACTTTACCACACTCTTCAATATCTTTAAAAACCAGTGGTGTATGCTATTTAATGTTATCAGTTCGTTAGCCAGGACTTCACAACATTAGATTAACTCTGTTTTCTCTGTATTCCCAGTCTTATAAAACCTTTGCATCGCGTACAAACAGAAGCTAATAAAGTTATGAATAAACCAAATACGCATAATTACCGCTTGGTTGCACACTGCCGTCGGGTCGTCAGCGATTCAGATCTTTGAAATTGCACATCATTAATTGAGACGTCAGTCGCCGGGACTAAAAAAGGATAGGCTGTCTCCATACTAATTTAGATATCAAGACAACGAGGCCGACAAATTGTTGGCCGTTAGTGTACGGTTCGTGGAATCAAGATATTTGACGGAAGCTTTGTTCGTCACGCTTTGGAAACAGAGTTTATTTTATCGAGCTGAACTGCGGTTTATTTTCTAGGGCAGTCAGAATTGCACAGTTATGATTTTTAAATATTGAATTCTAAATATCTGTCAATATTTTTTGAAAAGTTAGATGAACACTCAACAAAAAATATAGTCATTATATAGTCTGCAAAAAGTTTGAAAATAAAATGTATTGTGGGCTCTTAAACTATTCTGATGTAATTACGCAGTTTTATAAATACAGAATTAATTTAGCAAATAGTTGGAACGCTCGCTTTGTTCGCCAAAGTTATTTTTGTTAGTAGTGCTGATATTTTTAATCATATATTTTTTGTACCTCAACTAATGGTAGTAAAACTAGCGTTATTTTCATCGCAATAGCTGTTGTTTTTGCTTGAGTGAGCTCAAAATGTTTTGAGTAACGAGTACAGATAAAAGATAAAACTTTGGGAGGGTTTGTTTTCAGATAGTTCGGATGTTTGGCAACAATCGGTTTGGAATCACTTTGTGAGCTACGCGAGAAGAATTTACGAGCATTTGAAAATAAGACTGTTCCATTTAAAAAAGATATTTAGCTATAGAGAGAGAGGAGCGAAAGAAAGAAAGAGAAGGGAGTTGTCATGTCACATAAGGAATTTACGAAGGTCGCAAGAGACCCAAAAAGAGCTAAGCTTTTTAATGTAAGAAGAAGAGTTTTATATTGATAGTTGAGAGCTTCACTAGCTAAAAATGGCACCTTATAAAATAACGAGGATTATGAAACGGGCCTTTAATGTAATAACTGCCACTAGAACACCAGTGCTTTCCTTGCTTAACCCTATGTACTATGTACCTAAACTAAACCATGTGCATGCAATAAATATATTGAGTATTGAGTCAGACAAATAGAATAAATATAATCAAAGAAAACTCACAAAAGGAGAGCTAACGAAGCACAGAAACAACTTTTATTATTCGAGTTAATGAAGTCAAAATGTCTATCGTAGTGGAAGAAAACTATGTGAAGAAAAAACGAACGCATCGCCCTACAAACTATGCTGTCAGAATTATTAATCGAATCCGACTCGTTATTCCACCTAACGCATCAACGCGTCCTAATTTACCAGCTTGTATATTTTATAGATGTAGGTATATCATTGTATAGTATGCGGATCACTAGTCTGAAGTGGAAATGGGCAGGACACGTGGCCAGAAGGAATGATGGAAGATGGACAACGGCGATTACAGAATGGTGGCCAAGAGACGCACAGCGACCACGAGGCAGACCACCCGCCCGTTGGTCAGATGACATTGTCGGAGTAGTTGGGCAGCAATAGCGGAGACTGGCACAGGATCGAAAAGAGTGGCGTATTAGAGAGGAGGCCTATACCCAGCAGTGGGTGCACACAGGCTGAATAGATAGATAGATAGATAGGTATATCATCATTAGCCTCAGTACTTGTAGTCTAGTGGTAGTATCTCTGCCTTTATATCCTAGGTCGTGGATTAAAACCTAATCGTGCACTCATGAGTTTTTCTGTACAAACGGTGAAAGAAAATATCTGTGACCAATCTAGAAGGAACCTTCCAGAATTTTTCGAGTCGGTTCATAAATTACAAAGTTATGCGATAACAAACATAAGAAAATACAACCGAATTGAGAACCTTCACGACTGGTTGGCTGGTTGTGTTTTTTGACTGGCCTCTCAGCTCAGTTGGTAGTAGCTCCGAGAACAAATTACTTATTTGTGTAGTGAACGCCGATGTTTGTTCTCTGCCTGGGTGTTATATTGTATTCTAAGTATGTATTTACAAAAAAATGTATTTAAGTATTATACATTTTTTTTTGTATTATAGTACAAGCTCTGCTTAGTTTGGGGCTAGATAGTGCTGTATGGATAGTCTATAATATTTATCAATTATTTATTTACTAATGATTAGCAAGCAAATTATAATATATAACCTAATACGGATGCCCTAGTTTTAATAGATTTTATCAAATCAATTTAGGCTGATGGCTGCAAGTTTCAAACTTTTATTTATCTGTAATAGCCATAAATCCTCAGATTCGACAGTTTAAATGAGCTTTGATAAATTGAACTACAGAGTTCTGCCATTTATTCGTGTTTTGGTGATTTATATCATTTTTACGATGGTATTATGAAAATAGCCTCAGAACCTAATAGATATAATGTAAATGTCAATGTGGGTCTTAACTGTGGGAATTGCCCTAAAGTTGACCTTCGATAGTAAAATAAAACAATAAATAACACGAATCGTGGTTACAAAACTATGGATTTTAATTTATTGCTGTCTAAATTTCCATCAAATACGACCTTCTCCTTCTTATTATGGTGACCCTGGTTCTGGTTGTACTTTTCTCAAATAAAGCGAGGAAATTAAAACTAAGTGTTACTAATAAAATTCTTTTGTCAAAAATACAAACAACAAACAACGCTCGTTTTCAAGTTTATTTGTTTTTTTTTTTCAATAAATTTCATTTTTTGCAAGATTGATCGAAATTTAAATAAAACATTTGATAAGTTACCTCCTTGGTTGTCATCTTTCGGAGTAAAAGATTGTTCCATTTTTTAATTACACGACAGATATGAGTTTAATTATGCAATAATATTTGGACGCTAATTGCTATCAGTTATGGATTTTCATTCAATTTTTGCCGGCCGCTGCTTACATGTATTTAGCTAATACAGCAATTTCGAATTACCTCTTAGAAGCTTGTCAAAATATTGCTTTAATTTCCGAGTATGTTTGAAAAATCTTATAACACCCATTTTTTCGGTCGGGCAATCCAAATTCCAGAACTATGGGGCCAGCCTTCCGCAATCTCCCATCTATAGAAGCGATCGTCGCGTGACTAAATACTCTCAATAAGAGCGAAAGAGCTTGTTTAGAGCACATTACTGTCGGTTTACGGACATTTTAATAGGTTCGGCCTATAAGGAGCTTAAACCCAAGTTTCTTACAGAGCGGGCCGCTAAATTATTTAAAGATGCCGCGCTATAAAATCATACTGCTTTCCATGCATATAGTAGGTGGTGATACCAACTTAAGCACGGAAGTAGTCAGATGAAAACTGTAATTTAGGTAAAAGTAATCGCTCAACGTCGGGTTCCCTTTTCTATTAGTTTTTTTTATATTTTCAATATAATAACTAATATAATATATTTTTCATTCTAGTCAAATGTTTATGTACACGAATACCTGCAGGAAAATGGTCACCGTAATTAGCTTATGGACGCGTGCAACACCAGAGGCTTGATACTTCTCACAGGCACATTGCTGAAAAACATCCTTTTTGAAGAACGTAATCTTCAATTGAAGGAATTTTCGACAATAATTTAAATTTTTCACTTAATTTATTAAAACCGTATTATGACGGTCTCCGTTTGTTTAAAATAAGTGATGAAGGGGTAAATCTTGATCTAGCCGACTTCGATCAGATTGTAGATAGAAACTAGTTTTAGTATCGAGAGCTTGTGAAGTTGAAGTTATCTGGGTTATTTTGATCCCTTTTCAAGCTGGTGGTTGTTTTTCGGTCACCCAGTGATATCGAAGAAGTTTAGACTGATTTTGGCTGCAATATAAGTATAGTACAGACGATAAAATTGCTCATTGATGAAGCTACAGCTAGTTTACTTCAGCTACATCCATAGTGTTATGTCTTATGGTATCAAACTTTGGGGGTAAGAAACTAATGTTAAAAAAAATACTTTATTTCAAACAACGATGAACTGTAAAGTTCAAAATAATCTAATCTACATTTAAAACACTGTCAAATGCAAACCTGTTTTAAAAACATTATGACAATCATTATCACCAGCAGCCTAAAGAATTCTACTTCTGCTTTAAATATTCTTTTTGTAGTAGTTGTTTGGTTGTGTAGTATTATATCAACTATCTGGTTCCCTTACACGCTCTGCTTAGTTTGGGGCTAGATAGTGTTTTGTGGATTGTCTGCAATATTCATTTTCTGGAAAAAGACCTGCAATATTTAGTTATTGATTTATAGGAAGAACAGCTTTGTGTCATATCTATCCACCATCTTCCATCTTTATAATATGCTCTTAGCCTTATCTAGTTTAAGAAATACAGATTTTTATTATAATTAGAAAACTGTGTTTTAGTCTATTGTAAAATCCATAATTCAATCATGCCAGTAATAAATTTCACGCAACATTTTAATAATCTCTGATCTTTTAATTAAAACAAACTGTAAAAGTTATTCATAGGCTTTAAATCAACTTCGCTTTGAAATATAACCTTAAAACCAATATTCACACTGGCCAATACTAATAATCAATGACGTTAATGCTCAGTTACACGATTATAACTGCATTAGCACCTATAAATCATGTTGAAACCACTAAAGGTTAGTCAGTTATTAATTTCTCTCTTTTAATCATTATTTTCAATATCCAGCTAGTCAAACTTTTTAGGCTCATCACTGTAATCTTCATGTGAGATAAACCTCCCTATAGGTCTTTTGAGACCCCTTGAGATAAAGGTATTTTAAGGACCACTGGAAAAATTTGGAGGAGGCCTATACCCGAGAGGGGTTCTTTATATTTTTAACAACAATGTAAATAAGTTATTTAGGAATAAAAAGTCAGTTTAACTTTTATTTTATTTATTGAAATATATTTTATTACTCAAACTTCAAATGTACCAGTGCAAAGTAACTATAATTATTGATTAATTATTATAAGTTAGGTAAATTAGAACAAAACAATGTATTGGGTAGGCTTATGTGAAGCTAATATGGACTTCTAATGCTGATGATGATATAACATAATAATAAAGATCTGAAAAATATTTACAAAATGTAAAAAATACACAAGAAATAGTTGAGCTATCTGCAGACCGTTAAAAACGATCTAGAGATTGTTCAACTGATCCACATCAATATTTAGATCTTGAGATTTTTAATGTTGTCTAAACCATAGACGATGACAATCTGTTAAATTTAAGTTTCAAATTCCATCAACTCATATCATAAGCCGCTTTTTATAGAATTTATAATCAGCTATAAAATTTAAAGCAATTTAATGACAAACATAAAAATATTTTTCACAAAAGCAGTTCATAAAATCAAGGGCTGAAATACGATCCGTGATACGAAGGCGCATAAAATAATATTATCTTTGATAAAGGCTCAATGGCCGTTCCATAAATAACACAAAGGTTTCACCTTACAAGATATTCTTGGCGACGTGTAAAATATTGTTATCGATAATAAAACAACCATAACTCAAAACGATGACTTCATAAGGAATTGCATCACGTATTGAGAAATTTGAGATGGCAGTGTAAAGCGATCTCGATTGAAAAAAAAAAGGAATCATATCTTCTCCAATATATTATACAAGAACAAAGTCTTTACTAGCTGACTGACAGACAGTACAAATCTTAAACAAGTCCTAAAAACTTGTAGAGAGTATTATTCCTTGAAGTTTTTTTTCTACAACTAGCTGATGGAACATGGAATCTAGGACAAAGCATTGCCTCATAGGTCACGCACGTCAGGAACGTGCTTACCGATGTAATGTTTTGCGTCTATCAACTTGAGGCATACAGATATTCAGCACCCACACCCTTCAAACCGAAACACAGTGATGCAGAAATAGGCATGGTGGTAGTACTTCTCCGGACAAGCCTCTCACAAAGAGATCTACAACTATTCGGATAAAATGCGCAGTATAAACGGAAATTTGAATATGCTACAATAAGTTTAATGTTTAAATTACTATAGCGAGTGTACCCGAATCTACCTAGTCAAGTCTACCCGAGAAAACAACGTGAACAAAGTCGCGTATAGCTGCTAGTCATAAATAAGTTATGGATATGTAAAGTATGATAAACGATAGTAACTATTGAAATGACGGCGTACAGTGGATCTAGCAAGTTTAAGTTGCCTAACGAGTTATAATGTAAGTGGTACAACTATTGTGGGAGACTGTAAAGGCACCCCACATCACGCACAGCGGGACGCTCTGACAAGTAAACTAGCGTCTCGCAGTGAGGGTAACGTAATAATCGAACTATCAAAACCGCTATAACAAGACACTCAAGCTATTCCACCTTCAAACACAAACGAAGACGCCTTAGCTCTCAATAAGATGGTCGCTAGTATTAATACTGATGTTCAATGAACACTCACGTTTCTACCGATTAAGATGTTAAGAATAATTAAAGTTCTGACGTTTTTAGATCAGGTCAAAAGTTAATAGAAGAGTACTGAGAGTAGAAATAAACGAACGCCATTTTTAATTTATTTTATGCAGCTTCTTATATCTGCAGCCGTGTTATTAACATTAACATGATTAGGCTTGCATATTATTACGATGGTATCATGAATAAAGTCATTACTATTTTTTACGATAATGTTTATGCGTTCGGCTCAAATAACAGTGTTGTGATCAGTGTTCGCTGAGGAGCTCGATCTCGTTAAATAACCTGTTTATCTAGATTGCATTCAGTGGGCAGAAACTGGGAAATTGTGATAGGGAATAAATAGAAATTCTATCGTACAACCTGCTTTTGCTTTGACAGTGCCAACAACATTTTATTCTGACAATCGAGTTTTGTACTACAACTAACTAGGTACATTTTGTCTGAAATAAAACAATAAAACTGGGGCTTAATTCTCGGGCCAATCTCAATCATTTTGCAATTTTATCTTATTGCTTCTTTTCGAAGAGAGAATGGCAGATTTCCTTGAGTAATTCATCGACGACCTCATCGTAGAAGCCTCGACAGCTACAATATACGGAAAACGTAGAAAAAGTGTGGGTTTGTGAAAAGAAGTAATAAAATAAAATTTCAAAATGATCGAGATCGGCCCGAGAATAAGGCCCCTGGAGCGTTCTGTGTAAGTCAACTCGTAATCGACATCGTCTTCATTTTTGACATTTCTAATCAAATCAAATTAAAACCTAGGGAATGAATGGAACTTGATCGAAATTCGTATTTTGGAACTGCTTAACGCTAAAATGAACTTCAGTTGGATACCTTAGTTTAGATAATACCAAAAAAATCTGACTTGGTCGACAAGTGACAATCGGCGATAATGGATTTCAAGTTACACAATAACGCTGCTGGTCTAAAATAAACTAAAACGAACCATCTCACGTGCTATTTAAATGTTATAAATTTCCCCCTCATTCATAAACTTGCTCGATAAAAGTATCTTGTCACTGTCAAATAGAGATGGCAACAGACTTATTGGCCTTCTAAGCTAAATGACTGCACTAAAACCATTATGAATCTACCCGTTTAGTTGAAATTAAAAACAAATATGATATGAGTAGTAATTTGATTCTTACTTTGCACGATATGTGCAAAGTAAGAATCTCTAGAAAGTAAACATTGACTTATATATTTTTTGAACTAGCTGCTTACCCCGTTCTTTATCGCCTGGTTCCCAATCAACAAACAAAAACAAAAATAAAGAACAAACAAATAAACATCATCGCACCCTATAAAACACGAACACGATAGAACTGTCAGCGATTTGATATTCATTTTATTTTTACAACAAAAGCAACGAACATAAACTGCTCCAACAACATACCGTCAATCATCTTTAGTACAAATCTCTTACCCAACAATAGTAAAAATACAAGCACAACCGAAGGACAAAAACAAACTTTAAAACCTCGATTCATATTACTCAAAGGTACAGCCGGGACCGGTGGCGACAGGTGACAAAAACTGTTATGAATACGGACACCGGTAGCAGTCCCCCTTTTTGCTGAGAACCCGTTCCGACACTCAAGAATGCTGTGAGCCTGCGAGACACACTGATATGCTGGAGAGCTACTGGTTTAGCGATGAGCTGTAATGAAGGAAGTGTCTACTTAAACGATTGCCTAAGACTCAACAGAGGTACGACTTTTTTACATCAATTTTGTTCAAGTTTCTTTTAACATTATTGTTACTTATAGTCATAGCTGATTGGTAACTGAATACTGCTCAGGACATCATATTTTTTTGCGATTTTATTACATTCATTACTACGAGCTCATGCAAATTTAGTTGGCCCTTGTTATTCTATTGAACAAATGCTTTTACATTTTTAAATGCTTACAAAGCAGGGATTTCAGTTAGGAATACCGTTTGATCGATTTTAGTTTTGCTTACAGTATGAACTAAGTATCAAAGTCACCTACAAGTACGATTTACCGATTCTTTGGCTAGAAGCTAGGTTATACAGGGTTATTCATTATTAACTGCAAATACTCAGGAATTAGGTTCAACAAATAGAATAAAAAATATTTATGAAATTATTTTTTTTAAATTTGATCAAAAATTTTTTCAAGTTTTTGTATCAAAATTTTATTTTTAATAATTTCTTTACGGCTATTGCATAATGATTGCCACGGAGAACAGGACGATGACCCACCCAGGCGGTGACTGAACGCAGAGTGTCACTAACGGTGCGCGGGCGCGGATCAAAGGTCAAAATAGGTCAGGCGCCAATGATTCCTTTATCGATTTTCTCGGGATTTTCATAACAAAACTTTAAAAAAATCATTTCATAAATATTTTTTATTTTATTTGTTGAATCTAATTCCTGAGTATTTGCAGCTAATAATGAATAACCCTGTATAAGAGGAAATTGAAAATCACATTTCATCAGAATTCTACCCACACTAGTTTCCCACCCTCACAATAAACCCTTTCTCCGTTAAAATACCTTTTCTGGAACACTATTGTGAACAAGAAACATAAAAGAAAAGTTCTAGGTATCGAATGTGCTCTAAAAATAAATATCGTGTTCCGAGGCAGTTCGTTTTCTGGCCCCACAGCATTATTCGTGTCGCCATTATAGGTAGGCAAGATGGTGTTCACTTCCAGCTATTATGTAGCTTCGTAATAAGTTAAACGAGATGTCGTGCATGGTACTGTGAACGTGCCTCTGACTACTCCACTTGACATCTAGATTCGTCGCTAGATTATGGATCAGTTAAAAAAGGCGGTTGTATTTCGCAAAGTGCCTATAAACTAGTGACCGCGAAGTTCTTAGGCCTACAACGCATTAGGCGACTGGCCGCAATGCGGTGTGTTGTTGCGGCTGGCCGTTTGATTTTACATGAAACCGCATGATATCAACGACTTGTGGCTAGTGTCATGTAAAAGTCAAGGCACAACAGTACACCGCAACGCGGCCAGCCGCTAGTGCGTTGTAGACCTAATCCTTTTCTGTCAGATATGACAGCGGTATTTGACAGCGTTTCACTGATCACCACCACAGAACGCTTAGATGTGAGCAAGGCTTTAGGCTGATTTAAAGCCTCCATCATGGCGTATTGGTTGCTTGAAGATAGAAAGACAGCACGCATTTAGAAGTTGACCAGAAAGTTGGTCAATTAGTTACAAAACTAAAAAGATAGATCCCATGATTTTATAAAAGAAAGAACATTGTAACTAATAAAAAAGAACGCGTAAAGCCTGTCAGAGTAAAAGATAAACTGTTGGCAATGTAATTTCTGTACAGTGCAACATATCCCTGTCACTATTCCAAAGAAACCACGAGCCCTAAACAGGATAATTACAACGCGTCGAACACACAACTTTATTTCAACTGAAACAGCAGGATACCTCGTAATTTACGCCCGAGGTAGTTTCTTTTCAACGTACCGAGTTGATTTACTGTACAAAAGGATAATTATCTTTACTGTAGTAACAATTGGTTGCAATTAACGATGAGTGGTTTTGCTTTTTGACTGGCGAGACTGTTGCAATGCTAAGCTGCTACTGGGTTGAAATTCTTTATAGAGGTCTCTTAGGTATTCATAAAGTGAAATTTAATTAAGGCCTGCTCACATCTAGGAGATGGCGATCAGCAAAAACGCTGTCATACATGACAGCGATATTTGACAGCGTTTTAGACACAAAGAAACTTCATCATCGTCATCAACCTATAGCAGTTCACTACCGAACGTAGGTCTTTCCCAAGACGCGACACTGAGCCTGCTCTTCGGCTCTTCTCCAGTTCTTGCCAGCTACATTTCTCAGATCGTCGCCCCACCTTCCCAGAGGGTGTAAAAAAACTTACATTTAATCAAATATTTACAAAAACGAACAAAATGTACAAGAAGCAGCTAAGCTATCTTAAGACCGTTACAAACGATCTGGAGATAGCAAACTGATCCAAATCAGTGCCAGACGGAAGCGTCCCCATGATGCTGGTGGCATTGCCATCTTCTGCTAAGAAGAGTTAATTCTTAATTTTTATTACTGGCTCGAAGTTCTGTTGTTCTGTTGGTAATCTTTTGAGCTACATACACGATTTCCACTAACAATAAAGTACACACGAACAGTTCCGTTTGTTCCGAGTCTGATTGGAGTGGGTATAACTTGTATGTCTATTTACTAAAAAAGTAGGTATTCTATAAGACTTTTTCTGCTGTACGGAGGTACAAACGAGTTAAAATAAGTTCTTTATTACGTACTAATGAAATATTTTTAGTGTTTTTGGTTTTAATGCTTATTTTAGTGCTTGAACCTAGACGGAAAGTTTTATTTATGACGCCTGTCTTCTTTTTCTCTTGTGCCGGTGGTCTCTCCATTACCTACCCTGTGTACAACGTGTTACAAAATACCCCGTAAAATATGATTTTTTATCAAAGCCGTCAAAGTAAGCTGTCACGGGAACCATGCTTAGAAAACTTAGAAAATGCACATGCTAGTTCTAAGCTCTAAATAATTATGTTTTTAACAGGTCTGATGTTAATATTCATACCTTCAATTTTTTTTGTTGTCAGTTTATCAGCATCAGATTCCATGTTTCCCATAAAAATAATAATTTGGCACTTTTGAAATATCTACATAAAATACTTCAACCAGAATCAAAAGCCATTAATTACTAAAATTAACGATGAAGTTCGTATATTCAAGCCTCAATTACCTATATTGTTATGTTAATCCGATTTCTCATTGAGGCACTAGCGTTGATGTGAGATAAATATCTTTTTATTGCTTGTTTGCCTACAAGATTAATGTTCATGCAATGTTTATTTTTAATATCATCGTTGGTATTTTTAGACGTAATTGTAACTCATAAAAAGTGATGCTAAGGCTGTAGAAGGCTGGTAAAGATTAGTTTTTGAAATAAATAAAAAAATAGATGCACCAATCTAAAGAGGTAGAATTTGGACACTGGTATTTTGCTCGTAAATGGGTAGTTAATCCAGTTTGTTTTCATATAACATTTTGCGTTAGGTAGCCTGTGTTTTGAGTTTAGAAAGTATACCTATCTCCGTAAGACTAAATCCAAACATCATTGAAGTCAAAAACGATTAACAAACTTATTTAAAACTTCTTGAAATACAACCCTTGTTTAGCTAATAGGTAATGTCATAATAAAATAGGATATCATCTGTAAATAATCATGTATCATCAACATTTGTTCCCAATTATACAGTTGAAATATACACTGTGAAAACTTCGGGTCGGATGTCTTATAATTACCCTCTCAACACGTGTGGATGCAACAGATTTATTGCATACTAGTGGCCGCCCGCGGCTTTGCACGCCCCGTTTCCGTATTTTTTTGGAATTAAAAGTAGCGTATGTGCTATTCCAGACTATAATCTATATCTGTGCCAAATTTCATCCAAATCCGTTCAGTCGTTTTAGAGTTATTGAGTAACAAACATTCATCCTTATAAACTTTCACATTTATAATATTATGCTGCCTTCCTACGGTGCGTGGTTCTGCAGATCATCACGCACAGCCGACGACGACGCACGGCAACGCACACAGAAAGGGCTTCTGTGCTACCGCGCACCTCGGCGCACGAGACCGTTCCCATGGTGTGTCGTGCGAGCTGATCCGCCACCGTGCGCGATATCACACACCGGTAGGAAGGGGCTACATACACGCGTACACTTTTTATAAAGAACACACCCTGCAAATTTCAAGTTGATACGAATGACAGTTTACGCAAAAACAGATTTTTTTAAATATCTGATATCCATATCCTCCCGCCAACGTTTTTTCGGCTGCCCTCGTGGCCAATAACCGCCGTTGGGCCGTAGGACCCAAGGTGTGCTGAGGAGGCATCTATTATATCGCCACCTTTGAGAGGAAATGGTGGTGGAACAAGGCTCGAGAGAGAGATACGTGGAAGTCTTTGGGGGAGACCTTTACCCAGAAGTGGGAAAAAATAGGTTCAATAAAAATGTCTAATATTATGCATAATAATAATGATAACTTAATAATTAAATAAAATGCTGAGTTATAAAGGGTAGAGTGGAACTCAATACTTATGTTAATTTTAATGGACTGAAATATCTTTTAACGTTTATTGGTACAGATAAAGGAGTAAATTTATAGATATTTAATGAGATTTTGGTGTAATTTAAATATGGTAAGTCAAATTGCTTTGAGCGCAAATGGAAAAGTCCTATAAATTTTTATGACACATGATGCCTAGAACACTAAATCTCTATGTATATTATAATTGAAACAAAACTAGTATTTGCAATTTATCACCAAAACCACTCAGAAAATAGCAAATACATGCAAAAGTACTGGTTTTAGAAAAATAACGATTTATTTAATTCTTTCTACACCAATTTCTTCTAAATGAATAGAATATGGTTGTTATGAATAGGATCAATATAGGCCGATGCATATAAATTCTATTTGTAATTTTATCATCTTTTGAATTATGGTATCACAATTTTTTTTTATTTCAATGCATGAAATCGATGTGTCAGGATCGTAGCAGATAGAAATCCGGAATCTCTGCCTGCTCCCATGGGAAAAAGCGTGGTTTTATGTATGTTTGACTATGTATATAATGAAGTCGGGTGTGAAAAGCTTTTTGATGCCTCTGGTATTGCAGGCGCGTTGCCAACCCACGAAGGCTACGGTAACCGCTTTCCATCAGGTGGACCGTATGCTTGTTTGTACTTTGCTGTAAAAAAACCAGATTGACTGTATTATAATTCCATTACTAAGATAACTCTTAAGTGGTAGATTCATCAAAGATCTTCGGACAGATTTAATAAACATATATTATACATTATTTTAAACAAACTAGTCCTAGATACTTAAATATAAATAAATCATTACAAATTAGCAATGATTAGGATATTGTTTTACATTTACATAAGTATTTATGTAAATACCGCAAAGTGGTAGAAACATAGTTTATCGGTAGAATAAACTACCGATAAATTGATTATTATTATCTATAGAGTTTCTTTCAACTTTATTGCTTGTACTACATACTCTTATACATAGTAGAAGGCAATCTGCCAAAAATGTATAATTACCTACCGTTGGGGTTTTTTAAGATGTTATAAAATATTCGTATACTAAATACAATCTAAATTGAAAGCCCCACCTTTTTTATTTGAAGTCGGATAAAAAGCATATTTTTTGAACGAATAAAAATATCAGTGTTAAAAACAATAATCGTATAAAAACTTTAAACAAGCCCAACCGAAAACCAACGGTCACTAAGAAACTTGATCCCCACTGTCCATTTTAATTACAAATACCCCACACCTTTTAATATCCGTACAAAATAAACACTAACACAGACAAAAACAAACTAAACCTTTTTAGGGCGAGACACTATACTCGTAGCTTATCAAAGTTGGACCCGACGTCACGCGTCCGAAGATAATAGTCAGTCAATATTTGAAACCCCATCAGTGACAACGTCAAAATGACTTCTTCACTTTACCACCGCAATTTTATCCTGCGAACCCCAAAAAGAATAACCACCCTTATGTATTTACAGTTAGAGCTCAAATTACAATTGAAGAGGAGAAGGAAATAGGTGATGTTTGACTAGATGATCCATTAGGCTTCCCATTGAATATCAAAATAAGAAGGGAAGCATGTAAAATGTATTCTAATAATGATGATGGTGTTGTTATAATGGAAGTTATGAGAGTTATTTTATGATAACATGATAAATAATAATACGATCAAATTGTTTCTTCGCAAGCATTAACAAATGTTATGCAGATTTGATATTTACAATGATCGTCTTTGCAGCCAATTTACATACGCGCAATGCTTGATTAATCGCATTTCTGCAGTAAAAACTAGCTTAAAATTTTAACTGAAAGATTGTACAATTTATACCGATTACCTTGTGGAAACTGTCCCAAAGTTTATATTTAAATTATGACGTTTGTTTGAGAAGTATAAACTAGGTGACTTAAGCCCTCAAGTTAGTCAAGAACTCTTGGCTCATTATAACTTCGACAATAAATTTCTAAAAACAAAATTGCAGACGTCTCAGTAAATAAGGATTAAAGTATTTAATCAGTTACTTCTACCGCTCAACTTGTTGAACAAAGTTTTGACGTTACTTATTTCCTGGATACGAAAAGCGGTGAAGGAAAACATCGTGAGGAAACTCGCTGCTCAGTTAGTTAGGCACGTATCGACTATGTCTTACTGTGGAAGCCGAAAGCTGATTCTGAGTTTTCAAGTTGTCTTAAGCTCAATGAAAAATGTCTTACACTGAGAAAAATGGATTTCTGGCCTAAGATGAATTCCACCTTTGACGGCTGAATTGTAATGACGCGAGGCGTTTTTGAAACGCTTACGGTTAATTTGACTTTACTATTCGTTTGCGATAAACTGGTACGTCTCTTATGATAAACACGAACCGTCTCAAATGACTTACCGTAAGGTAGTCTTGGAATCCAACTAAATACTGTTAATACAGCAGTAATGGACTATTGAAAGCGTTTTAAATTTACGACGTTGAATATGTGGTGAATATCACCGTAATTAAGGCAAAATTTAACTTATATTAAGGTGATATATGCTTTAATAAAAACTAAACAAACTTAAACCTAAGTCATAAACAAACTTTCGAAAGTGGCATAAATAATCTTAAGCATGACAATATTCACCTTACAATAAGGCAGAATATACTTTAGTCAGAAAAATTTGAACGTAAACTCAAAGTCTTTCAGCGGCGTATGAATTCGGCAACATGAAGGTATAATGTGGCCACATTTGCCCTTTTATAAGGCCAAATATGCTCAGGGTACGACGAATTAAATGGTAACATAAGGTTATATATCGGCATACATATTTGACCAATTTAACCGTAAATTTAGCAATATTTACCTTATTATAAGGCGATATAATGCTCAAGTATCAACTGATTGAACGGTAACATTACGTCATAGAACGACGTGCATACTTGGTCAATATAACCGTAAATTTGGTGATATTAGTCTTATTATCAGGCAAAATACGACCAAGTTACGACTAATCAAACGGTGAATAACGTCATAAAACTGTTTACTTATTCGGTTAATTAAACCGTAGATACGACAACAATCACCTTATGGTAGGGCGGATGATACTTTAGTTACTATTTAATCAACCGTTTAAAAAGTCTAATAACGCCATTCATATTTGGCCAATTTAACCGTAAATTTGGCAATATTTACCGCATCATAAGGCGAAATACGATCGAGTTAAGACTAACCAAATGGTGAAATAACTTCATTTAACGACTTTCCTATTCAGTAAATGAAACCGTAGATATAACAATATTCACCTTAAGATGGGGCGGATGATACTTGAGATATTATATAGTCAAACTTTAAAAAGCCTAATAACGGCATACATATTTGGCTAATATAACCGTAAATTTAGCAATATTTGCCTTAACATAAATGCTCAATAATGCTCAAGTTATGACTGATCAAATGGTGAAATAACGTCATCTAGCGACTTACATATTCTGTGAACGAAACCGTAGATATGGCAATGTTCGACGGATAATACGTTCTTAACTATTTATACAAACCCTTAAAACCTACATAAGTACGATCCTAGGTAATTTGGCGAGGTTTAATTTCTTAGTTATCCTACCATATTAGGTATTGTATCATCATCATCATCATTATCAGCCTGAAGAAGTCCACTGCTGGACATAGGCCTCTCCTACTCGTTTCCAGGAAGAACGATTCTGAGCCCTTTCCATCCATCGACTTCCCGCGATCTTGTATGGGTAGGTAGAATAGAATGAATATATTTTTATTGACGCACAAACAGACGACGTATCTGTACAGCACACAGTAAATAAACAAAGCATTTACAAATCTAACTTAAAAACCTGCCTAGCTAAATATCTACCCAACCCATACAAGGTACCTAATAAGCATAAGCAAGCATATAGGTAGGTACATAGAAGTAGCAGGATAGTTAGTGCTGCCGATTTATTTCTCTGGCCAACCCTAGCCGTGGGTCAAATGGATCTCAAATGGGGGCACATTTTAGTTAAGAAGGTAGGTAGGCAGATTTGTACATTACCTACCTAAATACTTAAGTAGGTATACTCTACCCACTTATGTGTTTCATTGTGTTTTACAAGGGAGGTTCCTATTGAATCATAGCGCTGTTTAATAAACCATACCTATTAATAGCTGTTCCATTGAAAAAAGTTTGCTACGCTCTATGACTCCTTGTTGCTATTCAAAGGCAGAACCCTCGCTTCTACACACAAGCCCTGTTCTCCTGTAGGTAGGTATCTACTTAGATCAAGCGAAGAACCCAAACCAGTGTCTACAAAAATTTGATACCTATTTAGGTAATATAGGTCTCAGCTACCTGTTTCCCATATTACCAAGCTTTGCTTAGTTTACGGCTAGATTGTGTTGTGTGGAATGTCCGCAAATATTTGTATATAATTTGGTGGAAGAAAAGTCTATTTTACTCAGTTTTATTATTTTAACGACTTTCAGTCAATTGGTGGGTTAAGTTTAAAAAAACTCTCTAGTTACTGCGAGATACACCTTTGTAAGGCACTTGTCGTAGGTACAACGAAAATCTCAATAATGCTGCCAGCTACAAGGCAAATAACCTTGGTTCGTATAAATGTATGAGAGAGAGTTTAAAAACTTGAAAACCCAACGTAAAACTGCTGAAACGATTATTATGAAATTTCTATGGGACTAATCTAAAAGTAAAGTTAAGATATAATTTTTCAAATTAGTTTACGAGTTATGTGGTAATAAACAAAAAAAATGATACAAATCAAATATCCGTGAAAACACCCATTAAGAATCTTTCCCTGAGTTTACTCGCTTTTTGGTTGGATCCCTGACGAACGAGATCCAATACCTACTTTTGCTCTGTGCTGTGTGCTAATTACACGAACTATGCTTGGAGCATAGGCCAATCGACACATACATGACATGCAGTTAGTAATGCAGTACAGTTTTGGCTTAAAGACTACGTATAGCATATTTTTGATTGGCCTCTCAGCTCAGTTGGTAGGATCTCTGTCTTCTGTGCCATAGGTCGTGGGTTCGATCCCCACCGAGAACAAGTATTTGTGGTGAACACAGTTGTTTTTTCTCTGTTGGGGCATTATATTGTATTCTAAGATGTATTAAAAAAAAAAATGTGTGTAAGTATTATATCAGCTATCTGGTTCCCATAGTACAAGCTCTGCTTAGTTTGGGACTAGATAGTGTTGAGTAGATTGTCTTGAATATCTATTTATTATTATTTTGTTATTTTTAACACCCACCACTAGCATAATCTGCAGTAGTTGAGTTGGCAGCACTGCCCACGAGGCCACGAGCACGTACGTAACGACTTGTTTCATTCGTCAGTTTGGTTTGACTTTGGACGGAGTGTTTGGTTTAGTTCTGAGTCATTCAAAGTTTATTTTGCGGGTTTTTTTATTTTCCCTCATTTTCTGAACGCTGCTGGCTGTGTCAGTGTATGGAAGCACAGACAAACAGATGTAAAGAGGTCCAAGACAGACCTATCAGCAGCAACCAACCAGACAAACATCTTCGTGCTTCGAACGTGGCAGAACAGAATCCCACAGATTTATTAACAAAATGGGGGCACACACCTGATTGATACGTCATTTCGAGGTAAGTAGAGTACCTGTATCAAACTCAGTTATTCCCTAATGTTTTTGAACCTAATCATGTTTTGTATTTGATAAATTTAGGTACCTTCTTCCTAGATTCTGGTTGTGTTGGAAACACGAACGAAAAATGATTTATAAAAATATGTACTTAGTGTTTTCAGTTTTGAATTTTTGCATTTAATTTTGTATATTGGTACAAAAGAGTTTTTAAACTCAAGAAAATTAATTGTTAATTTTTTTCAGATAAGGTGTACTTTTTATAATACGCAAAGAGGACGGGCTACTTAACAGGCTGTTAATGGCTTCCTGGATTTCAAACAAAGAAAATAATTGGCCCATTTGTTATTGGACTCTGGGCTAGAAGTAAATCCAAACACCAAACTTCAATGGAGTGATTTCAATCATGGGCACGCGGTATTGGAGAACCATTAAAAAAGGATTATAGCTGTAAGTACTTGTCATTTGCTATCAGTGATTCAAACGATCTCTCTGACTTAGAACCTGCAATGCCAGGCTGACCTGTCCTCTAATAGACCTGTGGTCGTAGTTTGGTTAGATAAACATAATACCTACCTACTTGTACTAATTACCATCATAGAATGCTCTACTTTGTTTGCGATAACTATTTCCTAAAAAATACATTATTTTATTTCAGATATTGTAATCCGGTTGAGGAGGCTTCACTTGCGATAACGGCTGCCGAGAAAGGAGCTACGCCATGAGAGGAGCTAGCCTGTGGACAATAACAGCAAATGCGCGCCTACAAAAGCTTTACAACGAAAAGGGCATTCTCCAAGACGATTTTATCTTGTTTTAAGTATTTAAAAAGTTAATTACTTATCTAAATTGATTTTCTAATACAGATTTATAGATTGTTATTGAATGGTTTTATTGCAATACCACTATTATTTATATAAGATGCAAAAGCTATCGGCTAATTTATTAGGCTAGGTTGAGGTTAAACTGTTGGGTTGAGAAAATACTAGTCTATCTAGTACATATCTTTGGTAACCTGTAATCAGTTAATATTGAGGTGCTTTATAAATTTTTGTTCTATTAATTTCAGAAGACTGGGAGAACAGCTTTCTGAGGCAGCAGGCTACGCTGTTCACTGAAGGCATGTTTGGCTGATCTATTATCATAAAGTTCATGTGAAGGATATTGGCCCGCGTTACCTAAGAGTGAACTTTGAGCGGCCCAATGCCCTTAATATGAACTAAATGATAGTAAAGCAAGTCAATCAAGCCCTTAGGGAACAGCGTTACTAGTCGTTAAAAGGCTTTTTTCCGGTCTTCATAAAACGTTTCTGCTCGTAAAGAAAGCAAGAATTACCGTACGATACGGCTAGTCTAATCGTATGAAACATTCTAAAATAACTTCTAGAAGGCAAATACGACTAAGAAAATGCTGAAAACGCTTAATGCTTAGGTTAAACCCATAGTAAGTAAAGACGTAAAACACCTTACTAGAAGAGAATTACGACTTAAAAAAACATCAATATCGGTTAATGAACTGGTAAAACTACAGTAAGGTAAGACGTACAAAGTCTTACTAGAAGTCGATTATGACTTAGTAAACAGGTTTAACTACAGTAAGGTAAGACGTACGACGCCTTACAAAAAGTCGATTACGACTTAGTAAACTTTGAAAACGCTTAATGAACAGATTAAACTAGAGTAAGATAAGACGTACAACGCCTTGCTAGAAGTCGATTACGGCTTAGTAAACGTTGACAACGCTTAGTGGACAGGTTAAACCCACAGTAAGTAAAGACTTAAAACGCCTTTCTAGAAGCGAATTACGATTTATGAAACGTTCAAAACTCTTAGTGGATCGGTTAAATCGCAGCGTATAAAGGTATAAAACACCTTACTAAAAGTCTATTATGACTTAGGAAGCAGTCAATAAATGTTCAAAACACTTTGTGAACAAATTAAACCGCAGTAAGAAAAGGCGTAAAACGCCTTACTAGAAGTTAATTGGGGCGCAATGATACGTCGGATATGACTCTAGGAAAGATTTACGTGTGTGACCCGAGCACTTTCTTTACCGTTTATATCGCCTTACCGGAAGTTAAATCCCATCGTCAGTTTGTCGATTCTATCTCACTTACCACGTTAATAGCATTTTATTTAAGGCTAATCTGTAAAAAAATACGTATAAAACACGCATTAGAGAGTATATTGCTGCTTATTTGTTGCGCCTCACGCTTAAGGCGTAAAACGCCTCCAACCTAGGAAGGCGTTTTTCGTCCAAGTACGCTTGGTCGTTTTTTCGCCTTCATTACGAATAAATCCACCTTCGTTACGAACTTTTCAGCTTTACATTTTTCTCAGTGTAGCCATAAAAATAAAATAAAAAATCTTGTAAAACAACAAAACATGTACGAGTATTACAAATTATAACTTTTGAAACTATCTTGGTTTTTCACACTATTTTTATAGACAAACCGTTAAACCCGTGACCATGGTGCATGCAACTGTGCAAAATATCGGGAGTCAAACTCGGAAACTTAAATCATTAAAAATATCCCCTGTTCGTAAAGAAAATAATATGTATTTTAAAATGACCACAAAATATGTATTTCTTTTAGGCGTGTTTAAAATCATTTTACCACACTAGTTCGAGAGATATGGTGCCACGACAAGAAGTAGAAGAACACGTAGGTACCGAAAACTATATAAAACTGAGGCGTCAAGAGATTATTTTATCGACATAGGTATACTTACTTCAAATGCTGATGAGGCTCTGGACAGACCTGAAAACAAAATAGAATTGTCAAATATCCATTAGACTACAAACGTTTCACTATCACTGATACATTAAAATTAGACGGTACATTAGTCTATGGACCAATTACGGAAAAAACAGGTTACGCAGCGCCGGTTCAGGCCGGTAGAGTTACATGATTAGAAACGGGATTTTTGAGTCTGTTACTAGATATCCTTAAATTGATTAGTTACCTATAATGAATAGGGATATGAAAGGATGTATTTGTCTACAGCGCCGCTATAGACAGGACATCTTTTTGGTCGAAGAATTGCGGTCGTAAAAATGTTTTTTAAATGACGTAAAAAAATATGACATATTTTAAATTTAACTAAAGCCTCTTATAATAAATCAAGAAAACCTTACAAAACTCCTGCGAGTAATTTTTAAAATGTTTCTAATCTGCCAAAAAAACAAAATAGCGATAACGAGTTTTCCAGCAATGCATCAATTAAAAAGTGGCCTGATTAGCCAGTAAACGCTGCTACCAGTTATAAAATCAAATCAAAATCAAAAGTTATTTATTTTATGCCACACAACAAGAACAGAATTACAGAAGGATGATACAAGTAACATGACATAAAAATTGGTCGTCACTCAGCATAATTATGTTAAAGTAGTGAGTGCCACTATATCGCTAGTTTTCTATGTAAATGCAGCCATACACAACATTACTTTATAAGCGCGGGTGGGTGTGGGATCAAAGGAGATGCCTACGGCTTACCATTTCAAGATAAAAGTGTGTTATGGAGACGCCTATACGTTACGGTAAGATTACAAATTTATTTACTACTCCAAAACGTTCGATAATCTATGTCTTCATTAACCAAGCGAGAGGAATGCTGGCGTTATGATACTCTTACTTTTAATGTACAGGATGATTTTTAACAGACCTCTAACTTAGGGTTTTATTTTACTATTTTTAGTGTAGATGAAAAAAAAAAAAAAAATTAATAAGAAATCAGAAAGAGGCTACGTTTAGAAAGAAAGAAAGAATATTTATTTGCGAAGCACTCAAAACTCACACCAACAATTTAAACCTAAATAATAAACTACAGTGTTGAGCTTTGAGAGTTGCAAAACGGACTCTACCTCAGCATACTGTTGGTTGCCTAGCAACCAACGCTGTCTTCCGACAGAGTCGGTTTGGCGATGACACAGTCTCACCCATGTTTATCACAATAATGTCTCCTTAATAATTATATAAACGTTTTCAAAACTTGACGAATGAAATAAATTTGTAAAGTCGCTAGATAAAAGATTGATTGAACAAAATTAATAAAAGAACCAGTGAAATACATTTGGCTTAAATCCTTACACAAAGTGAAGAAGGGAACGAATTTTAATTAAGAACTAATAGATTGTGAAAATCAAAGACAATGTAAAATTACTGACGCAGCAATCTTTGAGTTTTTTTCAAAACAAAACCATCCTGTAAATAAACAAATTATGCTTAGAACATTTGAAATTAAACTCAATTGGGATCGAAATACGAATGATTTTTCAAATAAAAAAGTAAAAATTTAAGATGAGCGTAGAATCAGTAACGGCGTCGTTTTGGTTTCATTAGTATCGGATACTTTACATGTGTTTTAACGAAACCAATATCCATTTACTTCAGATTGATACGAGTAGGCTTTTCTTAAAATAAATAAATAAGTGGCCAGCACTGGAATAATTAGGCTGTTTTATTGAAAGGCTTCATAATCCTTTAAGGCCTGCGCACACCGTTCGCTGGCAGTAGCGATCAGTGAAACGCTGTCAAATATCGCTGTCAAATCTCAAATCTGACAGCGATATTTGACAGCGTTTCACTGATCGCTACCGCCAGCGAACTAGGTGTGCGCAGGCCTTTAAGCCTTGCGCAAATCTAAGGCTGAGATTCATAGACCGAACTTTGACTTTACTTTGATGGAAAGTTCAACTTTCAACCAAAAAAATATTTCATAGTTCTGTCAAGCTTTTCTTTATTCAAAATTTTGAAGGTAAACTTCGATAAACAAAGCTTACTTTGCGAAGACTCCTTTGCTGTAAAGCAAAGTCACTTCTATGAATCTCGGCCTAAGCGTTCTGTCATAGCGAACCTTGAAACGCTGTCATATTTGACAGCGTTTCATTGATCATTTGTCTGTAGATTGCTCAACTGTATCTTCTGTATTTTGTACATTTTGTAAATAATTACATTCTATTTCTTCTTCTTCCTGCCCTTATCCCACTAGGTGGGATCCACACATTTTTTTTTCTTCCATTTTTCTCATTATTCGTCATCTCGGCATTCACTCCTTTCATTTGAGCTTTTCCTGTATTCACTGTAACTTTTTTGTGCAAACAAAACCACTTATTTTGTTGACCTTTACACTAGTGAATAAAATAAATATTGTAGACAATCCACACAATACTATCTAGCCCAAAACTAAGCAGAGCTTGTACTATGGGAACCAGATAGCTGATATAATAGTTAAATTCATTTTTTGTAAAAACATACTCTTAATACAATTTAACACCCAAAGAGAGAACAAGCATCTGTGTTCACCACACAAATATTCGTTCTCGGTGGAGATCGAACCCACAACCTACGGCGCAGAAGACAGAGCTACCAACTGAGCTGAGAGGCCAATTATTCGTAATAGCATCGTAAAACGTATAATAAACCAAATCTATCAGAAAAGGGATCGATTTTATTATAATAAGCCAGGGCTCCTTTATCACGATCGTCATAATAAATCTAATTTCAGAATTTAATACCAAAACATAAAACACAATAGCTGACAAATTTAGAAGTGCCTAATCCTTACAGAAATTTATTAAGTAGAACTCGAATCAATCACACAACGTAATCCTGTAAGGCTATAAACAATGTAAGACAAACGCCGATAAAGCCACTTTTACGATCTGCCACCTCGTTTGTAACTGAAGCACAATATTGTATCGAACAGTAAATATACAATACAGAAAAACCATTTCAACAATGTTTTTTAATATAATACAAATAGCTGATGGAACAAGCATTAAATATGACCCACACGATGTTATAACCATCGCTTAAAACAAAGTATTGCCTTGTAGGTCACGCACGGCAGGAACGTGCCCTACGATGCACTGCTCTGCGTCTATCAACTTGAGGTATGCATAAGTTCAGCCTCACGTGCCAGTAATTTCTCCTGCACCCACACCCTTTAAATTATTTATTGGTTTGCTTTCAACCTATCTTGTTCCATTGCAAGGCAATGACCTCTACATCCCTGTTCCAGCTTTCTTAGCCTCTTGCTCAAGTTCACTTACTTCCTACAAAAAAAAAATTAGTATTTTTCACCATTTTGTAAAACAACCTTTTTAATGGGTACGTGGTGGCCTTTTTGTTAAAATAATGTTATTTTGTATTTTTTATCAAAAAATCTTCTACATTGCATTCTAAAAGGATATGTAAGGGATTTCAGCGGATTTTTTTCTTTTGGTGATCACTGGTGGTTGGTGCCTACTCTACTGCTTTATTTATATACTGTGCCAACGGCATTGGGAGAAAACAAAAGTCGGAGAATATGTTAACAAAATGGAGAGCTCTCAGTACCAGCTATTGTTATATCTATTTTACGGTTATCCTTGGCGATATAAAACTAGATTATTGAAATGCTCCATGAAAGGTTTTGGATTTATTTATGGGTTTGTTTTATTTATGACATATCAAATATTTATTCTGTGTTCAAATTTTGTGAACATTCCTTTCACATGGTGGTTGAGAATAATGTTCGAGTAGTTTCTGATACTATGGCGTTTTCAAATACGGCGATTAATCTGTTGCGAACAAAAAAGCATTATGTAGCAGATATAACATAATAATCGTAAATTTGAACTACCAAATTAAACATTTCTATAATCATTAAAATCACAAGGATCACTTTGAAACATCTTAAAGCTAGGTGCAAGTTCCACGCAACCAAGCATAGAAGAATAAGCAATAAGCTATGGCTTGGTTCTTTTCGTTTTTTTGTATGATCTTTGATCTTTGTTAAAATAAAAATAGCAGTAAAGTTCCAGTGTGGTGCCACTCCATCTTAGTGAGACGTAGGCAATACAAAAGCAATCATCCATTCAAATCAAAACTCAGCAATAGAAGAACTCTCTCAGCTAGAAAATTATAGAACCTCTGGTAGATAATCTTCGAACAAACTAGGTACTACTGTAGGCCTACCATGAGCTCTGTCTGGCTCTGTCTCTGGTTTTGCTTTTGTGTCTGTGTGAGTGTTGAATAAATCCTACGTCAAAACGTCACACACACAGTATAATGCACCTGGTGAGCACTCACACAGGCTCAAAACCAGAACCAGAGACAGACGAGCTCATGGTAGACCTATTGAAAGGTCATCCAATTTTACGCGTCACCTTCTTCAAAATGCTTAAATTCATGTATAAATGTACCATCCATTCTTCGAAAAGTGATAGTTAACATTTGACCTCAGACTAGACACGCTTTCATTCATAACGGCAACAGAGGATTTATAGACAAATACACAAGTAATGACTTAGGTCCGGTTAATGAACGGCCAGTTAATGTACACACTGTTAAAACGATGCCACTTTTTTTCCACTGGGAAATTATTAAGGCCCGTGTACTGGAGCAGATAAATATTTCAATTATTAATTTTGTTTATCTAGCGATGAATAATTGGTCTAAAGAGGATAACGCCTTTGAATTCATTGAAAAAAAACATATTCTGGCACTGCGGCGGCCGCTGCCGCGGCACGCTCGCTCTGCTCGCTCGCCTTGTGCGTAATTATTATGTTCTAACAAAACCTAACCTATCCAAGTCGGATCCGCCCTATAAAATATCAAAAAAAAGCAAATTATCATGTTTGGATTGCTTCAATGTGCATGTGGCATAACTGGCATCGTAATAACAGTGTGTACAATAACATGGTGTACATTATCGCCTCCCAATGACTTGATGTTGAAAGATGGTGTGAGTTCAAGCAATTATAGCAACTAAGAAGAAAAAAAGAGAAAAGAAAACCAATAGCCGTACAGTGCGGATAACGATTTATCTAAAGTACCAAAGTTGAGTGCATAAGGTCGAGAGTCCTGTGAAGCGGGTGGTAAATGGAATCGTAAGTGCTGTGGGATGTAGCTATGAATCATACGGGATGGTTGATTTCGAAATGGCGAAAAGGTGCGGACTGAAGTCTTGCGCACTTCTAATAGCCCCTTCCCATCGATGTGTGATATCGCGCACGGAGGCGGATCAGCTTGCACGACACACCATGGGTAGCACAGGAGCCCTTTCTGTGTGCGTTGCCGTAGGTCGTCGTGCGCTGTGCGTGATGATCTGCAGAACCACGCTCCGTAGGAAGGCAGCATAAGCGTTCAGCGGTAGCAATAAACGCAAAATGCTATAAAATATGATAGCGATATTTGACAGCGTTTCACTGAGCGCAAGACTTGAATGAAAATTCACAAATTCAATTGTTTATTGCAGTGTTTTTCAGAGAAAGACTTCTGTAATATACTTTGGCTTGTGTATTTGTTTTTGTATGTTGAAAGTAATCTATCTCCATCTTTATGACAAGCACTCTCAAGAATGAAAATTGTTATGAATGTATTGACGAGCATTACAAGATTTCTGTCATTTTAAGGCATTGAGAACCAAAATTCGGCACACTCTTTGAGCTGGTCTTTGAGTTAGTGGATAGAAATATATCTGAATCATTCTTCCTTGAAATGAATAAAAAGTACCCACATCGAAATGTAGACTTCGTTGGACCGAAAATTTCTGAAATTTTCACTGTAAAAAAATAATCGTAATCGTAAAGTATCGCAAATGAAATCGTAGGATTCTAAAGTTATTTGAAATATTCATCAACTACCTACGATTATAAAACAATACTTGATTTAAACTCCTTCCAATATCTTGGAAATAGAAAAACTATCGCATTCCACACTAACCCCGCCATCAATCTAGGTGGTCGTGTAATACTGGCCTACCTCTTACTAAAGAGCATCGTGATTCAAACGTCGAGACTTCTGATTTTCATCTATATCAGCATAAAAATATTCGTATATTTGGTAAGTACCTATAATATGTATTTTCTGTTCCAATTTTTGATATAACTTTTGAAATTATCATGGTTTTTAAGACTATTTTAATATTTTTATGTTTACTTTTTAATTTTTCTTTAGCTTACAAAATTAAATCATGCTAATTATGAAATTCCTATGGAACCAATCTGGCACTAACTATTTAGGCAAAAAAATATTTTTTTCAAATTGGCTCCTATAAAAAAAAAGTTGTACAAACATTAAAAAAAACAATTATTTCCATAAGACTAATCTGGAAGTAAACACTACTAATCTGGAAGTATAACTTTCCGATTAACATTATTTTTTAATACGGCTCATAAAATGACGAAGTTTACGCTATAACAAACTGAACAAAACCTCCTTTTTATTCCAAGTCGGTTAAAAAGAAATTCGATCCTTACCGAACCCTTCATCAATCTTACTAGGTGGCCGCGAGTTGACCTTGTCAGACATCTGTGTTCCGGCGACAGGCGTCGTGATTCAGATGTCGGGGCCACTGACGTTTTTATCTAGTTAGCGGACCTACTAGCACGACCAATGGGGGGTTTGGAAAAATAACGTTCTTGCATCCTATTCGTAGGAAGAATTCGTTTCTGCGAAGGGGATAAAAAGTAAACTGATTTACATCTTCTCATCGTTCTTTCAAACCAGTGTGGTGAGAGGATTTTAAATATTATTATGCCTCAAAGACAGAGTTTTTTTTACTAAAAAGTAGTATTTATTAAAAAAATTACTTCAGTTTCATAATTATATTTATAGCTTGACTTTTCACTTTGAATTGTCACTTAAACAAACAATACAGATACGGTACGATTACTTTGTGAGAGACTGGTAACTGAAAAAAAATATTGTACAGGTTTGTATGAACCTACAAACATGTACAACATTTTTTATTGATTTTATATATTTTTCTTTTTTTACTACACTTAAGGACATCACAAAGATTTTTTTAATGTCCCAAAATTTAAGGCAGCCTCCTAGGCTGGTCTTCTGTACAATAATAACTTAAAATTTTATGTGGTAAGGTAAAGTGGTGTTAGGTGGTGGTAAAATCTTTGTTCAGAGTATTGTGTTGTGTCTTGACTTATCGTTACAAGACTGACTCCTCTTCGTTGATTGTCACCAATAAAACGGAATTATTTCCTTAATCACAAATAATAGGGACGCCAATCGTACGGCCCATCTAAGTCTACGTTACACAGAAAACGTTTTCTCACTTTACCAAAATGCAAGTCTGAATCACCGCACTACTAAAGGTACTACAGATATATTAGCTCTAGGTACATTCATGGGGAAGAAAGTGAACAAAGTGAAGTGACTGCTGAAATGACGGCTAATGGAGGAGAGTGGGGTATGAAAACCTGTTGTGCCGACCCCACATGAAGTGGGATAAGGACATGAAAATGATGATCTATTTCTATGTGCAAAAGACATTAATTTATTTACTACATACATAGTAATATACATACACTAAAAGAAGAAAAACACAAATAGATAAATCGATACTGGAGAATTGCGTCGTGTTTCTGTGTGCGTCTTGACTCAGCGTAAGGCAACTCAGCAAAATTCAGAAAACAGGCACTGATAACCGGTTTTTTGTTTAAAATAGGCCTTGACTTGACCCATCTTTTATAGGTCTCTCGTTTGGACAGTCCATTAGAAAAATTGCTCCTCTGATTTATGAGGAAGAATAAAATGGGACAAAAGCCATTATGCTTAATAGACTGAAAAAATAGGTTATAAAATCTTGACGTCAGTATATTTTTAAGGTACTGACGAATAAAAGCGAGCGGATTATATCTATTTGATGTTTTCTTTCACCATTTTTTTTAACACTTCTTGTGTTGTTCCATAACCTAACAATTGCTTGTACCTATGTTATAAGAACTAGAGATTATTGCAAACACTACTTGAGATACTTTTTGAGAGTATTTAGATTTTTTATACAGAACTTTGCACATGGCTGATTTCAAAAACTTCCAAAAAGACAAAAAAATAATAAGTAATCAAAACTTCTGTTTCAAAGTAAAGATACTATTCACTTATCAACCAAAGGCTAAGAAAATTACCACTACGTGAGGCTAGAGACAAACCTCAGAATCTCAGATGATGTTAATGACCCGCCGGTTCCCGCAGCCGATACCCTAAAAGCCTCAAATCACAGCAATCCATCTGAGTAGCGAGTACTATAAAAATAATAATTTATCACAGACAATTTCGTTACAAGGTAAGAGTTGCTAGCGTTAGTTTATAAGAAACGAATTCAAGATCAAAGCAGTATTAAAAAAATAATCTTTTTCCTGCTCTTATTCTATTTCATAAACTTCTATTTTTCTCTGTTAACCGTCTATGTATTCACCTCTTTTTTATCCATGTCATCTTTCACACTGTTCATTTTTCTTTAGCCTACTTCTATCCATATATCCATCGACATTCATACTGATCACTCTCCTGGTCACATGACTTTCATCCCTCTTCATGATATGCCCGTACCACGCCAGCCTATTGCTCCTCAGTTTTTCTATCACCGGTTCTACTTTCAGACTTCCCTTGATATACTCATTCATAATATCAAAAAAGAATACAGAACTGTAATTTATCGTATATCGCTGCCTTAAATATTTTATTTATTAACTTTTATACCAATTGGTTGAGTTTTTATAAGCTTTCACGTATTTTTGAGTAAAAAACTGAATCAGCGGCACATACTACTTTAGAAGGAAAAAAAAATTAAACCATACTTTTTTTAAACCTAGTGCTGGCTGACTTATAAATAAAAATTGCAAGGAAGTAATTTTATTTTTGTAAAAACTGTAAGTTTTTGGGGAGGCCTTTGCCTAGTAGTGGGACAATATAGGCTATTATAGAAAAACTAGATTTTAACAAAGCTTGTGGCTTGCGCCTGGTGACAAAACACGTTCGTGGTTCCAGAACAACCGGGTGGCGGGACCTAATATCTCTAAGAGAGACGCCGACAGCATTTCACTAACAAAGATTACTTACTAGCACTAAACTATTGTCGAAATCAATGTTGTATGACTTGAAATCCCAGAGTCAAAAACAATACCCTGTGCGCGCGACAATATCCTTTACTAGAAGTTACGCAGATTGTTATTTAGTCAAAACTTGATAAGACTTCAATTGGAAATCACTTAGTTATTGAATGAGTATTCGTTTTACTTCAATTAATTGTTCTATTTGATCCACTGATAAGCATATCTCCCCTAAATCCTTTGAACTGCTTCCTTGAAGTTTATAAAAAGGTATGTCATATATGCAAAGTAGTTATACAGATATAATATTATTTATGTATTTCAATGGATTTTGAAAGATTCTCTATGTGTATTGTTACGTAATGCCCTAAACTTGGGCTTATGATGTATTCGCCATTTTTAACTTGATAACCTCACGATGTAACATAATAATTGCAATAAATAATATGAGTATGAGTAATGTTATTATGCTTAAAAAAACGGTGGAGGTAAACATCTTGAATATCAACCCGTGGAAATCATCTACAATAAATACAATTAATTTTGTTTATGCTTATAAAATGAGTCCATGTAAAATTATTGGGTGAGTGCATAATTCCAGCAATACAAAGTTTTAAATAAAACCATTCTAATATCAACACTTAGAGTTTCTTCTAAAAATACAAATCAAAACATCAAAAACCAACGCGGCACTACAAAGTCTACTAACAGAGTTTGACCTCGAGAAAGAATACCGGTTCTTAGTCACGATTAAGTCATCTCTCCACTGTTTCACCGATTTGGAGTTAATTTCTTCATTTTGTTCTGAGATACGGATTAGGGTCCTATTAGATTCGCCTCCACTTAGGGTCTCGTCATTAATAAGTGTGATGCGAAACCGTTTATCTTCGGTATCTTAGGGTGTATTAGCTGGGTGTAAATAATTTGATCATCACTTTTTTTTGGGCTTAGTACTGATTTTCATCGAATGAATGTAGATATTTTAAATAACTTCTACTATTGAGAGTCATAATGTTCATCTTTTAAACTCCTAGGTCATCGCTAGGTCTAAGTCTGAATTTCACAGTTTTTTGATTTACTTGCAATACTAATAGTTAAAAATGTTAGCAGTACTAAAATAATAAACACTTTTTATAACTTCTTTTTTTTAAATACAAAACACTATCCAGTCCCAAATAAAGCAGGGCTTGTATTTCGGGAACAAAATAGCTGATATAATACTTATATCTATGCATTTTTTTTAATAAATACATACTTAGACTAAAATATAACACCCAGACAGAGAAAAAACATCTACGTTCACCACACAAATATTTTTTCTCGGTGGGAATCGATCCCACGACCAATGACGCAGAAGGCAGAGCTACTACCAACTGAGCTAAGAGGCCAGTCTTTGACTTTTTACTTTGGATTTTAGACGTTTTAGATGAAAGAGTTATTTGAATTAAATTATTCACACACATTCAAAAAACACATTGCATTTCAAACAAAACATACAAAATATAGACAAAAGAAATTCCCAGAGTGTTTTCATCACTTTTTGTTAAGCTGTTTAATTCATCCCGTCCGTTTGACAGCATTATTCAAATTGTAATCCTGACTCGCTTTAAATTAAAAAGAAAAAAATACAAACGCGGTAATGCTTGTTTGGTTCCGTATATTATTCATACGAAAACAGCTTTTGGTTTTTTGAACAAGTCTTGGACGTTAAAGCATTACTTTATTAAGCTACGTATTAAAATCAATTTATTATCGACATTTATAAACTTATAAAGATTATTACTCATTTTCTATAAACACAAAAATAAAATAACATATAATTTATTTATTTAGTATTAGTTTTTAATAGATTTAAGACCCTATTATGCATGTTACTACATATCACACGCACATCTAGGCGATCAGCTGCGATCTGTGACTTCAATAGCGACCAGTTTCAGCATAGGGTTGCCCACACTGCCGCGAATTTTAACAGCGATACACTGATCGCAATCGCAGGCGATCTAGATACGCGCAAGTCTTTACTTGTGACTCAAAGTTAACATCAAGAAATCTAGTATCGGTTCAATTATATCACAATCTTTAAAATGTCATAAACCTATAATTCCTTGCGCACACCTAGGTCACTGGCGTCAGCGATCAGTGAAACGCTGACAAATTTGACAGCGATATTTCACAGCGTTTCACTGATCGCCGTCGCCATCGCCTTATTGTGAATCTTTGAAAGTTCCTTGCGGTCAAATCTAGCCTCAGCTAGTTAGCTCTCAGGAGTTACGGTTGTAGGCAATAAATATTGCACTTCAGCTTCATAGAGCGTAGTGTGTGGCAGAAAGAGATAGCGCTCTACAAAGCCTATGTTACCCACTGATTGATCTTAGCGTTTTTGACGTGACAACGTCTTAAAATTCGACGAAGCCGGCTGCACGCACGGAAAAACATGACTCATGCGTTGTTACCTCGCTCTGAGGCGTTCTATTTAAGGCTTGAAGTGCAAGCGAGAGCGCGGAACGAGCGACAAAAAGGTACAATCGGCCTCCGCGTTCGGCAGCGTTCAACATCTGTCTCTCTCCTACTTGAGTGAGCAATGCGTCCGCGTTGACAGCTGTATGACGTTGTCACGTTCAACTATCGTCAGTAAACCGGCTTTACAGACAACCGTTTTTTTATTATCTTTCGGCTTAATGGAACTCTAAATAGGTAGCATTTTTACGGACGTGCCTTCTACAAACGGGGTTTCGTTAATCCTATGCTAATAAAGTTAACGCATCCGACATTAGCAGGTTTCGGTTCGATTCACTGGTTTTTGTTTACATAATCTTATCTGTGATTCATCATCAACCTACCCACTTATTTCTACCTACTTTATAAGTTAGGTATCTTGCAAGGGACCTTACTAAGCTCAGGGGCTCAATTCTAGACCAGTGACTTTTTTGTCACGGTAGATTATATATCACAAGAACTGTCAGTTTCTTTAGTGAGTTTGACAGTTCTTGTGATATATATCTACCGTGACAAAAAAGTCACTGGTCTAGAATCAGGGTCCTGGTGTCAGCTTTTCAGATCGAGTGTTTACATGGCTTAGTATCCGTAGTCCAATGATTTAGTCCTATGATCGGACTAAAATGTATTTCTAAAATGTATTTATTTATCTATTTATCAGACTGATGAGACTAAAAAGTCAAGTATAAGTCGTGTTAGTTACTCTACATAGAACTCAACAACAGCTGAACCGAGTTGGCTGAAAATTTGTGGGGAGGTAAATTAAACCAGGAGAAAGACACAATTTTAATCCCAAAAAGTAACGGGAACGGGGCGAACGAAGCCGCGGGCGGTAGCTAGTTATTTATTAAATAAATAATTAACAATAAAACGGTGATGGATGTAACAAAAACATTAATGTTCATCACAAATATTTGTCCGTATTAAAAATCGAACTTCGATAATTCTTTGAAAAGTTATCGAATTCAAATTTACAATAACTCTAATCACCATGAACTTATCGACTCCCGCATTCTCAATCATCCACTATCAGCAACGCCACCGTATCTGCCATGGCAGCCGATACTAGGCCTACCATGAGCTCTGTCTGGTTCTGTCTCTGGTTCTGTTTTGAGTCAGTGTGAGTGCTGACTAAATAAATTCTACATCAAAACGTCACACACACAGTAATATGCACTGTGTGTCGACTGGGAACCAATCGTATGAAATCGGTGTGCGGTTCCTGACGCCTATCGCCGAACGTATCGCGCACCTCTGCCACCATTTTGTATGGAGAAACCAAAAGCGCCCCTAGCGGATTCTTCAAGAAGCATGAATAGCGATTGCGAGACGGTGACGTGTCCACGTCAGCTGGTGTACGATTGATTCCCGGTTGACACACTGGTCAGCACTCACACAGACTCAAAACCAGAACCAGAGACTGAGCCAGACAGAGCTCATGGTAGGCCTACTGGCTTTATCTATTTGTAAACATGGTGTGTGACGTTATTTTTTTACCTGGAAAGGTTTGATGGATCACTGGGTACACCTGGGTAACAGTAGCCACCCTGTATCACTTTGTTTATTCGTAATACTAGTCTTTTTGAACCAGTGTGATGAAAGGATTTTAGATGAACATCAAAGAGGCTACTTTTGTGCACTTGACGCTTGGTTGAACGCCTACGCTCAAATACGCGTAGTGCTTATTCTACAATATTTATTAGAAATATTATAAATTATGACGATCAAAAAAATAATAGAAAAATTTAAATTCAAAATCAGTAATTTATTGATTCAGTTGTATTAAAAGGATCATTTTGAAACGTCTTAAACCTAGGTAAATCTAGATACCAGTTCCACGCAACCAAACCTTTAAGAACAGGCAACAAACTATGGCTTGGTTCCTACAGTTTTTGCAACTTTTACAAAACAGAAATAAAAATAGCAGTGAAGGTGGTTGGTTGGTTAAAGTGTCAAGGACAGCACTGAGAAAGTACGTTTTTCTGTAGATTTTATGAACAAACTGGTTTCTGTTCCTAATAAAGCATAATCTTCTTTTATAAAAAAGTTTGTCAAAGACCGAGATCGGAAAGTGATTCTTTACATCAATACTCAATACAAAAATTTCTTCTGTGACGTAGTTACGTTATGATTGATCGATTGGCTTGGGTTTATCGGTACGGTTGGACCTCAGATTGGACGAAAGAATTGTTCTGGGAATTCAAATAAATAGGTACTCTATGTCATTGTAATAAATAAATATTTCCATCAAGTTAATTTAACAATGTTAAATATAGATGGAGAGTAAGCTATTTACGGTACGGTTCAAATAAGTAGACATAATGTTTTCTGTCTGGGTGTAAAATTGTATTATAAGTTTGTATTTACAAAAAAAAATTAAGTATTGAAAATTATGTACTATCTGAAGGGCAAGTCCCACTTTTTTTACAACATTTCGTCTACGAAATGTTGTTTTCGTTCCGCCTATTTGTCTCTCTCGATTGTATGGAGAAAAGATAAAACAGCAATAATACGTTACGTAGTTAGAGTTATTGTCTCATAAATTTTCCATACAAAAGAGAGAGACAAGTGCTCACACAAAAACGAGATTTGGTAGACGAAATGTACGGTAGCAAAACTCCGTTTTCGGGTACTGGTTCCCATAGTACAAGCTCTGTTTAGTTTGGGGCTTGATAGTGTTGCGTGTATTGTCTACAATATTTATTTATTTATTTCTTTCATTACAGCCACAAGTAATACATTATTTTAATCACGTATGGAGATATATCTCCAGTCCCATGGACTTCAACGCAGTAATTGCAACTGTAGCAAAGAATGGATATGCACAGATATGTCTCAATGGAAGTAATTAAGCCTCGAAATACAGAGTCTAATCTAGGACGAGTGAAGAGAAATAAAGGGTCTTGCATTTAACAAAAGATAATCAGTAAGATAAGGTAAGGAATACGTACGGGAAGAAAGAGAAGAGTCAGTCTAAACTATTGCCATCTCATACATACACGCCCATTTAGGTAATGACAAAGCCAGTGAAAGAGTTAAACAATGTTTAAACTTGAGTAACCTTTTTAAAAAAAGACCTAATGAGCCTTTTTAAATAGACACTATAAGTTACTTGAAATTTATGACTTTTGAAACGATCATGGTTGACAACATTATTTTGAACAACGGGATATTTACCACGATATAATTATCAAATATCGTGAGCCAAAACTCACAAAATTATATCATTTTAAATATCCCCCCGTTGTTAAAAAAAATATGTTACTTGACATTCAATAAAACTTACTAACTCAATCATTTAAATAAAGCAGAAGTCAAAGAATTAAAACACCTGCCAAACAATTCATTAACCATTTCAACCTTTTCATTCCTAGATTTCATAAAACAAGTATCACTATCATTACGAAAGGAATAATTTATTATATTTAAATATGTACCCTAATTCAGCTATAGACCCTGTTTCTTCTACGCCTTAGCTACGCCCCTGCTTTTGTATATCTTCTTCGGATAGCACAAATCTTGAAATACTGGTTCCGCTGCGATAATTACTGTTAAATGTATTTCAGAGGGCTAGTGATGTGCCTTGCTAATCTTTTAACGGTAAAACATCGATACGCTACGGGTTGTAAATACTCATTAATTAGTAGATAAGATACTGACTGATTCTGACCAAAACAAGCAATAAACAAAGGCAAAACAGAAAATGATTCTGAATAAATTTAAAAAATAAATTTAATTATTTCAATAGACTGATGTTATCCAAAATCCAAATAAATTGACTTAAAAATACAGAAAACTGGTTTAAGAAAACTCTGCATCGAAAAATTATTTAAGAAGGCTTATTTGGATCAGTTGAGCTATATCTAGATCATTTGTAACGGTCTGCAGATAGCTCTGTTTTTTGTGTATTTTGGACATTTTGTAAATATTTGTCTAATTGTAAGTTTATTTGTGTTAATAAAATGAAATGTTTTAGGTACTTTTATCAAAGTCATGGTCACTACTTTTGACTTGACAACGTCATATTAACTCGATGGAGCACGCTGCACGCACGAAAAAAGATGACTCAAGTCTGCGCCTCAGAGCGTTACCTCACTCTGAGGCGTTCCATTTAAGGTTTGAAGTGCAAGCGAGAGCGAGGAACGAGCAACAAAGAGGCACAATTGGCCTCCGCGTTCGGCCGCGTTCAACATCTGTCTCTCTCCTACTTGAGTGAGCGATGCGTCCGCGTGGACAGCTGTATGAGGTTGTCACGTTCAACTATCGTCAGTAAACCGACTTTACAGACAAGCGTTTTTTTTTAATAAAACAACAAATACTTCAGTAAAAGCAACTGACGCGAAATAATTGACTTGACCAGCATGTCAGCGTTAAACGCTTGCCGCTTTAAAAAATAAAGCGTTCGTAAATCCCACACATCACGCAATTAATTCCACCCACTAGAATGTCTCGGCCTCACACAACTTTATCTTGGAAAAAGATCTTTGTCACGCGCTAAAAGATATAAAGTGATGTAAAGCATTGGAAATCTGTTTTCGCGCGACGGTAAAAAGTATCGATAGTTTGCACATCCCTAGTATGTGAGGATTTTGCATAATAGTTTTTAAATGGAATACTGTTTTGGTAAGAATGTTGATTTTATCAAAGTAATTGAATATTCAGGAGAATAAGGCGTAACTTCCAAGTAAATATTTTTTGCTACGTTTTTAGTGAAATAGAGGACCTAAATACTGTACAAACTAATTCATTCAAATAAATTGTAGTAGTTTTGGATTTTAAATTTCTCGGAATTCCAATAAATACTTACATTTATTATTTCTTTAAACTGAAGCACAGAAAAGCTGCTTGGTGGCAGATTATTGGCAAGCTCTTTAATTTGTTTTTCTTTTGTCGTGTCTCTAGTTTTTGTGAACCAACGTGGTGAAAGGATATACGCACACCTAGTTCACTGGCGGTAGCGATCAGTGAAACGCTGTCAAATATCGCTGTCAGATTTGAGATTTGACAGCGATATTTGACAGCGTTTCACTGATCGCTATCGCCAGCGAACTAGGTGTGCGCAGGTCTTTAGCGATATGTATTGTGATAGGTACTGTTTGTTTACCCAAATAATAAAAAATAAAAAAAATACTACATACAACATGTGTGTCTTTATGTTGTGTTAGCAATAAGGCCGCCTATTGTTTTACTGTGACTTATATGTGTGTGATTTTTAAGCTAAAAACTTTATACTACTTACCTTGTGTGTCATTGTAATTAAAAAAGAGTTATCTATCTATCTATAGGAACTATTGCTATGTGACGTTAAATAAATAAATTTTGATTTGATTTCATTTGATTTGTTATTTTAATTTAAATAAACATCCTCATTAATTACAAATAAGTTATCTCGTCCGCCATTTTGTTAACAAAACAAATTGAAATCATGGTAATGAATATAATGATTGAATCGTGAAACAGAATTACGAGGACATACTAATTAGTTATATTTTAACGGATAACATTTTGTTGATTTAAATACTAATTGTAGTCGCATTCATTATTATTATTACTCTGACATTTAATGGCTATAATTCGCTGTAGGTACTCATAAAAACAGTCAAAGGATGAATCAAAGGAATTAACTAAAGAACAATATTTTAACCAAAAACTATTTACTTAAAAGTTTACTGCATATAATCTCGCCCATATTATGGGGGAAGCATCAGAGATTACGGATTTCCACTTGCTACTATTCTGACAGACTCTTTCGCTTCATTCTTCATACGTGCTCGTCGGTTTAGGGTACTCCTGACCTAGCCATTCCCGTTCTCGATTCTCGATTCTCGATCATAAAATGTCTGCTATCTGATCGAGATACATGCACCGAGGTCTTCCCCTTCCAGCAGTTCCATTAGATTACGCAATATCAAATTTAGTGTGCGTTTGAGAAGTCGTTTTAAGGCCTGTGCTATTAAATATCACTGTCATTTTTGACAGCGCATTGCCATCGCTATCGTCTAGATGTACGCAGTCCTATAAGGGTGATGGTATTCCTATTTATGGGCTAAAGCTGACAAAAATGTTGAAATACAATGTAGTATATACGTATAGAACTTTGAAAGGCAGCTTAACAAGATCCCCGTGCGCAATGTGGCCACTTATTTGATCAGCCTCCATCCAAGCCGTACAAATATTGAGTTTAAACCTATTTAACTGAGCTCAATACTCTTTCCTTTCATACGTGGAGGAAGCGGCTTAGGGACATAGAATAAAATCATTTTTATCTTCGTTTGAACAGGGGCTTTATGCTCAGTTTGACCGAGAATATCTCTTAATGGAAATGACGTCAAACTCATGACAACCATCTAGCGACTAGAAGTTGTTGACCTATTCTCAAGGCCCAGAAGGTTTAATCCACCAGAAGGACCCAGAAAGTTTAATCCAAAAAATATTACTGCATTATCTTCAATATTTAATTTAGCGATTCTCCTTTTAGACTTGTCACAAACAACGACAGTCATTTTTAACCGACTTCAAGTGAAAAAGGTTGAGGTAAAAACTAAAATTAATATAAGTATTTTGAGTTACGTGCAGATTTGCAAACAGTTTTAGACTATGTACAACTAACCCATTATATTACGCTCAGCTTTTAAGAGCAGCAAAAAAACTTACCTATTTTCAATACATGGGTAAAAACTACATGCGATTCGCTCACATGTGATCGAGCACCGAAAGGATAGCGTTGACCATTTTATCTGCCTTTACTATCACTTTGCGATCCATTTTCTCTTCAGTGGGAATCCTTTTGGGATAATAAACGGCCTACCTTGGCCTGTCGGTAGTTTTTCATGAATACTTGTAATAGTTTTTGTGAGTTACATTTATTTTATTGCTGTGGGAGCTAGCAACGTTATTTATCACGTTGTTTTATATGTATGTTTGCGCTGGTTTTATTAACTTAAAATGTTTCCATAGCTTTTTATTTATACGTTTGTACTTTCAGCCAATTTTAACTAATTTTTCAGTATCACTTCGTGGTACATGTGTAGTATAATCTTAGTATTCAATAAATGATCTTACTGCCAGTTCCCGTGTTCAAACAGTAGCGGCTTCAAATTCAAAGCTTAACCCACCGCCTACTCACCCACTGAATGCCAGCTGTCCTGTCACAAAGTGGAAACTGACAGAATGGGCGATCGATTAGAGCTGTCATCCTTTCTGACCGTAGCAAATTGTCGCGACGACGAAGTGAGATTTTTTATTGCGCCCTACTCAGAATGGTTGACGTTTGTGACGTTTGTTGGAATTTGTAAGCATTTTGTTTGGTGTGCTAAGGGAAAAGCTAACTTTTTTGTTTATGACGGTGAACGAATGTTACCAAAGAATGACAACCGCAGAACTGTTTGCTTACTTCATAAGTATTTTTTATAATATAGGATAGCTAACATTAATACATGGACATTTGATGGAGCTGTTCTTCGGGCAACCTCTTTACATATTCAATTAATAATAATTTGTATTTTAGTAGTTATATAGGTACTCGTGGGATTGTATATCTTTTGTTGCAATCAAAATCTAGACATATCTGTCAATTTTAACATTATTTTGAACTTCGATTGCAAAATTGACAAGGATTGATTTTTTCACGTTTTTCACCAAAAAAGGTTGGAGGAAAGTTGCATCCAGCGCTGTACAAAATCATCTTACCATTACTTAGTTTGGGGCTGGATGGCGTGATACACAGTCTGCTATTGGTATTTTTTTTATACCATAAAAAAATACCAATAGCAGAGCAGGCGTTATTTTTTAGAACTTTGGAAAAGCATATTCCCACAAGCGTAAAAATATTCCACCAAAGCGTGCGTCCCTAATCTGCTTCATAAAACAATCCACCTCATCTGATTCTTAAAACAGCCTAGTTAACCGCTAAAAGCTAAAGAGACGAACACCGCGACTATTAAGAGCATCTGTTAAGACCACTTGAAGCCAAAAGAACCGTAGCTTCATAAATCAGAACTTAAATAGATGCAAAGTTACAAGTACCACTTAAAGCAGGTGGTCTGTTCCGTGCTCCACAACTCCTTGTTTCCACTCTTCTTCTTTATTTCTGTCTAATTTTACAAGAGGAAATCTATAGAAGAATGATCACTTGCACTTGTAGAAGAGGTTTTTGTGAGCTAGTTGTATAAAAAATAGCTCTTAGAATTAAGTAGTTGAAGTCACAATAGCTCGTAGAACCACTGACCTAAAGAAAAAGTTCTAGAATGGCACCACGAATCAAAACAAACAACTGCTGGTCAAATGAAAAATTACCTGCATATTACTTATAAAATATATGATGTTTTTAAGTGATTAGAATGAAAAAGAAAATAATTGACAAAGAGATGAGATTCAAATAAATGTTTTATGTTCCACCTATTGAAGTATTTATAAGCTCGTTCATAAATTTAATGAAATTGAATGATTTATTTGCCCAAAAACTAAGGAAATTACTTTCCCATACTTGTAAAAGTCGTGTTTAATATAACTCGGATTAAAAATGAAGAGAAATCATTAGCCATCGAGATTAGCTGTCAAATAACTTAAACTTTTATTTATTTATGGTTATTGCTGTATTAAGGCGCAGACCACAGTCAAATAACTTCTTGTTTGCATATTTTCTTCTGAAGATATAAAATCACTCAAATCACAAATAACGAACTTGTTTGGCGAGAAAAAAAATCTGTTTTCACCACCCAATTATTCGTTTTCGGTTAGGATCGAACCCCACCTACGGTGTAGAAAGCAAAACTACAGTGACGGTGGTCTTGTAACATTGGTGTTAAGGCAATTCGAGTAATGGCTCGAACACACCTAGTTCGCTGGCGGTAGTGATCAGTGAAACGCTGTCAAATATCGGTGTCAAATTTCAAATCTGACAGCGATATTTGACAGCGTTTCACTGATCACTACCGCCAGCGAACTAGGTGTGCGCAGGCCTTAAATGTTACATAATCTTAGTTGTCATGAAGAGGGATGAAAGTCATGTGACTAGGAAAGTAATGACTATGAATGTAGTTGGTGTGGGTAGAGGTAGGCCAAAGAAAAGAAGGATGATCAGTGTGAAAGATGACATGGATAAGAAAGAAGTGAATAAGAGATGACGGCTGAAAGAGGAGAATCATAGAGAACATATTGTGCTGACCCCACTTATAGAGGGATAAGGGCAGGAAGAAGAAAAAGAGGTACTCTTAGTCTTTGAACCGTCTTCTGTCTACATCCTCAAATACTTCAATTGAGTATATCGTATTCTTTAACTGAGAGAATATCGTACCGTGAAAAGGATTACAGTCTATATTTTATCCATCAAGGTATTAGATACAAACTTACAAAACAGAATAAAAAAGCTTTTGAATACAAATCTTTCTAAAAAAGCGTAAACCTATTGATACAAATATACAAAAAAATGAGACGGAAGCATAGATATTGTGAAATATATTTGTATAAACAGCTAAGCTTGCATGGTATGGGTTCGATTCTGTTTCCTTTTCTTAACAAATTTATTGTGCGCCCGTCAATAAAATGTGTATAGGACAATCGGTATTTGTTGTCATTTGTACAAGGTGTAAAATGCAACTCCTAGAAATGAAACTAGTGTTTAATTTATAGTGATACCTTTGCAGTTTATGATCACAGGTTAGGTAGACATCCTCTCAGATCTCTTTCATGTTCCTCACTCAAGTTTTTTTGAGATGTCTCTAGGTACATCTGACCACCCCAAATACCATATACCAAATAAAACATTTTGATTTCATATACAAACTACAACAACACAATTTTACGTTAAGGGGGCACTATAGCCGGTGAATCTGCCCATGACAAGAAAATAAAACTGTTTTTTTTTTTTTTAATAATGAAATCCTTTGAAAATGACACACACATCTTAATTATTTTTAGATAAGTAATACCCATTTTAAGCATTCAGTTCAGAGTTTATCCAATTCTATTTCTACTATTTTTCGTAAACCTTATTCACCTAAAGGTATAATATAGCGATCACAAAGTTCTCGTTTAAAAATCTGATGTAGTTATTTTACATCGTGTACGCCAAATCTCGGGCCAAGGTAAAGATGCGCGGACATCCGGCTTATTGTAATAACACAATGCTAAAGTTGAATGACATAAAGTTGCATCAGTATGTAACCGACCACAAAAATTGGAAGATGCCACAAAATAGTGTCAGGGGCAGTGATATATTGTTATTACCATCTAATGTATATTTTTTTTCACTTCTTCCTGTGCCAAACTGGCCTTCTCTCTGCCAACTGGCCTCTCAGCTCAGTTGGTCAAAGTCCTCAAAAAGAGAGAGTAGATGAGTCTAGGAGCTAGTTCCACGAGACCAAGCCTAAAAGAACAGGCAACAGACTACGGCTTGTTTTCTGCGCCGTATGTCGTAGTTTCTTTGTAGTCGTAGAACCCACGACCTACAGCGCAGAAGGCAGAGCTACTACCAACTGAGCTGAGAGGCCAGTCAGCCAGTAAGCCAGCGAGGCCAGTGAGCCAGCTGTGTGGATTGTCCTCAATATTAATTTAATATAGAATCCGGAGCAATATAGTCAATTGAGAAAAATCTTACAAAAAAACAAAGCACAAATAGCAATGTTTCCATAGTAAACAGATTCATAGTAATATGATATTATACTCGGGTTGGTTTGAGTCAAAACAAAATCAGATGAGGGCATTGTTGGCGATCCACTTTTGCCGGTATCATATTTAGGACGGGGGTGAATGATATTTCGTAGTTTGGGAATGAGATTGCCCGTTGTGTATTTTTGTGCAAAATAAAATAATATTTTCATTGGTTTACTTTATTTTTATTTTGTATAATAAGAGTTACAAAAAGTACAATAATAACTGTAGACATAGTTTTTTTATTATTTAATATTATGATTATATCCTACAATAATACATAAATAAAATAAAAAAATAAAAGAAGCGTTTATTGCTATTTTACGATGCCTTCCTGCTTGCTAACTTAACGCCTAACTAAAATTAAAATTTAATCTTTAATTTTCTTAATAATCGGCAAATGGGTTTGTGTTCCCAGCTTGTCTTTCGACAAAGGCATCCTCTAAGGATTTCTACTGTGTTCTGTCTTTTGCGGTCCGAGTCCATTCTGGGCCCCGCCACTTTTTAATATCGTCCTCCCAACGTTTGTGTAATACGTGTACAATAATGCTATGTAAGTTCAAATAAATCTCAGGTCCGTATTCAGAAACAGTGCTTGAGTCTGAATCAAGCACTTTCAAGCATAGATTTTTTGACAGTTCTGTATTGGAAAATTTCAAACATCTTTGCTTGAGGCTCGACTCAGACTCAAACACTGTTTCTGAATAAGGGCCTAGGAGGATAACTACCGCCTTCTTCTTCTTATCCTGTCACTGCGTGTGATTCCTTCAAACCAGTGTGGTGTAAGGATTTTAAATGCGCCTCAGAGAGGCTCCTATTTTTCTTTCCCTTTCTTTTTTTCCTTTTTAGAGGATAACCGAGCGTGTATTACACGTTCGGCTTTTATAATGGCATTCTGGAGCTGAAAATCTGTTTACTAATTCATCTAATATCTTTTCGCATAAAAAAATAAGACTACCAAAGTTCTTTGAGGGCTCCCTGCCTTTGATTTTGTAAACCTTTGATGTTGTGTAAGAGCCCTGTCGATAAATGTAGTTTTATCTTATAGGCCGATATAATAGCAATATGTTTTTATCAGAAGTCTGTTTACTACGTGTAGTAGGTACTTTTTATTTTACAACTAGCTAATGGAACAAGCATATGGCCTAATGTTAAGTGTCGTCTTTATCAAAGCATAGCCGCGCAGATCACGCACGTTATGCTGCCTTCCTACGGTGCGTGGTTCTGCAGATCATCACGCACAGCCGACGACGACGCACGGCAACGCACACAGAAAGGGCTTCTGTGCGCGCACCTCGGCGCACGAGACCGTTCCCATGGTGTGTCGTGCGAGCTGATCCGCCACCGTGCGCGATATCACACACCGGTGGGAAGGGGCTATTACGAAAGTACTGCCCTGTGACCATCAACTGGAGGCTTCAAGATGTTCAGTTTCACGTGCCACTAATTTCACTGGCATCCACACCCTTTAAACCGAAACACGGCAATGCTGCTTCACGGCAGAAATAGGCGTGGTAGTATTTCTTCCGAGCCACACACAAAGAGCTCTACTATTACTATTACTATACTACTACAACCTTTATTAAGTATCCAAGTTCATTCATCATTCGAGGTTATTGTACTAAAAACCTACTAAAGAATAATTATTCGATGAAGTCAACAGTATTTTTTTGATTATAATAAGTTTTTAATAATTGAATTTTTGCTTGATTTTTAGGGTTCCGTAGCCAAATGGCAAAAACGGAACCCTTATAGATTCGTCATGTCTGTCTGTCTGTCTGTCTGTCCGGCCGTGTCACAGCCATTTTTCTCCGAAACCATAAAAGCTAGACTGATTAAACTTGGTGAGTAGATGTATTCTGTAAACCGCATTAAGGTTTTTACACAAAAATAGAAAAAAAAACTATAAATTTTGGGGGTCCCCCCATACTTGAAACTGAAACTCAAAATTTTTTTTTTCATCGAACCCATACGTGTGGGGTATCTATGGATAGGTCTTCAAAAATGATGTTGAGGTTTCTAATATCGTTTTTTTCTAAACTGAATAGTTTGCGCGAGAGACACTTCCAAAGTGGAAAAAAGTTGGTCCCCCCCCCTCTAACTTCTAAAATAAGAGAATTATAAAACAAAAAAAAATATATGTTGTACATTATTATGCAAACTTCCAACGATATTTGGTTTGAACGAGATCTAGTCAGTAGTTTTTTTATAAACGTCATAGATCGTAAACCGCAATTTACCTTTCGACGAACTACAAAAACCTTTATACTATGTTATTTGATGCTACGGAACCCTTCATGGGCGAGTCCGACTCGCACTTGGCTGCTTTTTATGATCATTGATTTGTTATTAGCAAAATTGGTGAAACTTTTAATTTAAAGATATTCTGCTTTATTTTTATGATGACTGATTTGATGATGATAATTGTTTGTTAAGTTATTTATTTAATCAACCAGTAGGCCTACCACAAGCTCTGTCTGTCTCTGGCTCTGGTTTTGAGTATGTGTGAGTGTTGACTAAATAAATCCTACATCGAACACACACACAGTAGAATACACTGGTGAGCTCTTACACAGATTCAAAACCAGAGCCAGAGACAGAGCCAAACTGAACTTGTGGTAGGCTTACAGCACTAAAATATCTGTAATTGTATCTTTGAATACAAATACGAAAACACTTTTTTTTAATTCCACTTGTTTGTATAAACCCCTCCAATGAGAGAATAGTGATCTCAGAGTTCAGATTACAAGATGTATTCATTGCTGGCAATACGAGACTACCCTAGTATCATGGGCTATTGTACCAGAGTATTCATAGCGTCAAAGAACACAAAAAACAAATGCAAAAAGTGTGATATTGAACACCACTTTGATGAACAATATGTTTACATGCTTACCGACCGACAATTTTGTACTACGAGCACATATCCTTAGTATTCACGATCTTCAGCCATGAGGTACATACTTTATTTATTTCACACTCATTTTCATCAAGACTTACGACGTGGTCCATACACAAACGTAATATAACCAAACAATAATCTACTGTAGAAAGCAGAATCATAATCATAACATTTATTTTCTTCTATTCCTTCTTCTCCTGAAGCTCCAAACCAAACCAAGTTTCCAATACACTAGCAAATTCTTAGACAAGTAACAATCGCAAAACAGCATTTTTCATAAACTTTATAACCCTCCAAAACTTAATCTCCTCGTAAATAGTTGCAGGTAACTGAACCGACAGTTTTTTACGATGCCCCGTAACAATCGTCTGAGGGTTAAATTCGTTTTCACGGTAAATCGGTTGCGCAGGGACGATGCTAGGCTCATTCACTTCTTGATAAATTCTTAGCAATTAACAGACCTCTGGTGTTCTATTAGTTGCAGCCCTATCTTCCGATCCTAAGGCTGTGGATTCAAATCTTAGTCGTGTAACGATGAGTTTTTCTGTTCAAAAATGTATGTGCACTAAAAAAGTTTAAGAAACATCTTGCAAGCGTGTGCACTTAAAATCCTTTCACCACGTAGGTTCCAAAGAAATAATGACACTAAGGAATCACAACAAATTAACTAGCCTTACTTTAGTAGGTATTTGTTATAGCTTTACTGTGTAGTGGGTTGATAGCTTCAATCACCACTGATAGCCGAGTGATGGCCATACAAAATTCTCTTGCACTTTTCAACAAAAATTTAGTTTTTATTTTTAAAACGTGTCCAAAAAGGCTAAAGCCAGATGGGAATTAAGCTTGTTGTATCCGTAAGTCGTTTTGACAACATTTAATTTGTAATATTAGATGTCATGTTCACGTTCAAAGTTCATCCCTGTTCTAGTCCCAACTCCATAGCAAAGGACCCTTTGAATTAGTATAAAAAAGGGATTTTTCTTATTTCTCACTGACCTGAGAGCGATTTGAAAAAGATTTGGGGAATTAACCGTGAGTCTTCACTGAGACAGCTTAATCCCATCAATTTGTTTTTGAGCAGATTATGTCTTATTGAGTTAACAAGGAAGGTTTAGGTTGGCGGGAAAAATAGAATGAATGAATAAACGTCGTTAACTTTAAAAAAACTTAGCGAAAGAAGGGGTTTTTGCATTAAATTATGGCTTTGTGAGAGACGCAGTTAAAAATAATGCAGTAGGTAGGTACTTGATAAGAAATACTACAGAAGAGCTTAAATATTTTTTTATGATTGAGGTTATGTAGATTTTAGATTTTTTTTTTCATTTGATGTTACTGACATGGAAACTTCTAGTCTTTTTAGAAATTCCATTTTCAAAGTAAGAGCATTTGAAATAAAAAATCGAATATTTTGGTAATACTATCCCTAAAATGAGATTTTATACGAGTTAATGGTAGAATCGTGCTACCAAAATAAAACACACGAACCCGATTGAAGTCTCAATAAGGTAAAATAAACCTAATAAATTCATTACTCAAATAGTGGTATAAATCTAAGCTGAATCAGAGCGACGCAACAGTAACAATGGTAGAGAATAAGATCACGATTACTGTTCTCTCGTGATAAACTAACTCGAGAGTAGTCACGAGGTGAATTTATTAACCTACCTTATAGAACAGTTAAATTGTTTATTAATGATTAAGTAACTAAGGGTCAATGAGATGCTAAGACTGAAGTTTTTGGAATACCTAATAAAAATTTGGTGTTCGTTCAGCCAATATAGGTAATTTAAAACGATATTCAACTATTTCATACTTTTAGGTAAATTTATGTTTTGTAAGCTTTGTTAGATATTATATTCTTTGAATGCATAAACTTTATTGAAATTTTGAGTCGCTTAAAAAACTATAGATAAGTATTACAGTTAATTGAAAAAGAAACCACTTTGTTGGGAACAGCTGATGGTGATGACAATAAACTCCCAAAAGAAGTAAAAACAAAAGAACTGTATCATTAGCACCAAACAGATAAATATATGTATAGAAAATTATTTAATGTACGCCTTACAAACTAACAAAAAGATAGTTAAATACATAATAATATTAATTAATACATAATATACAATGGGCGGTCTTATTGCTATAAAGGTATTTTTTCTTGACAACCTTTAACAGGTGCTTGTTTATTAATATTAACTTTCTAAATAAAAATATTATAAACCAATCTTCCCAAATATTTCCAAAATGATACTAAGGCTGTGGGAATGTTTAGTCAGCAGAAATCACCACTTCAACTCTCTGCAAAGCAAGTCTGTGGTCACGTCTGTATAACGGTGCCATACAATAAACACTTGAGAACTGTTGACCACTCGCTGAGACCTTTGTATTGCTTATTGTCTTTGTAACAGCGGGCACAAAAGTCTCAATAGCTCTTCAATGTGCCCATACATCATTCGTATCCTCTACTTCTCTGCTATTGAGTTCTGAATCTTATTCATTGGACTTAAGATATGTTCGTTTAGGTGCTTTTTGTTCTGTAGCTGCATTGGTGGTTTTGTTAGCACTTGTAACTTGTCATAGTTGTCTGTTAATTTGGATTGTTGGACTGTTACCGTCAATACGCAGAAAAGGCTTTAGAAAGTGGTATACCTGTATATGTATAATATCTATATCTTGAACGTCCGTCTCTATATTTATGAAGCATTGATTGGTTTGTAAAATCTTGATTGCCTTTTGTTTGGAAATAAGATAGCGACAGACAGCTGTTGCAAAAAGTAGTAATGAGTTTGAATTGTTTTATTCTTTTTAGGGTTCCGTAGCCAAATGGCAAAAACGGAACCCTTATAGATTCGTCATGTCTGTCTGTCTGTCTGTCTGTCTGTCTGTCTGTCTGTCTGTCTGTCTGTCCGTCCGTATGTCACAGCCATTTTTCTCCGAAACCATAATAGCTAGACTGATGAAACTTGGTGAGTAGATGTATTCTTTGAACCGCATTAAGATTTTAACACAAAAATAGAAAAAAACCTATAAATTTTGGGGGTCCCCATACTTGAAACTGAAACTCAAAAATTTTTTTTTCATCTAACCCATACGTGTGGGGTATCTATGAATAGGTCTTCAAAAATGATGTTGAGGTTTCTAACATCGTTTTTTTCTAAACTGAATAGTTTGCGCGAGAGACACTTCCAAAGTGGAAAAAAGTTGGTCCCCCCCCCTCTAACTTCTAAAATAAGTGACTGATAAAGCTAAAAAAAATATATGTTGTACATTACTATAGAAACTTTCAACGACATTTGGTTTGAACGAGATTTAGTCAGTAGTTTTTTTTTATACGTCATAAATCGTAAACCGCAATTTACCTTTCGACGAACTACTAGAACTTCTAGAACTCTATGTTATATTACTTACTGCTACGGAACCCTTCATGGGCGAGTCTGACTCGCACTTGGCCGCTTTTTTATATTATGTGCTACATGATGAAAGTAAAGATTGTTTTATCAGTGTTATAGGTTTATAGTTTAGTGCTAATATGATTTATCGTTCATCATTGTTTTCTCTTCATTACGTTTACTATCGTTTTGTATGAATGGTATCCAGACTGCAACTGCGAGGCCTGATAGGCTATTCCTCATCGGTTGTCTTGCCCAAAGTGCCCTAATCTGCACTCTAAAATACCTAGCTAAAACATTAAAAATGCAATCGATGTGGCCCATTTCTGGGCAGAGCACATTTAAACAAACCATACTTTATTAAATTGAAGGGAACCATCGACACGACGAAGAAGAAGACTATCTTATTTTTGTTTAGAAAACTATTTATAGTGAATATTTGCGTTTAATCCGCTGTATATTAATCGAACCCGTATATTTAAGCCCTCTAATTTCACATCTGTCTATGCTCAAGGTATGCTGTAAGATATTTTTTTTAGAATTAAGCTCGCCCTTGTACGCGTCTTAATTTTAAGTTTTCTAAAATGTGAAGTTATAATAAAGAATAAAGAATTGCAGAATTTCTGTTAAAATAATTAACTGGTTTTCAATGAATTTTCTACCAAATGTTTATTCATTCCGGAACCAATTTTAATCTGAATCTCGAACACAATTTGACTGCTATTCAAATTAAATGTAGTCAAGCTCAATCGCACGTATCAGCCCCATATATTATCGATACAAATCTTAACGTAGAACCCAAAGTTTGCTTCGAATACTAATAAGCGTTAGAAGGCACTTTGGTAGTACAGTCACAGACATGAATAAGTCACTTAAAGTATCTTACCGAAGTGACTCAAGAGATTATTTGGATTCACAATCATTACTTATAAGGTGTCTAAACTTGTCATCTCTAAATCGTGACTTTTCTCTCTAAAACTTTAAATACACAGCTTTATTTTTAGAAATTTTGTAAATATATGTATACAAAAGAAGATCGTGTTAGTTACATTTATTATAACTCAAGAACGGCTTGGCTACCGATTTGGCTGAAAATTGGTGTGGAAGTTAGAGCTAGGAGACGGATTTAAACAGGATTTTTATCCCGAAAAAGTAACAGGAACGAAATGAGCAAAGCCTCGAGCGGCTGCTAGTAAGTATTTAATGGCAAACATGATCACAAGGCTGATCAATCTAAAAACACACACACACAATAAAAATCATGTTTTATGCAATATTTTTTATAACAATTTGAATGGTCATTTATTTGCAAGCGAATATAAATAAATACCTATTGGCAGACATTCACAAAGCTACAGTCCCAAACCAAGTATTATTTGCACTGGAATCCAGAACTGATATAATACTTTGTGCTTCAGTAAATGTAAACAGAACTTTTCTAGTTAGAGTACAACCGGACTGTACTTTCTCTGTGGTCCTGGCATACTAATATATTCTGTGGTTCTGGTTTAATATATTCTGTGGTCCGCAGCATCAAAGGATATAGCCGGAAACCAAAACCGCTTAAAAGTTTGCTCACTCAGCGCAAATTAACTCGTATATATTTTTCTGTCATCTCGAGTGGATTTTGAAATAAGAACAAAATAGTTTGCTTCATTATTATTAAAACTTAAATGCATCAAATAAAAAACTACATTTTATAAGAACAATGGGCCTAGAAAATTTAATAGTGAACTCTGTTTTTCACCTGTAGGTAAGACAGGTAGAAAACAGAGTTCATATACCGCAGACAATGTGCCCAAAAATCTGGCAACGTTACTTCTTTGTGTAGCTAAGATATGTATATGTATATATTGCTAATCTTCTTTTCAAGGTTACCCAAGAGACGGGTGGATGAGACTGGTGACCAAAGGGCTGGCGCTTACCTAGAACAATAAATTAGTTTGCTTCATAACTTTTTATTTACACAAATGATCATACAATTAATACAAGTATTCAAGTATAAACAAAATGTACAAATACACTAGAAACAGTTGAGCTATCTGCAAACCGATACAAACGATCTAAAGTTTGCTTTGTATTGATTGATTTTAGTATTTGCTCTGGTAGTCAGGATTGTTAAGGCCGCGTGAAGTCGCTGATAGATAGGGCTCACAATTGTTCGTCCTGGAAATGTATGGGGGAGGCCTATGTCCAGCAGTGACTTGATGACTTGATGATGAGTAAGGCATACGGTAAGCTGTTACCAGGGTCATTGTGCAAGGTAAAATAAATCAGTTTTAGGAAATGTTCCTTGAAGCCAGTGCTTGCGTTTGGAACCCGCATGAGAGCACTTACGCTCTTATGCTTGAAAAGGTCCAAAAAGCTTTCTTGCGGTTTCTATACAAGCGCCGCTATGGGTACTACCCGTATCTGTACCCAACCAAATTTCTTCTGGGTTGCCTGGGGTACAACTCGCTTGAGGTTCGGAGAGCCAACGAGCAAATTACTATGGCCTGCAAAGTGTTTTGTAGCAAAATTGAAGCACCGGACCTGAGTGATGAGCTGTGCCGTTTTTATGTTCCGAACAATTATTGTCGAGGGCGGAAGCACAAGTTGTTTTCGGAGCCGCTATGTCGTACTGTGGCCCGGGCCTCGTCACCAATTCCGCGCATTCTCGCCGCACTCAATGCTCTCCTTGATACTAGTCCTGGGTGTGATCTGTTTGAGGATGGCTGGATGAAAATAATGTCTGAATGTTTGAGATTCTGTGAGCGTGATGTATAGCTGTGTGTGAATTTCCAATTTATAGTGTAGTATATTATTGTCCTGACATTTTGTTTTATAGTTATAATATTGACATTGTATTTTTAAATTTGACCAAAACTGTTTACTTATACTTTATTTATTTTCATTTTTCTTATTCTTCTTTAATTATTGTAATTGGTGTTAACCGTTATAATTAAAGTAAACAATAAATACAATACAATACAATACAATTAGTTTAAAGACTCAATTTAAGCAGTTCTAGCAAAATGTATAGTTAATATCTTACTTCTGTATCCAATCTAGACAAAGTTAATTAAAAAACTGCAATTATTGCTGCTATTTTACTGCAATTTTTATGATTTTCAAATCAGCTACGAGAAAGCTTTTAGTTCGGAGAACTGATCGAGCATGTTTAAGATCTGCCGAATGTTGAGTAGCTACTTCTTATTTTAAGAATAATAATAATAAGATATGTAGGTACACAAAATAATATCTACAGAGCATTCAAACCCAAGAAGTTCTTTATACAGTTCACCAACCCAAAAATTCAAAATTTCATAATTGGAACACAGCAAATATGACCATTGGGGTTGGCGGAAGAAAAGGGTAAAATACAAAGAGGTTGGAAACCTTAATGGTTTTCTGAACTCCTTGGTTTTTATATTTTTCAATGAAGACGAAATGACGTCATCACGAGGAAATAAAGCAGCAAGGAGTTTCAGAGTCTATGGTAAAATTAAATAATCTTTCTCATAACTTCGTACAGAACGGCAAAGTTCGTGTAGATCGTGACGCAGCGATTAAGCGATCTATAGATACACAGGATCTACAGATATATCTGTAGACAGTAATGTCTTCATTACACGACGGGCAATTGATTCGATGAGGGACTGAGAGGCAGTAAAGTTGATTTAAGCTGGAGTTAGAGTTGAATTTAAATAATGATATCAATGATGAAAAGATATGAGATGATGCAAAAGACTACTCCTAGGAACACGTGTAAATGAGTTTTGTTTTGTTAGGATAAGTTCACCAGTTTTAAGTAACGTTTACTCTGTTATCTAATAGGTACAACCCTACTTCGTAATCGAACGACTACCTACCTAACGTCTAAGTACAGTTTTTATTCTATGCTATATAACTATTCACATGTAAGTGACTGTGTCTTTTTTGTGAATAAATTTATTTAAACTTAACCCCTGGGTTAGTAAAAAACATGGAATAATTTAGTAGCTAAGGGAGTTTTTCAAACTCCACCATTTTCTTCAAAGCCAATGACGGCTGACTTGTCTATGGACTGACTTGACTAAAAACCATTTTGACAGATGCCATTAATCAAGAAGAAGAACCACAGTGTGTAAGGAACTTTATCTGCGGTTAATGCCATGCGTAAGTAGGTACGGACCGAGTGTTCAATCTTTTATTTTTGATGTTCGCTGAACTCATGTTAAAGATTTTAATGATGTTGTAGATGAGAGATAAGCATTATTGTTTTATTAAAGTTGTAGGTTATGTTAACTTATTGCAACTCATGTCGGTCTTGAGAAAGGCATTCTTAGAAATGTAATTAAAGCCTTATCATTTATTTTGTAATTTTTAAATTCAGTGAAAGAGAACTAAGCATATTCATAGCCGAACTTTACCCACTGATGGTACCGTGTAGATAAGTTTATATCTAGCTTTTGTAGTATAATTAAAAAAGAGCTAATTATTTTATAATTGAATTAATATTTTTTTATTTACTTTTTTTTATTCTATTACATTATTTTGTATCTTACTAATTTATTTTTTATTTTATTAATTTATTTTTTATTTAATTTATTTAGGTATTTTAATATTTAAACAAAATTCGTATTTAATTTAGTTAACACTGAGCACAAGTGGTGGCACTTTTTTGTGGTTGTAATGTGTTAAAGCGTTTTAAATAAAATAAAATACAAGATTGGAATGTCTAAAACAAGACAGTTCATCTTAGTATCTTTACCACCAATGCGTCTATCACAAACCATTCCAGCATCTCATTTCTACATTCTCAGCGATGAATAGATCTCACATCGCATTCTCATCTCGACCATCAATGGAACTATGTCAAGAACTTCATACATACTGTAATTATCGACGATTGAATGGAAAAAATGTATAAGTAACTTTGAAATGTTTTACAGAAATTAAAACTAAATGAATAGTTTTATTGTTAGTTAAACTACATAATATAGGCAAAAACAATCGTTGGTGTACATACCTTTTCTGCACATTAAAATTTTTGTCTTAAAAAGTCAGCCCAAGGAGACAACATAACAAGGCACTGAATTTAATTTTAACAAAATGTCAAGAGTCAAAGAAGTTGTTTCACGGTTTCAGTGTCTTAATAGTAACATAGTTTTCGGGTTTCTACAGATGAGAGTAGACTTAGATCTTTCTGCTACAAGTAGATTTATTTATCCTAATACCTACATCTTACTGTTATAATAATAATATCTATAAATTTGATACATTCGTTGTACGAGTTTTATGCTAAAATTGATAAAAAAGGTAGTCTTTTCCGGAACAAAACAATCTTATTAGCTATTTTTTGTTTCGGAATAAAATTGTATTTTCCATACCTATTTCTTATTTTGTTAAAATATGGTAATAGTTTATTAGATGGTAATAGGTAATAAGTATTGCTCATCTTCGTGAACTGTTTTTCTTGAAAACCATAACAAAAAAATGTGAAATTACTCGAATTCTTGAGATAAAATTCTGGCTTTTTAACTTATGCTGTTATTTCACTCAGATAACGATATGCCGTCAGTGTCTTGTACAAGAAATTAGACAATTCATTAGGAGTGATTGTTGGCTATGAGTCAGCACTTATCTTCGGTAATGACAAAAATGCTTTCACGCGTGTGGCATTTCCTCTACCTAAGCGATGATATTTTATTGTGAACAAGTGAGTATTTCATTTCATTTCATTTATTTATTGCTTGCATGTACACAAAATATATAGCACTTGTTCTTAAATTAGCATAGTCAGTACATGCACCCTGTTGGGCACTGCAATGTCATCATTTTTACAATACAATTTACATAATTATGGACAGAATCAGATACTTAATCATTATACATTAGTCAAAAGTAGTCAAAAGTAAAGTCAAGAGATAAGATTTTCACAAAATTAATAACTAATACCGATCACATGTCAAAGTCAATTAAAATAATGTCAACTCAATAAAATATTAAATTAAATTAAATGTCTCAGTACAAGCAATTTGCGGTTTTTTGTCACAGTGTGATTCAATTGAAGGTTAGTTTTTACTTAGAATTCAACAAAAATTCTAATAGCTGATTACTTAATGACGTTCACCTGTGCCCTTGCTAAATTATTCTGTCAAAATTTATAATATAAAATCATCATCATCATTTTCTTGTCTTTATCCCACTTCATGTGGGGTCGGCACAACAGGTTTTCGTTCTCCACTATTCTCTATTAGCAGTCATTCCTTTCTTACCCATGTCATCATTCACACAATCCATACATCTTTTCTTTGGCCTGCCTCGACTTCTATACCTATCCACATTTATATCTAGCACTCTTCTCGTTACATGACTTTCTTCCCTTCGCATGATATGCCCGTACCACGACAAACTGCCCAACAAAAGGTTATAATATAACATTTTCACTATTATTAGACCGATGACAATAATGATGATTGGCAATAGAAAGGACTTGAAATAAGTGTGTGGAGGCTTCTCATATGTCCAACAGGATATCTTTAGATAGAGCTACTCCCAACTGAGCTATCTGTAATTTTTCTCTTCTGTTTTCCTTATTCTATGACACCCCTTATTGAGTTAGTATTTCAGCTAGCGATTTATTCAAAGCAGTACAGCAGTTTAACGCGTCCTGTACATACAAATGAGCTAGAATATCTCTTCTTTCAGTTTTTGACAGCTTTGTTTCCTTTGTTTCAGAATTTGCATTTTGTGAGTTACTCACAGTTTGTTCTTCGTCTTTTTCCCATTTATAATGAAACATTATTTATTTTATTTTTGACAATATAATGTTCATCACTCCACAAATGTTCCAAACAATTAAGTGCCATTACTGATATTTTGCAATACCAAATTTAAATACATCTACTCAATCGAAAAAAATATAAATCTTACTCATTATAGTACTATTATAAATAATGGGCTCATACGAAATAATCTTTACCCATTAATTTGAATCGAATAAGCCTTATTTATAACAGCCTATAATCAAATACTTTGTTCCATTATAAGTCCTATTCAAAGATATATATTCTTATTGGAATCGGTAGAGCAAGCGCATTCTATAGGATATAAAAATGCGTCATTATATGATCTTCTTCTTTCTATCGTGTCACTAACTCTTTCGAACCAATGTGGTGAAAGGATTTTAAGTGCGAGAGGCCCCTTTCGTGCACTTGGCACATGTTTTGGGCACATTTTCCTACGACACGCCGGTTTCCTCACGATGTTTTTTCTTCACCGTTTGAGAGTACTGGCATAATGCACATCAATTTTTCGACAAAAAAACTCATTGGTACACGACTGGATTTGAACCCACGATCTCAGGATCGGCAGGCGGGGCTGCTACAACTAGGCCACCAGTGCTCTTTTAACTGATGATACTTAAAAACATTTTTTCTGAAAATACATGTTTGTAATACAGTAAAACTCCCAGACTTAGAACAAACATAGATGTTCATGTTCATCACACAAATGTTTGATTTCGGTAGGAATTGAACCCATAGCCCATAAAGCAGAAGGCAGACCTACCCTTCAAAATAAATAAAATTGTGAAAATTCCACGCAACACTATCTAGCCCCAAATTAAGCTTGTACTATAGAATACTTCAAACAGAGAACAAACAACTATGTTTACTACACAATTTTTTTTTTCGGTGGGGATTGATCCCACGACCTAAAGCGCAGAAGCCAGTACTACCAACTAAGCTGTGTGTCCATTAGCATGACTATTATCATATGAATGGACTAAACGACGAGTCGCATAAAAAATATTCTCTTTGGGAGGTAGTCTTACAAAATTCCCGTTTAATATTCAGAGTGCATGTGCTTTATTCCCCCACAGCTTTACACTCGGCCGCCGCATTTCTAAACCATTCTGTTGACCTCCCACCTTCCATCTCTATTCAAAAAACTGGACGACACTAAAACTTTTGTAGGACATACCGCGGGTCTTCGTAAGCTGGACGCTTGTATGGTACTTGGCCTCATCTCTTTGTTTCATAGAGACGTGATTGTAAAAGATAAACTTATTAGTATTCTGGGTGTGGTTGAGATCAGGAGGTAACTGACAACGATGTCAAAATGATGGTTAAATATTTTAGTGATGTTTCTCATACGTGCAACTCAAATGCTTATAATAGTTCTGTCACTGTTTGTTAAACTCAATGTGGCTTCAGCTCTTAGGAGATCTCCACGAATGGATTTTAGTGAGAGTTGTCTTTTTTATGATTTTCCGGAACAAGTTACTACTCTCACATGTATTTTAAAATTATTCGGTTCGGTTGTCGCCAATCAATTACCTTGAATCGGTAATATGGTAGAGTAAGACCGTATTATAGCTTTAAAAATAAATAAGAAGAATATAATAAATGTATAATGTGGTAACACTAGTTAGTAGTTAGCAACACAGTGGTGTTCTAAACCAACCACCACATCAACAGTTCTTCTTCTTCTTCTTAATGAATGGCATCTGTCCTTTTCGGATCAATTTTGCCAGTGCCGAGTAGTTTAATGAGTTTATGATGATAAATTACATAGATAAAATACTTTTCCGTCAAGTCTAATCAGACAAGTCGGCTCTACTTGGCTTTGAAAACAAATGATGGCGTTTGTTTTCAAAATCAGAAACCTTTTCGATCATATCAGAATATCACATAATACACTTTCATTCCAACTGTTAACACTTGCTGCTAAGACCTCAAGTAATGTTGGTTATAATACCACCGAAATTACACAACAAAACTCAAAATGACACTAAAAAAACCATTAAATTAAAAAAGCTATGTGACTTCCCAAAATGACAGAAAACGGATCTACGTGCAACTCAAATGCTTTAAATAGTTCTGTCACTCTGTCACGGGGTGGTTAGAGGCACAACAATACATGTGACACTTAAATTCTTAAATAAAGGTTGTATGTTATTTTTCATTACTCATACTCTGAAAGTAGGTCTGAAGTTGCCTGAGGGGCCTAATTGAAAGTAATACTTTCAGCCCTAGGGAGAATCGCTTTCTACTGACAGCTGTCAAATTATAAAAAAACAAGTTTTACTTATTTTATTCAACCATGTTCCAACTTTCTAAAGTCTTTCTAACTGCAAGGAGGTTGTTTAACCAAATTTCAACTTTTTATTCAGCAAGTAGGTTGGAAACCCATTACAACGGTAAGAAGTTTAAAAAGTCCAATTAGAGCGCAATGTAAAATTTAAATTTAAATAACATAAATATAGTATGAAATAAATAATATATCTTCTATATTACTTGAATAATATATGGCTTCAACTATTTATTTAAAATAACATAGATTTGAGCAAACAATTTACCATTTTTTAAATTATGAAAATGAAAATAATGGCTGAATAATGCTGGCGAACCGAAGCCGAAAGCCCGCCAGAGAAAAAGAAAAAAAAAACCGGGAAGGCGGCAATTCAATCTTCATTTTCACTAACTTTTCTTTCATGTTTTTATTTTTACTTTCCTTGTATTCGTAATGAAAAGCACAGTGTTTACCTCGGGTGAAAGTCTTTTAAGTCCCTCAAGCTCCATTGGCGCCCTCGCTACGCTCTGGCGCCAAACCCGTCTCGGGACTCAAAAAACGTGACTTTCAACACTCAGGTAACAATGTACTATTATATTTTTTTCTCCTTAGCTTGGGGCTAGATAGTTTTGTGTGGATATGTGTCTACAATATTTATTTATAAAGTTAAGTTTTTTTTTTTTCGAATGGATAAGACAAAATGCTGCTGATCGTTTGACGATTCTTACAGTGCTACCGGACAATGAGTATTTTTAAGAAGTCACATAAAATAAAATATATCGTTAAAGCAAGAGCACCAAAACAAAAGCCCTTTTAAATTTGAAAGCTTATTTACATTTTAGGGATTTTCCCGAAACCCAAAAATAGCAGTTCAAAGGCTCAAATCGATATTAATTGAATTAACACACACTCTCAAAGTGGGTTTACAAAGAATCAAAGGAAGGAAAATAAAATTCCCCAAAATTGCGTCATAAATTCCCAAAATCTAATTTCTTTGAGCAATGTTGTTTAGCAAGCTAAGATGAAGATGAAAGAGAATTAACAAATTACAATGGGATATTGCAATTAGATCAAAGTCAAAATCAAAACCGTTTTTTTAATATAAATTACTTTGTTTAAACATAAGTCTAAAATAAAGCCTTGCACATCTCGATCACTTGCGATGGCGATCAATTAATGTATGTCAAATATTGCACTGTCAAAGTTAGCAACAGTGTGTGTTGTAGGCCTAACAAGCTCTGTCTGGTTTTGGTTTTGAGTTCAGAGAGAGCTTTCTGGCACTGATCAGTAGGCCTTGTTTCTACAGAGCCAGACAGAGCTTGTGGTAGGCTGATCAGTGTCAGCATAGTGTTTTACATACATCCATACAAAACACTATACTGAAGCCAATCGTCATCGCCATAGCAGATTGTTTAGATGTGCGTAAAGCATAAGATCTTTATGTAAGTTTAATCAAAATCAGATTTAGTTGCTATTCCAGTTGGCCTAAGTAGCTATCTAATTTTATAGATGTCAGTTGCATATTTTGATTCATACTTTTTTACATAACGCAGTGGCGCCCTAAAAAGTGTTAGATTAAGTGAACCATAGAATTATAGCTTTAGGCCTACAGAGTTATTTCTATGAGTACAACAAAGGAAAATTTCACCATCACTCAAATCCCAAACAAAAACACCATAGATGTTGCACGTCTAGATGTGTCCAAATCGAGCGTGTGGTTAGGGAAACGAACCGGTACGTAATTTCATGGGCCATTATATCAAATCCGTTCGATAGCCAGAAGCGGCGATGTGCCGTCACGATTCTACGAGAATGTCGAAAATGTGGAAGTGACTAAGATTTTTTTACTTTATTTACTTTTCTCATTCATTTTGGTACTACTCGTAGCTTAGTTGGCTCGCAAAACAAGTATTTTTCAATAGTCACAGGAATTTTACTTCTAATCATTGAGCTACAAACTAGACCTGTATGCCTCAAGCTGATGGACACAGGGCAGTGCATCGTAGGGCATGTTCTAGACGTGCGTGACCTACGAAACAATGCTTTGTTATAAGCGATGGTTACCACTTAGCATCAAGTGGGCCATTTGCTTGTTTCATCAGCTAGTTGTATAAAAAAAAGACAACATAGTAAAAATGTTTATTACGTCAACATTTAGTGTTGTTGCAATCTTTCTTGTCAAAGTTTTGTTTCAATTAGTTTTTTATTGCAATCGACGCTCCTATTAATGTCAAAATTGACAGATTCTACTAACCTTTGATTGCAACAGAGGATACGTAGTCGCCCTGGTATAAGCTAGATTAAAATGTAGTATAATAATTTCGTTCGGGACTCGAAAGCTTGTTAGTTAATAAATTTGAAACGAAATTTCTGTGACCAAGCAGAACCGTCCTTTTGATATGTGATACCACTAATTATGTACCACAAGTTATGCCGCAATTAAAATTAAAACATTAATAGTAAATTTCAATCTGTTTAGACTCTGGTTTTTGAAAATGACGGTCGGTTTGAACGGCCGCCGCCATAAACAACGGGCTGTTTTTTTGTCACGTGTATCAAATATGCTCAAATCCATAATGGTTCAATACCAGTATTTTAGCTTAGCAGAGTGCCTGTTGCCATCATTTTAGTGGTATTTTGGCCACAATCTCACTTGATGGTAGGCGACGATGTAGCCCACGATGGAGCAGGATGGTCTAGAAGACACCTATTCACTCTTGCCTTGAAGAGGTCCATAGAAGACTAGTAGTGGTGAGGAAGAACAGCCGACGGCAATGAGTTTCATTCCCTGGTGGTTCGAATAATTAAGGTGGAGCCAAAATTGTCTAAGAGCCAAAAACTCAAATCTCAGTTTGTTGACTTAAAAGTGACAGTGACAAGAGACTTTTAGTGAGCCACTTAAGAGTGACAGGTATCATGAATGAAGGGAAAATTCTCAGACTAGGGATAATCTATTCAGTTGTCCAAAAAATAATCTCTGCCATTTCGCTTGCGCTTTCCGTTGATTGTCTTTTGTTATTCAATTTTCGATGGTGGTGCGAATGAAGTTGAATTGGTAATACCTAGCTACTTTACGGCCGTCATAGCGGTGACTGCTTTATAAGAAACTATTCAAAATTTCCCCGACTACCTACGTAAATGAGTTGAATCTCATCGCAGAAACGGACTAGATATCAGGTTTCAATTAAAGATGGCTTGATAATCATCGCCAGCTCACGTTGAGCCCCAAGCTTCTATCTGGTTTCGGATTAATGGCTTATTAAAATTAAGTTCAACGAACCATCCGGGATCAGGTTATAATGGTTGGGGTACGTTTAATTATTCCTTTTCAGAGCCAGCCACCGTGAGCAAGATCCTTTCATTTGTAAGTCTTCGCTGTGATTATTTCAGCCGATGTCAAAATAATATCCTAAACATTTCTGGCTCCTGATGACTTTGCTATTGAGAAGCTCTGTGAATGCTCATAACAGAGTTCCATGAAGTGACTACCACATCAATGCATGATTTAAATGAATGAACGAATTATTTTTTTAAATGAATGAATGAACGATTAATCTGTGTATTGCAAAACTGGACTTAACTCCGTATAACGCTAGTTGGCCAATTGGTTGTAACCAACGCTGGTCTTCCGTCAGAGCCGGTTAGTGATACCACGGACAATCTACCCACTACGACAAATAAGACAAAATTGCAGTAGAGTACAAATGAAAACTCACTAAAAAATTATGAAAAATCTAAGTCACTAACTAAAACTAACAAAAACAATACTAAGTGAAATACAAAATGTTTTAAGTCTTATACCAAACCAATCACCTGATATATCCATGCAATAATTACTTGTCAATCACTCAAAGCAAAAAACTTTTTTTATGTAACTAGTATCAAAGGTACCGCTACCTAGTCCTCAGTCAGTTCTGCACGTATTGACTATGTCTTTCCTGTGGATTAGGCCGACTAAGCTGTCAGGATTGTATAGGTCCTGGGCAAGCCTATTCCATCTAAAATCCTGTCCCAGGCGTGTATAGCGTCCCGTAACTAGAGGCAAGAGGCATTAGTGATCACCAGTTGTCCCTGACGCTATAATAAATAACCTACAATATATGCAAAGGCCTGTTTACTTTTTAGTATCAAAGTAATGCTTCGCAGGACACACTCGTTAGGATCGTACCCTACGCGATGCGCTACCAAATGCTGCCTTCCTACGGTGCGTGGTTCTGCAGATCATCACGCACAGCCGACGACGACGCACGGCAACGCACACAGAAAGGGTTCCTGTGCTACCGCGCACCTCGGCGCACGAGACCGTTCCCATGGTGTGTCGTGCGAGCTGATCCGCCTCCGTGCGCGATATCACACACCGGTGGGAAGGGGCTATCAGCGTTTATCAACTTGAGACATAAAGGTATCAAGCTTCACGTGCTAGTAATTTTACCAGCATCCCGAAACCGAAACACAGCTACGTTGCTTGACCACAAAAAGCATGAAATGTTTTAATGAAATGTTCATGTATATTTGCTTGAAATATGGTTAGGAGTTAGTTTATTGTCTTATTTTATCAGTTTCACATATTTCACCAAAGCATTGGCATGCAAATTTTAAGTGACTTATTATTACAATTAAAAACATTATTATACTAAATTCCAATAAATAATTAAATTAGCATAATTATGGTGCGTAATTATGCATGGTCCATAATTAAGATATAAAATAAAATTAAAATTAACAAAGCAACTCAGGTTCAAATTTAAAGTCCTAGGGTATTTAAAAAAAACAAATAAACATCAACATTTCATGATGGTTGTACTTGCCATTACAAAATTGCATTTTACTATCAACTTTATAAATTGGTAAGACTGGCTGGTTATGGCAATTCTCGACACCTTTGATGGGACTTATAGGCGATTGCCATAAAAAGATTTATGGAGAAGTGCCGGCTAAATCGTTTATGTATTTTTCATAGGCGTTTAAGGATTTGCCTATACTACATTTTAGGCGTTTATCAACGCATATTTTTTATAAAATTAAATACTTTGTAAGAATTAAATGACAAGGTACCTATGTGATAATTATGATTTGAAAACTTGGAGGATAGAAATATTTGAGGATCTTTATATATTTATGATCTCATCTTAAATTTAAAATAGCCATGTATTTTTATAACAATTTTACAGATAGAAGTTATACTGAATTCAAAAGAGAAAAATCTGAATTCAATCTACGTCATCTTCCAGGATTCCCGTCTTTACATTTTTATGTACACAAGTAACGTTTAAAAAGAGAGAGAGAAATCAAAAGCGAATATTTCTTTATTGAATGGTATTACAATTTACAAGGATCACTTTGAAACACTTCAAAGCCAGGTGAATCTAGGAACCAATTTCACGTGACCAAGCCTCGAAGAAATGCACTCTTAGGCAGCAGTTTTTTTTTAATAATTTATTATTATTTTTTATTCACATTAATGAATTAAAAATAGAAAAACTATTAAAGTAGACCACTATTAGGTAAAATAGGTACGTAGACCTTTCTGTTAAATAATCTGGTTCCCTGACATGATAGCTTACTAGGGTTGGCTTTGATAATTATAATTAGATATATTTTTACGGGGTATTTTGTAACACATTGTATAGCAGCAAATTCATTCAAGCTAATGCATTATGATGATATAGGAACAGTTCTTACCCCGACCCCGTACAAAAATACCTCATTGAAGCAGATAAGGAAGAGTCCAATTTACTTTATAGGTTATCCCGTAACTCCTCGTGTGGCTGGAGGAAGGGGAAGAACTCAGGAAGAGGTTTATCGATACGTTTTCGCTTTATCGAGCCCTCAGTCCTCACATTAGGTGCTTGGGGAAATTTGGAGTAGCCGACACGATATTGTTAGCAATATAAACAGTGGGTATCATCATGAAGTTAGTAAGTTTTAGTTTATTTTTTCTGTTAATGCCAGCATAATGTGTACGAGTACCTAGTTAATTTTATTTTCTTTTTTTGAGAGCATGTTTAGATTGAGTCCATAGTTTGTTATTATTATTAGTGTTCTAGTATTTTTCTTTGTCTTCCATCATAATTTAGGCTGTTTAATTTAAATAACACGTCCACTTATATTCTGTATCTTGTAAGTGTTATTCCTCAACGGCCCCAACGGAAGACCAGCGTAAGTTATTCTAACTTGCACATGCTGAGTTGGGACCAATTTGCAACTACCTACTTACTCACTATGTTTATATTTAATGTTTAGTTATAAGTTATGTGTAACCTATTTTAGTTCACAAGGTTGCAAATAAATGTTTTGATTTGATTTGATTTTTTTTTGATGAACTTTGAGAAAATTTACTGCTGAGAAAGAGGCAGAAATTGAAAAGACTGATTTAGATTTGGACGAATAATTTTAACTATAATGTAGGCATTTGAGCGCCCTTAAAACTCTGACACTAAACATGTGTTGCAATTAGTGAAACGCAGCCATCACATTTGTAAATTTTTCTTAATAATTTGTAATAAATAAAATTTACTAAATTTTACTAAATTTGTCAATTTGGAGATTGCAGAGTTTTTTTTAACTCATTCTTTTTTTGTTCAACTTATGACAGATTTTTCAGTACATTTAATGATTGCTAAAGGCAAAACAACTAGCTATTAACATCTCTAGGACACCACTTGTGACAAAAATCCCAAGTTAAAGACGCAGACAAGAAGATTTATAGTGCCTCAAGTACGTACTCGCCTCAGGTAGATACCCCTCATTCTAAAGTACCATTACAGCGCCTTAACTTGCGCTGTAGAACGTAGATTTTTCTAGAATTTCAAAGATAAAAGATTTACGAATGGATTTTAGAGAAATATTAGCTATCTAGCTTTCTGCAGCTATTTTTATACTAAATACCAATTTTAGGTAAGTAGGATATAGTGTAAAATTGGGGCTTAAAGCCTTGCTTACAACTAAGCGTTCTGCGGTGGCGATCATTCAAACGCTGTCATATATATTTAACAGCGTATCTCCTTCACCGCATAACGCTTAAATGTGCGCAAAGCTTTAGTACTGACGGTCTTTCTATTATCCCGATTGCATTAGGTAGTCAATTTTAGTGATTGCCAAGATTTTGTTGCAATCCCTATGTGGAACTTACAAAGGATCACTACGTACTCGGTTCTACTTTAGGCTGAGGAGGGGAGGGGGGGGGGGGGGGGGGGAGTCCGTTGTGCAGATGTGGAGTCGTGACGAGGAGGGGAGACGGGACAAATAATTCGTGAATCTTCCCCGATTTTCAAATTTTTTGCTTCAGTTAGGTAATTGTAATTCTGTTGAAAACTAAAGTTTGATAGTAGATATGTATCAAGAAACAGCGATCACATAGCTTGTCGCTTTGGTTTTTCGACCAACTATATAACTTTTACCATACTAGTTTTACAGAGCTTCTTCTTATCGTGTCACTGATTCTTTCGAACCAAGTGTGGTGAAAGGATTTTAAGTGCGCCTCAAAGAGGCTCCTTTCGTGCACTATTTTTGAAAGCCCTTTTCATCCAAGTACTCACTGATCAGTATATACAAAAAATTACTTTCAAAAAACTGACCAACGTCTTATAAATAAATAAAAAAAAAATAGATTTTGTGAGCAAATCACACAACACTACCTAGCCCAGAATTAAACAGAGCTTGTAATATGGGAAACACATAGCCGATATAATGCTTATATAGTATTAATTTTTATGTTGAGTTGAGTGAGAACAAAATATCTATGTTCAGCACAAACATATTTGTTCTCGGTGGGGATCGAACTTATAATGTATAGATATTTATGGCGCAGAAGGCAGAGCTACTGCCAACTGAGCTGAGAGGCCAGTCAAGCTTTAAGAATGATCCATCGTACCTAAGGGCGCTGAAGGCAGAGCTACTACCAAATAAGCTGAGAGGCCAGTCATAACTTCCAACATACATAAAACTGAGCACTATGTATGAACACTTAGCTGAAAAAATGCTACACACAATATTCAGTGAGCACTCCGAGCATTATGATAATGCCACCTCGTTCGAGAGTATTGAAATTCAATTTTATCGAAGCAGCTTTTAGCTGTGGAGTTGGTGTCTCAACTTGGAGACTTGGAACGCTTTGCTGATCAAAGTGTTGAAGTTTTAAGTGGAACGTTATGATGCAATGACATGAATACCCTGGCACTGTTTATTGTTTAACGAGTTTGGACTCAAATCAAATCAAAAGTGCTTTTATTCAGTTGAACTGTATGAATCACTTTGAAACGTCATAAAGCTAGGTGAGTCTAGGTGCCATGTTCCACGCGACCAAGCCCAGAAGAACAGGCAACAAACTGCGGCTCGGTTCCTACCGTTTTTTATGATATGATTCAACTTTCACAAATCAAAAATAATCAAAAATAATAGCAGTGAAGTTCCAGTGTGGTGCCACTTCACTTAGTCAGACGTATGCAATTATACAAAAGCAAAAGTTTTAAAGATAGCACACGCTACGCCCAAATCCCGCTCGGCTCTTAACTTTTGGGACATTATAAAAATCTTTATGGTTTCTTTATGTGTCATTCATTATGGTGTCCTTGTGTGTAAACAGTATAAAATCAATAAAAGTAATAACATAGTACATAGTACCTACACAAAATACGAAAAAGGTAGTAGAATTTAGCAAATGGACATTATCTACCAAACGATAAGCTAGGGTGTGTTTCTATGAAGGTATATTCGTATTACATCAACAACTAGGCAGTACTTAGTACTAGTAGCGCTGTTAGGAACCTTTTATGCAAATATGCCTGGTTAATGGCAGTTTAATGTCTGTTCATTAGCGCCGGTTACCTAATGGAATTTATAAAGTCTTGTCTGCCCACTCTTTTCATTATTAAATTTGATAAAAAATTCAAATACTATACCTATATTTGAATTTTTCAGCGGTTGACTCACTGTACTGCAATCTGCTTTTCTGGGCCCCGGTAAGTTTGTAAAGTTGTTTGTTAAATTCTATTTAAGATCTCGTTGTACATAAGTTACTTTTCTTCTCTTGTATTGGACGTAGCTGTATATTTTTACCCTATACTCTGCACTTAGTCTTAGGCTGAGATTCATAGACCGCACTTTGCTTTACAGCAAAGCAGTCTTCGCAAAGTAAGCTTTGTATAACGATGTTTCCTATCAATATTTTGAATAAAGAAGAGCTTGACAGAACTATGAAATATAATTTTGGTTGAAAGTTGAACTTTCCATCAAAGTAAAGTCAAAGTTCGGTCTATGAATCTCGGCCTTAGTCTTGTTATTTTTATACTATTATTTGTATCAATAGTTTATTTTTCTTGTATAAGTTAAACTTCTGTAACGACGGTGTGTTGCACTCTACTATGGTGTCATGGAAGACCAGCGTTATAGTGGCACTCGCTACTATAACTTAATGCTGAGACACGACCAATTTTTATGTCATTGTTTCTTGTAAATGATCCTTGTGTAATTGATTATTTTTCTATCTAAGTATCCCAAATATTCATCAGAAGATTGTGTGGTATTTCTGCATAATAAACACATACAAACATTTCAACACCGAGGTATCGACAAAAGCTGTGAATTGATTGCTTTCACAGGTGATAATGGATGTAGGAAGTTTATCTTTGATTCAAGTTTAAGTAAAATCAAACATTGATCCGGAATAAACAGATTTTAATACATTGTGTTGATAATATTCAAAATATTTTATTACTTTGTAATCAACTGAGTCCATTGAGACCAACAAAAAGATGGTCTGAAAAACGAAACTCGTATTTTCCTTTTAATAATCAAATATTTTATTACCAAAAGCGCACTGCTTACGATTATAAATACTTATATATTTTGTCTTGTATTGATTTACACAAAGAAACTTACAAATTAAAACAGGGATTTACAAAATACACAAAAAACAGTTGAGCTACCTGCATACTATCCAGAGATAGCTTAATTGATCCAAATCTGTTCCAGGCGAAGGCGTCCCTCAGACTCTAGCGGCATTGCCACGCTGAATAGCAATACTAGATACCCATCAGCTATCACACGTGCGTCGCTTCGATCAGTCACCTAGACAACATTTTAAAGACTCACAAGGCCTTGGTTCCCTAGAATATACAGGATGTTTTTTTGAGAAGGGCAGTGATAGCCAGGTCTGAAACCACGAGTGTTAGGGAAAAGTCGTACAAGCAGTCGTGCTCTCGAATTATAAGAAAATAATAACTGCATATTTCTCTTTTTGAAAGAAGAAAACTTAAAACATTTCCGACAAAAGTAAACTGAAAATAATTTTTGAAATAAATAAATATGCAGTAACTGTTTTCTTATAAATCGAGGACGCAACTCTTTTTCTCACTTTTCCTTAACTCGCGTGCTTTCGAAATTGAGCATCACCGCTCTTCTCAAAAAAACATCCTGTATTTAGTCAGCGACAACTTAATAAAATATACCTAATTAAATACGAGCAGCTCGATAATAAATCAAAGTTTAATTTTTATAACAAACATTCAACTGGTTTATTCTTTTTATAGTGTCTACAATGAACCCCACCGTCCGTATAATAGGAGGTTATAAAAGTAAAACTAGTCAAAAGACCAATCAACATACTCTTTTATAATTAGATTTTTTTGTCAATTACTTCCTAACGAGTAACTTACGTGCCTACCAGTAGTAACCATTAGTTCTTTATAACGAGATTCGGAAACACCAAACACACAGTCCGTTCCCATATTGCGGAAGTCCAAATTGTCGGCAATTAAAATCTATAGTCGATTAAACAAATTAGTAGTATCGCTTCGACAAACTGTTGTCAATCAAATGTCGATAAACCTTACGTAACTTGAACAAAATAAATATTTAGTTCATTTATTACTATTTTTCTAACTTCTGACTATTTTTTTTCATTGTATTTTTTGATTGGATGTTTGATCATAATCTGGACATAAATTATTCAAAAACTAAAATTATGCAATTTAGACCTTACCAAAAACCCCCTCTTGACATAAATTTTACTTATAATAATATTAAATTAGAATGCACCGACTCTTTTACACTCCTAGGACTAAACATAGACTCACACGTGAATTGGAAAAGCCATATCCAAAAAATAAGGTCCAAACTGTCCAGTTTTACATATGCCCTTAGGGAACTTAGAAAAGCAACAGACCTACAAACTTCAACAACTGCTTATTATGCCTATGCATTCGCTTGGCTCACAAATGGCATTATCCTTTGGGGTAATAGTGTTGATGTCCATGATCTCTTTATTCTACAAAAGTCATGCATCCGTACCCTCGCCAATATAAAGCTTCCGGAAAGCTGCCAAGAACATTTTCGTAGCCTAAAAATTTTAACATTAACCAGCATCTACATATTCGAAGCTTGCAAGTTTGTAAGAAAATACCCACAATTTTTCGTAAAAAAAACTGACCTGCCACGGCGTTACCCATGCAGATATAAGCACAAATTAGTACTGCCTAACTCTAAATTAAAAATACACAGTTCCGGTCCAACAACAATGGCATCAAAAATTTATAATAAAATCCCCGAACAAATAAAAGACGTAGAAAAGGATAGGACATTCGAATATAAATTAAAGGACTTATTGATAAAAAAATGCTATTATAATTTAAATGACTTTTTCAATGATACACTGCCTGCGTTATAATACTAATTTAATTGACTTCATAATATAAAAATAACAAATAGCTTTTAATTTATCTATATATTTTTTCAGACTTCGGCCCGCTTCCACTCCAGATATTGCTATGCCCTGAACATTAGGGCCTATTATGTATTTACCATTTTTAACTTTAAGACCTCACCATGTAACATAATAATTGCAATAAATAATATGAGTATGAGTATGAGTATGAACGCAATTCGTTAAAATTTCATGACCTCCATTATTTTGTTTTGAACTTGAAATCAGTAGGCCTACCACAAGCTCTGTCTGGCTCTGTCTCTGGCTCTGGTTTTGAATATGTGTGAGTGCTCACCAGTGTATTATACTATGTGTGTTTAATACACTGGTGACATAGACAGACATGGATAGACAGACTTCTAATTGAATGCCTGTAGCTTTCTAAACGGTACTAAAGCATTTTAAAATGTGCAATATTTCACTTCTTCTTTATTTGTTTTTCAACACACTTTATTTAGCTATAATAAAATACAATCTTTCATCTTGTCCGACCATAAACCAATTCTCAAGTTTCATTAGTAAGTTTTATGCGGACGATAACAACCGACAGAGTCTTCGAGTCCGTTATAGTTTTACTGCTGGAGCATGTGGCTTTGTTTGCTTTTTTCTTTTAAATTCTTTTGCACACACTTTGCTAAAGCGATGTGAGAGACAATCAAGGCTTAATTTTGGCTATAATTATATGAAATTATTCACTTTTGACTCAATTTTTTTCACTGCTTTTTTAATGAACGCAATTCGTTAAATAGGCCTACCAAAAGCTCTCTCTGGCTCTGATTTTGAGTCTGTGTGAGTGCTCACCATGACATTTTGGCGTAGTATTTTTAGTCACCATTTCACAAAGTCAAAGTCAAAGTCAGTAATTTTTTATTCCGTACGATGCAAGAATCACTTTGAAACGTCTTAAAGCTAGGTGAGTCTAGGTGCCAGTTCCAGGCGACCAAGCGTAGAAGAACAGGCAACAAACTACGTCTCGGTTCCTACCATTTTTTCATATGATCCTTTTACAAATCAAAAATAGTCTAAAATAATAGCAGTGAAGTTCCAGTGTGTGAACACAGACACACAGACTCAAAACAAGGGTCAGATACAGAGCCAGACAGAACTTGTGGTAGGCCTACTGGTACGATAAATCTTATTTGATAAATATAAATAAAAATAAGCAAATACCTTGCATTCGCCGAACGTTTTTCGTCAGAAATATCTTTTTCGACAGAAGTAATAACCGGTAATTGCTCACGCGAGAATCTGAGCCTATTACGAATTACTTGTATAATTGTGTGTATTCGTGGGAATGTCTAATTAAGTTACAGACCTCATATTATATTATAAGTATGATGAATATCATAGCTTTAAACATTTTATTTGTTCATTCGAAGAGTTTTATAATGTACGATGACAGAACCAAACCGAAAATCATACAGCAAAACAGAGAAAAATTCTAAGGGATAAATTGAGAAAAACATATTTAAAATTTTCAAGTTATGGTCTAAAAACTATGAAAACCTGGTTACGAAATAAGAACAGAGAGACAAAACTTTTTTATTGGTTGGTAACCCGGTTTCGAACTAAGAAGAAAAACATCTGATGTAGCTGATTACGTAGAAGCACTAAAAGATAGAAATGTATAGTATTATACTTCAGCTACAAGTTTTTACGTTTTTGATTTGAGACCAATCTATGTAGGTATAATTAATTAGCTTTGTTATTATTGTGTACTATTTTATTTTTTTATGAGGGGGGTTGAACGTTTTAAGAAATTATTTCTTTGTATCGTAAATTTTTGGATTTGTCAATTATGTCATCATTTTGTTTTAAATTATCATAAACAAGGCGCCGCCCGCGGCTTCTCTCGCTTCATTACCATTCCCGTTCTCATAAAAGTATTATAAATCCTTATCCCGGTTTTAAGCTACCTCCCCACCAATTTTCAGCCAAATCGGTTGAGCCGTTTTTGAGTTACACGACTTTCTTTTATATAATTGTAGATTTAACTTTACTATTTGACTGTTTGAGTACGTTAATTAAATTCCGTAATTCAAACCGGTTGTGTACAAACAAAATAAGGTAGTCACGTTTCCCTATAAAAACACAGCATTCAATAACAAAAAACAAACACAAAACAGGGAAACAGAACCAAATTAAAAGTGGCGATGCTTACGAAGCCAGCGCGGAAGTCACCATTAACGCCCTCATTAGCACATAGCCTCATGAAAAGGCTACTCAATAAATGTAGGCAAATGAAAAGGGGTCTTTATGCTCGTTTCCGGTAAGGATTGTTTACTATTCCAAAGAATTTACTGACTTTACGAGCGCCCCTCACGCACTTTGTAACGACAAGCTCTAACGTGTAGCTCAACCTACTGGTATGTAAACACATGCAGAAAGGAAAAAAAATGCAGTGCCACTTGCAAAAATAGAAAGCGCTTATGTTTTTTACAGGTACCCTTCCAAAAGTAGTCGTTTTAGTAGTAGAGCTCTTTGTGAAGGGCTCGTCTCGGGAAAAAATCTATTTGGCCTCAGAAAAATCATTGTTTAGAACAACTAGAAGATTATCGCTGAATACAAGTTATGAAAAAAGTTAGTTAGCCAAAAGCCAAAAAGCTTTCGAAAATGATTAACCAATTTTGTTTAATTTTTGCTTTGGTACGTTTTTTATAAAACTAGCTGATAGAACAAGCATATGACCCACCTGATGCTAAGCGGATCTTATTAGTTTTTTTTGTTAAGATCTTTTTTTTTTTCCAAATAAGTTTTTAAAAATAACTTCGTGTACATACATACCTACTCGTAATAGGTACTAACTACGCAAGAATTAGACTTTCCTATCTAAGTTTTACTGTCTTGTACTGTACTGAGACTCTGTTGCATTGTCCTGTCTTTTTGTTTTAGTTGTAATACCACACATTAAATCAAAAGACTTAATTAAGTTAATTAAGTGGTAATTAACTGAAACATTGCTAATGAATGTAACGTCTTTCCTTCAATTCTGGTTTAATTAAAGTGCTGAGATTTTGTTGACTTCGTTATTTAAAGACTAGCATCTGCCTTAGGTTTCGCTCGTACAGTAAACATAACCTCTACCAAGCTAAGTTTCATCCAAATTGGTTCAAACTTTATGAAGCTGAGTTGGGAACAAACAACGCATTGATGGAAATTCAAACTTATTCAAAAAACACAGCAAAAGTTTTTTCTGTGTTTTTTTTTAAATGTTAGAATCTATTAGGTAAGTAGGTCGTTGGCCCATATTATGCCTCTTAAGACATCCAAGGACGGGGTTCTTAGTGTGGTCATTATTTTTATGGGTTTGATAGCAACTGGTGGTATTTGAACTGAGCGCTTTTTCTTTTGAGGATATACATATAGCTTAAAAATTTCCTTATCAATATTACTAGGTACCGTTGGTCGGATGACATTTTCGGAGTACGTCCGGACGTTACGGAGTACGGTTGGGCAGGCAGCAATGGTGGAGACTGGTGAATGATGGAGACATGGAGACAGGACCAAAGAGAGTGGTGTATTATGGAGGAGGCCTATACCCAGCAGTGGGTGCGTACGGGCTAAATAGTTATATAGATAGATGTTACATACATTTTTTTCTAAGATTATGATTACTGAATGTCCTATTTCTTCAGTAATTCGGTGTCAAAAATATTTTAATATAAGTCTGGAAAGCGGACCAACTTGCGCGACGTCTACTTTGGTGACAAGATGGGGAAACTTTTTTAATAAAATATGTACCCGGGAGAACCAGATTCTACCGCATTTTACGACATCGTCACAGTTTTATTAAGTTAAATTTGTAATTATGTCGAACTCGCTTTCTCCTGCGGCTTTGCTGACAAAAACGACAATGTTTTAAGTTTACCAGGTAACGGACTCCGCAGCAAAAGTTCAGCTTGGAATACCACCGAATCGCATGAAGAAATAAAGAAAAAAGTGGTTTTAAGTACACGAAAATGCCGCTTTAAAAGAGAAGATCCAAAATTCAAAATCTTTTCACCGCACTCTGGTTCAAAAGAACAAGTGACACGACAAGAAGGAGAACTGTCCATGAGAGTAATTGTATTTGGTGCACGAGCAAATAAATGCTAATTTGGATTTTGCTTTCAAATCCCGCTCGGTTCTTAACTTTTGGGATTTTATAAAAATCTTTGCAGTTTTACAATATTTTCAAGTTATTTATAGAGCTTTGAGAGATGCCAATTTATTATATTTTTGCCACCAAGTAGAATTTAGGCTGTAAGTAAAGAAGCTTGACTTCTTTGGTCACATCGTGTTATTATACCCAGTTCGATGTAAAGTACACGACTCAAAAAACGTGAACCACAACTAAAAATTACATTTGGCTTACTCTGCTAGACGTTTATCTCATGTGAAGTCAGAGCAGGTTATCTAGCTAGCAATAAAGAATTTACGACAATGGTTCAATAATATTTGTGTCTTAGATGATTTGTATGATCTGTTTTCTTCAAACAGAAGTTAAACTTGAGCGTTGAATTGGAACGCTCAACTCAGAGACATCACTTCAAATGTATAGTCATTAAACAGCTTATTTACTTTGCAAATAATCTATATCATTATTAAACAGATTATTAACATCATGTTAATTATAGTCGGAATTCATGATTGTGTTATAGGAGTATTTATTGGCTCTACAGCTCATTAGGCAGTAAGCCCTGCCCGAACCGTTCCGTTCAGTTCTGTTTTTGATTTCCAACGAATTATTATTTACGATTAATTCGTTGAAATTCGTTCGAATTATTATTTACGAGTATTATAAAAAAGTTCTTTCGCATTTTTTTTTTAAATAATTGCCATCTCATTTCGCAGATGATCCATGCATTTGTCCCACGGCAGACACCTAACCTGCACTTTTCACTTCTCAGCTGGAAAGCCACCCACCACGTCACAAAGGTCGTCAAGTTCAATGATCAGTTACGCAGTCTGGAAACTCTGAGTGCGGTAGAAACTTTAAAGATCTCTGTTCGTGACATAAAAATAACTCCTAATCGTTAAAAATAATGTTTGGTAAGTTCCATGATAAAAATAGTACCATCTTGTGTATCATAAATTGTTGGTGGGACAGCCTTGGACATGGGTATTTCCATCACGATGTTTACTGTCCTGGATTCTATAGGCGTTGTAAAAGGCAAACTTAACCGCTTTATTGACTCTATAAATATATCTCGTGAAGTCTTTTGCTTCATCATCATCAGAATTAATATGCGTAGGCCAAGTTCAATGAACTGACAGTCACTGGGAATGAAAATGTTTCTCAATGGCAACCAGAAGTCTACACAAAAAAGCGAATATTCGAAATGTTTTCTTTTGCAAAATATAAACGAAGCCAGTGTCTGGAAGATAACGACAGGCTTATAAGTTTCAAAGGATCAGTAAAAATCTCAACGATAAAACCAAAACTTTTAATGACTTGAGATAGCTAAGCTATTAAAAACACCTCAACATTAAACCTTATAATGCGTTATGATGATCCATTAGTGAGCCGAATCATGGCATCGAGATCAAACAGTCCAAAATAATTTCAAAGTAAAAATCCCAGTCTATATGAAACGTTTTTGAAAAGTTTGTAAACACCATCAGTCTGATATTGATGTGTATACAATGTTTTATGGCCGGATATTACAAATATTGGCTCGTGTGCTCGTTGTTTGTATAAAACTAGAAATCTATTTTTGTCTGGACAATAAAATGCCGGTGATGGTTTTACGATGAGAGCGTAATCAATTTTGTTATCGAATGCATTGTTTCACATATTTTTTGCTTTAACTATATGTTATTGGACAAGTTTATCAATGTACATTAATCCGTCAAATAAAAATATGTCCATTTCTTTTTAGGCTTGTCAAAAGCAACTGACTTCCTTGCTTTTGAAACGAAAGGAGTGGCGTTATTCCGTAGATTCCACTTCCCTGGATTGAAAAATAAGCCCTAAACAATTAATTTTTACAATAACGGATATTATCTATACTCTTTATAGTCGCTAGTGGCGCTTACTAACTTTTGTCAACTTATGGGCTGCTTACGCTGAACTCTTTATCTTAACTTTGTAAATAGCTTTATTTGAACCTACTCTAGTCTCTATAATCGAAGTCTATTTAATTATCAGTGATCAGCATCACTTCCTCACATGCCAATCGCAACTTGAATCTCTCTAATGGCTGCTTCCACGAGCTCAGCTTCATTATTTTCGACAATAGCATTAATCTTGTTCTACGAAGCTCTCTTCCGTGTATCGTTGAATAAGGACGTGCATCTTGTTCTGAATCCGTCTTTCTCGCCGAGCAAAGGAAAGTTTTAGCATCTCGTTCCAAAGCAACGCTTCCAAGAACATCCTTCACGGGGACATAATTATCACGGCGTCTCAAACACCGCTTTGAATCTTTTGATATTCTCCCCACATCTAAAACTTTACCAACATACATTCAACCACTCTAAATCTTTCTTAAACTTTTCACTAGGTTCAGGATATCCTTCCCAGCTATTACTTTGAATACGGCTGGGATTTATGTGGAGTAAGCTTGCTGTCCGTAAGTCGTGCAAGATCTGGGGGATAGGATAAATGTAGCGACACGTTTTGAATAACATTAAGTTACTTATTTCTAACTTGGTCAGATTGGGTCCGATTACTAGTCGGTGAGAATTTAAATCGTATATCAAATGAATAATGAGGTCTGTGATCGAATCGAAGCATTTCGATTTATTGAGCTCTGCTGGTACGAATGCAGCATCTAATTCTAATGTGGATTTGAATTTAAATAATTGGAAGCATCTTCATGTACAAAGTAGCGTTGGTAAGAATTTTTGTCAGGTGATGATCATCAGCATTAAGAAAGTCAATTTAAAAAAAAGTTTGTAATGTAGCCATAAATAGTATAAAAATAAAAGTACGTCATTAAGACGCTGATGTAAACAGTCGAGGCGAACATCCGAAAGAAAATTCAAAGGAAAGTCTCAACGATCCTATCAAAATAATTAATAAAGTTTACTGAAGAAAAAATCCGGTAGCCAGCCACAATGAAGCTGTTATTTATTTTTCATTTTTCATCCTCGAAACTCTAATGATCTTTAATGAAAAGAAGCCGATACAGACAACATTTTTATATTTTCTCTTTTTGAAACTTTGGACGTTTCTTTCCAAGATGGCCGTCCTATTATTTATAGACGAGTAGATTTGAATTCAATTAAATTTGCAAAAACAAATTCAAGCATTGCATTGCTAATGGAATGATAATTTGAATACACACAGAAAAAATACTTAAATCTAGGCACTGCGCTGGTTTCAATACAATCAAAACGCTTAAAAAATTTAGTGCACAGAAAGAAATCAATAAGACCAAGACTCATTTAGAGCTAATTGGAATTCACTTAGTAAGAAAAATAGAAATATATCGTATAGAATATATAGTGTACCTTGCAAATATGTTTACTTTTGTTTTGTTTTAAGAGAAGTGTTTGAGACAGTTGAAACAATACTTATTATCTTGAAAATTACATACATTAAGTAGGTAAATGTATTAACTCTTTTCAAACAACGTTTACTTGTTCAACTCGCCCGTAATCATTAAATGTAGTAGGAAACGATATATTAAGAAACATTTTCCCAACTGCTTTTTCTATCAATCAAGACCGTGAATCCAACAAGCATAGGATATCGGTCAAGCGTGATTGGTAAGTGCCCTCTACCGCCACACTTAGTCTTGTAAGAGTCGTTCTGATAGAGAATAGGTTCCAAACAAAATCAAAGTCATTCCGTGGCTATGATCCATTTTTAATAACGCGTTGTATTTAATAGTGATTTGATTCTTTAAATGCACAAATATAGAACAACATAGAAGCTATAGAATCCAATAAATAAGGCAAGTGTTATTTAAACATCCAAATTTTATTCAAAATGAAAAGAACTTTAAAGGTAGAGATGGATAGATAGATAAACTATTTATTGATTACCATGAGACACTAGGTAAGTAGGATACCATTTTTAACTTAAAAATAAACAGTCAAAGTATTATATAATATTACATGGGTGGCCTAATTGCTAACAACACTCTCTACCAAGGCAACCTTGGGATGGACAGAACTGAACATAAAAAATAAAAGGTATGGATACCTTCTGTAAACAAATATTTTTCTACTTAGAATTATATGGATTTTTATGCGTAATAGTTATTTGTCGTGTGTGTTTTTGTATTACAGAATAATTATACTGTTAAAATAAATTAAAAAAGAATATTTTGAACACCACAATGTTTTAAAGTTGTCATGATTATTTCAATAAAAAGCACTTACCTATATGCTTATTCCAAAACTCCACAAATTTCCTTAGTTTTTATTTCACTTTCCTTTCACAATAGTTTTATTCAATTTAATAACGTGATATTATTTTATCAAACTACTACTGTCTTATTTGAATCTTATCTGAGAAAATTATTTTTTAGTTCAATGGTCAGTATTAGTGAATAAAATAAAAGATTTGGAATTCAATATAAATGCTTTATAAGATCTGATAGATTTAAAGGCTCTACTATTGCTGAAAGGGTTCAAATTTTAATCTTCTGATTCTATGAAATTGAGTTATTATTTAACTTCAAATCTATTTTGGTGTCTATCTCTTATTATGAATCCATTTCAGTATCCATCTCTTATATGTTACATTGTTTGTTTGCACTGCTTTCATCAATTTGTATTTGTATTGTTCGCCCACAAGATTATTCAAATAAATTAATTTGAAAATTTTCAAACAATACGCTCGCTATTGTCCAAATGAATTGTTTTGTTTGGGCGTAACATATCGTAACATATTCTCAAAGTGCTTGATCATTGTTAGCTTTTATTCCACCCACATGTTTAATGAATTAAAATATGATAGCATCATTGATTGCCTTTATAATCAATTTCAGATTACCATCAATGAACAAACTATAACGGCTTTTAATAATATTTAGCCTTACTCATTTACTATCTGTCTGTAATATTCATTTATTTATAGCACCTAGATTTTATTTAGACGACGGATTTTGGGTTTAAGTCCCTTTTCTATTAAGGCCAAGTAAGAAGACATGGAAAAGTTTCAATGTTTGGTGCAAAATCCTATGCCTGTCAATAACTTCACTCACTACTCAACTTAATAACATTTCGCTGAAACCCATTTACACATTTCCGCTCTGTTACCATTCTAAGCGATAACTTGTCCCATTAAAACGTTTCCAGTCATCATCTGGCCGACAGCTCTAATATTTACATCTGTCATGTCCATGTTTACTTTTGCCAATCCAACAGATCTCACTGCATTAGCTACATCCGCTAGTTGCAACATCAAAACTGACCAACAAACTTTAGCACTTTCACTGCGAACGCACTAAGTCACACCACTATCGAATCCTTGGTAGGTTTGTAGGGCGCGCTATCTGGGAACAAACATCCATAGACAAACAGGATGCACTGCGATGTTTTGTACGCCTAGGCAACGTGCACAGCGATACGTCTCCTCCGCCGGCCGGGAAGCGACTGACTGGCTGAAAATTATGTTTGGCCGAGAACACCGGCTTGCATCCGAGCATAAACGAAAACCGCCGAGTGTAATTTTGAGGTGCAAACGAGAAGGGAGAGATGCTGTTGGGAATAGAGTGGGATGGGTGTTCAGGTGGGGTGGGCACGGCAAGGGATGCGTCGGGTTCCAGCTATGCAGGTTGGGTAGCATTCGGCCGCAAGACGCCGTGGAACCCCGGCGGCGAGTTAGACCTATCATTTTGTACTATTAATGAATTGATGACTTAACTGACCCGAATTGCGGGCAATTTTATTTAATTGTTGGTACGACGATAAAGCAATTTTATGATAAATTGGTTTGGAATTGAGATAATTGTTTTATGTGGGCAGATGTAAAGATGTATTGCTTTGTACGATAGCGATTAGTGATATATTTTGGGCCGTCGTCGTTTTAATTGTAGAGTCAAATATTTTATTGGGTGATTTATTGCAACTTCGTGTTTTTCTGTATGAGGTTTGTTTTATCATTATCATCATCATCATCAGCCTAAAGACAATTGAAAACATTTAGGAAATAATGAAGACCATGGATGGAGAAAAAAAATCTTCCTTAGGGGTTGTCGATTTTATTCATTTATTGCTACTTCAACTTACTAATTCTGAACGCTGCTTGTAGGTACTTTTTCATCGGTTAGTTCCTATGTGATTTCACTCAAGACTTCTTTATAATCGACTTCAAATAAAAAAGAAGGTTCTTTCATAACTTCGTTATTTATTAACCGATTTGAAAAAATCTCTGTATTGACTCATTTTATAACCAAGCAGTTCTTGCATTGCTGTGCTCTGATTTGATAGGTTTAGTTTTTTTTTTGTTTTCTCAAGTCTCTTTCAACCTTTTATATAAATAATAATATTAGTTTCAAAAACTTGAGAAACCCTCTTCATGCCCAAAGTGCTGAACCCATTTTGATGAAATTTCTAGGTGGCCAATCTAGAAACCACTCTGATAAAAAAATAATTTTTCAAATTGGCTCTTAAATGACGAAGGTGTCATTACCTGTATACCTCCTCCTTTCTTATTTAAAGTCGGTTAAAAGAAGAAGAAGGTACATTTGTCTAAGGACAATTTGTATGAGTCTTTCAAAGCTGCATAAACAAACATTTAATACCAAAATGTTGGTGCGAGAAAAAATTTAGTGCATTTTCAAGTACCGTAATAAAGTTCTTGGCCATATTCTACAAGGTGTTAGAACACGGATGAAACTTCATCGGGTGTTAGCCACGTGATGGCGATTTTCAAGTTATAGATATACTTAACCACGTGAATGTCGAGGCCATCCAGCTCCTCGACCACACAGACAAAGTGAGAAAGCTCAAAAGAACCAAACCTTTTGAGTTAGTGTAGTGTTTAAGTGATTGTGTAGTAATAGTGCTACTATTAATGAACACAAGAACAAAGTGTCACCTTAAGTAGAGACTTTAAGAAAAGTGCCAATGGACACATTCTTAGTAATATTTATTTCTATAAAAATAAGCCAAAGCAAAATTGCTCATTAGCCTACTTGGCTAGATTGTAATCTTATTAGTGTACCACATTGAAATAGTATACTAATTTAGTAAAAAAAAAAAAAAAAAAGATATTCTTATAGAACTTTTTATTATTTTATTGAACATTTTACTAATATTTTTAAATGACTTCAAATAAAAAAAAGGAGTTTCTCAATTCGGTTATATTTCTTACACGTTTGCTATCGCATCATCATAATTTAGAAAAAGATTTTTTTTATCCGTAACGTTACTCTCTAATTGGTCCCTAACTGTTTTATCAAAATCAATTCAGCGGTTGCCATGAAGTTGGTTTCTCATTTTTTTTTAATTACATTTGTTTTTCTTGTTGGAAATTACTCTCGTTATTAAGGATTTAAATATGCATTGTGAAGCATTGCTGGGTTTCAGTGTGAAAGGTGCCGGTGAAATTACTGGCACGTGGGGCTGAACATCTTTATACCTCAAGTTGATGAACGGGACAGGGCAGTGCAACTTAGGGCACGTTACTGACGTGCGTGACCTACGAGCCAATGTTTTTTAAAGGCAATCCTCACCTTGTTTTATCAACTTGTTTTATCAAAAAAAAGGTTACGTATTGTCACATTTTTTGTCTCTTGCACTCTGACCATGCCTTATTCCACCCACGCCACGCTGTTTGGAGATGTTTGCACGAATGTACCGGGTCGTGGGCGAAATCCTGATCTTATTGCATTTAAATTTACTTTATTTCATATTAACACGACTGTAGTGTGTACCTAATAAAAGACCGTAGTGAAATGGTTTGTTTTATTTTAATGACTTGTGAGAAGTGGAGCAGTTAAACTTCTCACAAACTATTGTATAAAAAAGTAAACAGGCCTTTGCATCTATTGTATGATTTAGATGATTTAGATGATTAGATAGCATCAGGGACAACTGGTGATTATTCAAGCTCTATATATACTTGCGGGGCACTATGTTGGGCGCGATTTTAGATGCAATAGTCTTGCCCAGCACCTATACCATCCTGACAGCTATAGTCAGTCTAATCCTCAGGAAAAACATGGTCAACACGGAACTAACTTAATTTTTTATGTCTTGTTGTATCTTTTGTGTGGTGAACAATAAAGAGTTATCTATCTATCTATCTATCTAACTAAGCCATGGATTTCCTCACATGTTTTCTTTCACCGTTTGAAAGCACTATGTACAATTTTTCGAACAGAAAAATCCATAGGTACATGATCCGAACCCGCGACCTTAGGATCGAAAGACTACCACTAGGCCACCAGTGCACTCAATTCTCTATAAGTTTAAAATAATATTGTTTTGTATGATTTTAAAATTATAGAGGATAAACTTTATCAAATTAATTATTTAATTATAATTCAATTATTTATTAGGCTACTCGTAATTAATCGTAACTATCTTTGTGAAAATAAAGCTAATTAATTAGTCAATGAACAATAATTAATTAGTTAAGGTAGGTACACAAACTTATTCAAACAATAATTAATTAATTAAGGTAAGCACACGAACAATTTTTTTTTTTTTTTTTTCGTTTTATATATATTTTTTACTAATTTATATTTATTATATATATTAGTTTTATATTCATTTTTATATGTATATACCTAACTTATATAAAAATGAATAAACAAAATTCTGTAGTCTAACTTGTGACCACGCTTTTGACCTGGGACCTTTCATAACTTGAAGATATTCCAAAAAGATTCGAATCCGACCCGGTTTGCACGACAAGGATAGACATTGGTTCCACCAGATTAAATTTCGTCCCTCCGTCAGAAGTCAACTGGATAAGTGAGGAGCTGATATTGAGAAATGTTTTTGTAGTAGATAATTATTGTAAATCACAGTCCACACATGCACAGTCACAGGGGGTATTTTGTTTTCTCAAGGATCGGACACAACTAGGCGAATAGTTGCGAACTGAGATGGTGAAGGTATCGCGCGAACAGCATCCACACACACCGTCGCAAACAGTTGTCATTCATTCTCTATTGCGCTTACATTGGTCTTCATTGCCACCAACGCTTGTAGAGATAGATCTCGTAGTAAGTAGTACCTAGTAGGTAGATAAGATAATAGATTGCTAGATTGCGATCAGTTTCCGCATACATACAATAAAACAATTAGATATCATTAGCAAACTACAATAGTTTGTTGTTTGCAAATGCTCACCGCAATCATTTCTTAGGTTTAATAATTACTTGAACGTATATTCAGTTTACTCGACTTTCTTTTGAGACATTCAAAAATATTGATTCCAAATTCTAATAACGATCTTCTTTGAAGTGAATCCTTTTTGATGATACAATATATTGAGTTGTGTCACGCTCCAGTATTGCCAGATACTGCAACAAAAATCGCTGCCGTTGCTGTATTGCACCACACACGAGATACAGTCGGAAGTTGGTTGTTTATGGACGCCACTGTCCACGCATAGGCCGCCCTGATATTGCAACTAAACGACTGCATAACTATTGTTTACACTGCTTTCATGCCCACTGTGTGGGTTTCATTTGTCACGGTTTGCTTCTGTTCATTGTTTTGGATGTGGAGTGCTTTATTGGAATTCTATTGTGTAGTTCAGGTGTTGGTATAGCAAAGGAGAGATAACACATAGTTTTGGCACACGAAACCGCACATAGTTCATGAATGTGCAATTTACCAGGCTTTAAGATTACATTGGCAAAGCGTACATTGTTATACATTATTGAATATAATTTCAGCATTATTTTGACAACATTCTTCAAGATAAAACGAAATTGCTGTTCTAGCTAAATACACCATGCTAGCGGCTGGCAAAAGTTGTATGAAAATCCATTACTGTTGTGTTTAGCAGCCACATAAATTACATAGTAAAGTCATATCCTGTGGATTCATTTAAAAATGGAACGATCTTGTACTCCGAAACCAAGGAGGTCACATTTATAAAAGGTTATATTTAAATTTCGAACTGGCTTGCAAAATTAAATGTTTTTTAAAAACAAAAAAAAACTTATACTTCAACGCGAGAAAAACTAGTGTTGTTCGTTGTTTCAGCTCGTGAATATTTTTACTTTGTCGTTGAGATTATTTGCCCAGAGTCTTCACTTCTACTCGTCTCTTGCATACATCTAGATTGGATTTCCAAATGTGCCCACAGTTTTTTTTTCATCAATGGACAAAATCCAAGTGATTGTCTGAAGATTCTTACAGTGTTACCAAGGCAAAATACCCCACACTCTCAAGGTTTTCCTTTCACAAAGGTTCTATATTCAATGCCCCACCCGACCCAAATCAAGCGATAATACGTACTAATGAAAGATCCTGTAATTAGTTACATGCTATCAATTATTTATATACCGGGTAGGAGTCCTGTGGGACAGTGGCTAACTGGATTACCGGTATCAATCTGTGGGTGTTTTGTCTTGGGGGAATGTAGTATTGGTTAGTCGGTAATGAGCCGTTTAGTTCATTGCATAAGTTTGCTGGTAATTGATTACATTTTATATTGTACTAGCCGTGATTCCCGGCGATGCCCGGGTATTCCAGAACATTCAAGAACGTTTAGCATTCTTATCAACATTGAGAATTTATAGAAAAAAAAGTCCTTACGCGATAGAAAAGGATAGACATCGATTTTTGCAACATTTTGTATTGATACTATTCCTTTGAGTCCATGTTAGTGATGTTATTATAGCCTATAGGCTTCCTCGATAAACGAACTATCCTGTTGGATAGTTCGTTTATCGAACTTATATAAAAATGTATGTATAAACTTATATAAAAATGTGTAAATGCAGAAAGATTTTTCATTTCGACCAGCAGTTCCCGAGATTAGCGCGTTCAACCAAACAAACAATCAAACTCTTCAGCTTTATAATATTAGTATATATAGATTTGAGAGCACTGGTGGTCCAGTGGTAGCAGCCCTGCCTTCCAATCCTAAGGTCGTGGGTACCAATCCACTTGTGTACCAATGAGTTTTTCTGTAGAAAAATGTAGTGTACGATGCCAGCACTCTCAATAATAGTGAAGGAAAAATCGTCGTAGAATCTAAAAAGTTCGAAAATATGTGTCAAGTGCACAAAAGGAGCCTCTCTGAGGCAAACTTGAAATCCTTTTACCACACTGCGCACTGGTTTTAAAGAAACAGTGACACAATAAGAGGAGTTTCACTCCATCCAAAGGTTGTCTAGAAGAAATCGTTTCATGGAGACAAGATCGTCCATTGTTCATTGACTAAATAAGAAATTAATGTGTTTAATTATCCTTTTGTTATTTATAAAGGTAGGGCGGCATGTGGCTCGTATGCCGGACATTCTTTGGGTCAAAATATTAACCGATTAGGTCCCACAAGGTCGGCGTCGTAGAGGAAGACCCCGCGGAGAAGATGGCGGGACGATCTCGATTGTCTTATGAACGACTGACGCATTGTAGCCAAAAATCGAGAGGTGTGGAAGAAGGGGACGGAGGCCTTTGCCCTACAGTGGGACAACCCAGGCTAAAAATAAATGAATAAATAATAGTTATAAAGGTAGGTAGAGGTACCTATAATAGAGATGAAAAAGATTTTTCTATCTAAATAAAAGGCTCGCAGCCGTCAAAAACAGGATTTACAGCTCATTTTCAGTGTTTCAACTACCTGAGAGTTGTCAAGTAGATTCCGGCACGTACAGTCGCAGACAAAAGAAACACTTCACGGAACACGTTAATAAGATTAAACTTTTGTGAGCGCATTTTTGCTTTTGAAAACTCGTAGTACTTAACCTAGTTTTAACATGTTGAAAACGTTTCAAAATACCTAATAGAGAATAAATCCTATCTTTATTTAAAGTATGGTTTTGACATTTTAGTTCAAGCTGAATTGAACAGACTGACATGACGAATCCATAAGGGTTCCGTTTTTTACCATTTAGCTACGGAACCCTAAAAAATATCGCTGTTAGCGATAAGGCTGTCAATTTATCACAACTTACACAATTAGTTATCACATTGACTGTAATACTAAGCAAGTCCAATATTTTTACAATATTAATTAGTAACTAACAATCGATTAAAATAAGATGATAGCCTAAAATGACACTTTTTTTCGACGAATAACGTTATTCCGTACATAAAAAATCAGAACTAAACCAAATAAAGCAAAACACTTGTCTGCAAACCAGTCCAGTGGCGGTAATATACTAAGGCGAGGATACACTGTCGCTGTTGATTTACACGCCAATAACTCTCGCGTGTGTCCGCGGTCTAATTGCAGATGACCGATTTTACACGCAATACAGACAATGGAGGGCGTCGCACCTCAGTCTTATTTCGTCCTTAGTACTTTTCTCATGCTAATGCCATGTGGGCTTGTGTCAGTTGTGGAGTTTACGCCAAGTTGATCGAGTCTCTGGTTCTTTAAAACAGGCGCGGTGAAAGGGCTTAAATGTGTCTCAAAGAGGCTTCTTTCGTGCAGTGGACGACTCGAACTTGACAGAAAAAAAATCCGTTGTCTGTAAAGTCGGTTTACTGACGATAGTTGAACGTGACAACGTCATACAGCTGTCCACGCGGACGCAGCGCTCACTCAAGTAGGAGAGAGACAGATGTCGAACGCGGAGGCCGATTGTGCCTCTTTGTCGCTCGTTCCGCGCTCTTGCTTGCACTTCAAGCCTTAAATGGAACGCCTCAGAGCGAGGTAACGCCGCATGAGTCACGTTTTTTCGTGCGTGCAACCAGCTCCATTGAGTTACAAGAGGTTGTCACGTCAAAATTCTTTTGAACACGACTTTATTGGAACCCACAACCTTACATAGGATCGGAAGGCGGGGCCGCTACCACTAGACAACCAGTGTTCTCGTAATATCATGATAGTGAGTGCATAGCCATAATTTTTACTGTGTCTTACCTACCTAAAGTTTGATTGAAGTGGTACAATGTAAGTTTCTTTTCTCTGAACAGCCAGTTTAGATAACCGTAAAAATTAATCATCAAAGTTTATTTACGCTAGTTATGATACAGATTTAAACATCCGCCCATCGTTATAATCTAACAGCCATACAAAGTAGTCCTGTCTTGTCTGTTCTTTTTAACCGACTTTTAAAGGTTATTACTTTCAAATTGTTTTTTTTTGTTAAATACTTATTATTTAAATTAGCTCGATTGTTACCTATTTATGTAGAACTTAATAACCTAAATTAAATTAAAAGGCAATGTTGAGCCACAGAAAAGAGGGGATCTTCTCTTCTAATACAGGTTAAACAACTTTAAAGAAGATATCCCAACCCTTTATTTGTCCTACTTGTAATTTTTTGAATAAATACATTTTTTTTTAATTGGTCCCATAGAAATTCCATCAAAATTAGTTTAGCCGTTGGGCCAATAAGTTGGTTTCTCAAGTTTTTAAAACTAATATTTTTATTTATTAGCGTTGAGTACATTATGCTTAAAAGTCAGAATCTAAGTATCCCGCAAAAAAATAAATATAAATGAGCTCGTCCTCTGCAACCGTTTTCTGTGTGTGCAGAACTAATCGCTCAACATCAGGCCATCTGCTTGACTCATAATTTTGAAGCTCTCTCTTACAAAATCATTTTTTTTTTATCATAATAAGTATTAAATGGTATTTTTTTACTTTTTGAGGGTAGTCTCTTTTATATACTCGTACTTCGTTCGATCATGTCAACACCATTGTATGCGCCATTTTTTACCTCCAATCATTTCGAGCTCAGTGGAGCAGACTCAGTTTTGCGGATACCACACAATACCGTATTTACATTACAAGTGGCTTCCGGATAAGGCCTCCGAAGCCTCCTTAGCTGTAATGTGGAAATCTTTTGTTGGAGATCAAACGGCTGCAGGGATTATGACGCGCTGGATGTGACAGGTGTCAGTTTGTTATGTTTTTTTTACAAAGGTGTCGCGGAATATCAGTTGATGGCTCTAAATTTATTTTTCCTGGCCATTTCACTAATTATCTGATAAAACCTGCTTCAAAAAAAAAAGAGGAGGTTCTTCAATTTGGTTGTATTTTGTTTAAATCTATTTCTAGGGGACTAATCTGAAAATATAAATGTTCAAATAAAAAAAAATCAAATGAACTCATAAATGACAAACATGAAAAAATAAATATTTAACCAAATTGAAAACCTCTGGTTTTATTTGAAGTCGGTTAAAATCAGGTGCAGCAGTGCTGCCAAAATCAGAACCATTTCTATATTTTTACAGTTCCACCAACATTAATATTTAGTGGACAAAAGAGGAACCAATTGCTTCGTTGACAGGTTCCATCTTCTGTTTCACATTTAATTTTAGAACATGGTGACACCGCTCTCGCCTTATTAGATAATTTGGTACCACTATAAACTAAATAAAAAATAAAACAGCCTTTATTATTCCATAATTACCATACTTATTTTAAATAACTTATACCTATCTATTTTTTTATAAAAACTAACTAAGGACGAAACCCTCGACGAGTATAGGTCTCCTCCAAAAGTCTGCATCTTTTCCTTTCCTTCGCTGTGTTATTTTGGTATCATTGCACCTATGGCAAAAACTACAAGTGTACTTTGTCTGTCTGTAGAAACCCTGTCCTATTTAGAATAAAGAAGCCACATGCCTCATCCAGAGAAATATCTTCATTGTCTCTTTGTTATTGTCCTTTGTTATAGTCTGTGGTGTTAAATGTCGCCCTGATGCATTCGCATGTTCTGTCCCACAGCTGTAAAGGAAAGGTTAAATCACTCGGGGCTACCCCTTCGAGACTATTCTCGCTGAAATGTATCGTTCAGTTTAAATCTTGAAGTGCTGTGATCATTTATGTCAATGTAAAGTGTCTCCCAAGGCACGAATTTACATAAATATTAGAGACAACATTATCTAGCCCCAAACTAAGCAGAGCTTGTACTATAAAAACCAGATAGCTGATATTATACTTATATGCATTTTTTTTGTAAATACATACTTAAAATACAATAAAACACCCAGACAGAGAACAAATATTGTGTGGTGAACACAAATAATGTTTGTTCTCTGTCTCGTGTTTTACAGATTTTTGTTCTCGGTGGGAATCAAACCCACGACCTAAGGCTCAGAAGGCAGAGTTTCTACTAACTGAGCTGAGGAGCGAGTCACCACACACACATGTAGTGTGTAACTAGGACAGTTTGGGGAAATCAAAAACCATACAAGTTAATCGGAACTCCTGAACTGGGTGGTTCATCATCATTATCATCAACATATATCAGTCCACTGCTGGACGTAGGTCTCTCCCAAGACGTGCCACTGAGCCCGGTCTTCGGCTATTCTCCTCCAGTGCTTGCCAGCTACATTTCGCAGATCGTTGCCCTACCTTGCCGGAGGACGTCCTACACTACGCTTACCTAAACGCGGTCTCCACTCTAGTATTCGTTTGCTCCAACGATTGTCTGTTATATGGCAAACATGACCGGCCCACTGCCACTTCAGCTTACTAATCCTTTAAGCTATGTCAACCACCTTGGTTCTCTGTCGGATAACCTCGTTCCAGATTTTATCCTTCAGAGAGACTGCGAGCATAGCCCTCTCCATAGCTCGCTGAGCGACTTTCAGTGTGTGACTGAACTGGGTGGTTGCAGTGGTAATAACCCCGGGTTCAAATCCAGCCATGTACCTATGCATTTTTCTGTCCGGAAAATGTATGTGCACAATGCTAGTGCTTTCAAACGGGGTGAAGGAAAATATCGTGAGAAAACCCATGGCTATCCCAGCTCTGCACGTATTGACCAAGTCTTTCCTGTGGATCTAAATCTGAATATTTACCCTATATTGACCCGTCCAGAATCCCAAAGGACGCTTGAAATTGTAACTGATTGCAACTGAATTACACAGTCGCTCAGATATATTCTAGCTGTTCTTTTTTCCCTGTACGGGTCAAAACCCGTCCAGAACCCCAAAGGACACTTGAAATTATAAGATTTCACACGAGGGCTTAAACACTGGACCTTAATGCCTTTTGTACTGACCGCATGATGATCTCATTCTTGAAACGCGTGGGCTCTGAATGGGCATTTGTTAAAACTATTGTGCGAATTTGAACTTTAACCCTTTGGTATAAATGCTCTGAAACGGTAGATTTATTTTATGGCTTTCTCTGTGTATTTTATTCTGACGGCTGCGTTCCAAGTTTTTTGCAATTTGAATATGTTGTACAAACACGCAAAATGTGTTTTGGAAGTTAAAATACCACCCACTGCTGGGCAAAAACCTCCCCTAATCCCCTCCACTCTATGCGGTTCTGTGCTGAGACTGAAATGTTCTACTGTGGTCTGTACTTATCGAGCTCGTCTCCGGCGAGATGGCGATGAAATACAATGCAAAACAAAAAAAAAACAATATATTTGAGTCGAACGGAGCAATCAGATAAAAATCTTAAAAATTGCATCAAATAAAAAAGAAAAGGCCTTTGCATCTATATAGAAAATGTATAGAGCTGTGTTTCGGTTTGATAAGGACATGGGTCCCGGTGTAATTACTGGCACGTGAGGCGAAACATCTGTAAGCCCCAAGTTGATGGACGCAGGGCAGTGCATCGTAGGACACGTTCCAGACGTGCGTGACCTACGAGGCAATGCTTTGTTATAGGCGATGGTTACCGCTTAACATCAGGTGGGCCGTATGCTTGTTCCATCAGCTAGAAGTATAAAAAATAAAAAAAGATTTATTTAGGGTTAGGGTGATTACTCAAGCCCTACTTGCGAGACGCTATAGTGTCATGGGACAGGATTTTAAGCGGAATAGTTTTGCCAGCACCTATACCATCCCGACCTTAATTAACTAATTAATCGGCCTAATCCACATAAACTTAACACAGAAATCCATCTCAAATGACTTACCGTAAGGTAGTCTTGGAATCCAACTTAACACTGTTAATACAGCAGTAATGGACTATTGAAAACGCTTTAAATTTACGACGTTGAATATGTGTTGAATATCACCGTAATTAAGGCAAAATTTAACTTAAATTAAGGCGATATATGCTTTAATAAAAACTAAACAAACTTAAACCTAAGTCATAAACAAACTTTCGAAAGCGGCATAAATAATCTTAAGCATGACAATATTCACCTTACAATAAGGCAGAATATACTTTAGTCACAAAAAATTGAACGTAAACTTAAAGTCTTTCAGCGACGTATGAATTCGGCAACTTAGAGGTATAATGTGGCCACATTTGCCCTTTTATAAGGCCAAATATGCTCAGGTTTCGACGAATCAAATGGTAACATTAAGTTTTATAACGGCATACATATACGGCACATATAAACGTAAATATGGCAATATTCACTTTTTCTTAAGGCAATACATGCTCAAGACATCGACTGGTTAAACGGTAACATTATGTCATATAACGACTTACATACTTGGTCAATATAACCGTAAATTTGGTGATATTAGTGTTATCATCAGGCGAAATACGATCAAGTTACGACTAATCAAACGGTGAATAACATCATAAAACGATTTACTTATTCGGTTAATTAAACCGTAGATAAGACAACAATCACCTTATGGTAGGGCGGATGATACTTTAGTTACTATTTAATCAAACGTTAAAAAAGTCTAATAACGCCATACATATTTGGCCAATTTCACCGTAAATTTGGGAATATTTACCGTATCTTAAGGCGAAATACGATCGAGTTAAGACTAACCAAACGGTGAAATAACTTCATTTAATGACTTTCATATTCAGTAAATGAAACCGTAGATATAGCAATATTCACCTTAAGATAAGGCGGATGGTACTTGAGATATTATATAGTCAAACTTTAAAAAAACCTAATAACGGCATACATATTTGGCTAATATAACCGTAAATTTAGCATTATTTGCCTATATTAAAGGCTCAATAATGCTTAAGTTAAGACTAATCAAATGGTGAAATAACGTCATCTGGCGACTTACATATCTCTCTGTGAATGAAACCGTAGATATGGCAATGTTCGACGGATAATACTTTCGTAACTATTTAAACAAACGTTTAAAACCTACATAAGTACGATCCTAGGTAATAGATAGGTAGGCAGATTTGTACATTACCTACCTAAATACTTAAGTAGGTACTCTACCCACTTAAGTGTTTAATTGTGTTTTATTAGGGAGGTTCCTATTGAATCATAGCGCTGTTTAATAAACCATAACCATTAATAGCTGTTCCATTGAAAATAGTTTGCTACGCTCTATGACTCCTTGTTGCTATTCAAAGGCAGAACCCTCGCTTCTACATACAAGCCCTGTACTCCTGTAGGAAGGTATCTACTTAGATCAAGCGAAGAACCTAAACCAGTGTCTACAAAAATTTGATACCTATTTAGGTAATAAAGGTCTCAGCTACCTGTTTCTCATATTACCAAGCTTTGCTTAGTTTAGGGCTAGATTGTGTTGTGTGGAATATCCGCAAATATTTGTATGTAATTTGGTGGAAGAAAAGTATATTTTACTCAGTTTTATTATTTTAACGACTTTCAGTCAGTTGGTGGGTTAAGTTTAAAAAAGCTCTTTAGTTACTTAGAGATACACCTTTGTAAGGCACTTATCGTAGGTACAACGAAAATCTCAATAATGCTGCCAGCTACTAAGGCAAATAACCTTGGTTCGTATGACTGTATGAGAGAGAGTATTTAAACTTGAAAACCCAACGTCAAAACTGCCAAACCGATTATGACGAAATTTCTATGGCACTAATCTGAAAGTAAAGTTAAGATATAATTTTTCAAATTAGTTTACGAGTTATGTGGTAACAAACATAAAAAAAAATCAAACGAATCAAATATCCGTGAAAACACCCATTTAGAATCATTCCCTGAGTTTACTCGCTTTTTGGTTGGAACCCTGACGAACGAGATTCAATACCTACTTTTGCTCTGTGCTGTGTGCTAACTACACGAACTATGCTTGGAGCATAGGCCAATCGACACACATATGACACAGGCAGTGAGTAATGCAGTACAGTTTTGGCTTAAAGATTACGTATAGCATATTTTTGATTGGCCTCTCAGCTCAGTTGGTAGGATCTCTGCCTTCTGCGCCATAGGTCGTGGGTTCGATCCCCACCGAGAACAAATATTTGTGGTGAACACAGTTGTTTTTTCTCTGTTGGGGCGTTATATAGTATAAGCTCTGCTTAGTTTGGGGCTAGATAGTGTTGAGTAGATTGTCTTGAATATTTATTTATTATAATTTTGTTATTTTAACACCCACCACTAGCATAATCTGCAGTAGTCGAGTTGGCAGCACTGCCCACGAGGCCACGAGCACGTACGTACCGACTTGTTTCATTCGTCAGTTTGATTTGAGTTTAGATGGAGTGTTTGGTTTCGTTGTGAGTCATTCAAAGTTTAATTTAGCGGTTTTTTTTTAGTTTCCCTCATTTTCTGAATGCTGCTGGCTGTGTCAGTGTATGGAGGCACAGACAAACAGATGTACCCAGGTCCAAGACAGACCTATCAGCAGCAGCCAACCAGACAAACATCTTCGTGCTTCGAACGTGGCAGACCAGAATCCCACACATTTATTAACAAAATGGGGCAGACACCTGATTGATACGTCATTTCGAGGTAAGTAGAGTACCTGTATCAAACTCAGTTATTCCCTGATGTTTTTGAACCTAATCATGTTTTGTATTTGATAGGTTTAGGTACCTACCTACTCCCTAGATTCGGGTTGTGTTGGAAACACGAACGAAAAATGATTTTAAAACTTAGTGTTTTCAGTTTTGAACATTTAATTTTGTATATTGGTACAAAGGAGTTTTTAAAGTTGGGATAATTAATTGTTTATTTTTTTCAGATAAGGTGTACTTTACATAATACGCTACTTAATAGGCTTCCTGGATTCCGAACAAAGAAAATAATTTGGCCCATTTGTTAATGGGCTCTGGGCTAGAAGAAAATCCAAACACCAAACTTCATTGGAGTGATTTCAATCATGGGCAAGCGCTATTGGAGAACTTTTTAAAAAAGATTAGCCAGTCATCTATGCAGCGTACTGCATATACCTATAACTGTAAGTACTTGTCATTTGCTACCAGTGATTCAAACGATTTCTCTGACTTAGAAACTGCAATGCCAGGCCGACCTGTCCTCTAATAGACCTGTCTATTATTGACGATACTTTCGTCAATAACAGACAGGTCGTAGTTTGGTTAGATAAACATAATAATTGTACTAATTACCATTATAGAATGCTCTACTTTGTGGTTTGCGATAACTATTTCCTAAAAAATACATTATTTTATTTCAGTTGAAAGTGATTCGGTTGAGAAGGCTTCACTTGCAATAACGGTTGCCGAGGAAGGACCGATGCCATGAGAGGAGCTAACCTGTGGGCAATAACAGCAAATGCGCACCTACAAAAGCTTTACAACAAAAAGGGCATTCTCCAAGCCGATTTTATCTTGTTTTAAGTATTTAAATAGTTAAATACCTATCTAAATTGATTTTCTAATATAGATTTATAGATTTTTATTGAATGGTTTTATTGCAATACCACTATTATTTCTATAAGATGCAAAAGCTATCGGCTTATTTATTAGGCTAGGTTGAGGTTAAACTGTTGGGTTGAGAAAATACTAGTCTATCTAGTACATATTTTGGTAACCTTAAATCGGTTATTATTAAGATACTTTATAAATTTTTGTTCTATTAATTTCAGAAGCTTGCAAAGACTGGGAGAACAGCTTTCTGAGAGCAGCAGGCTACGCTGTTCAGTGAAGGCATGTTTGGCTGATCTACTATCATGAAGTTCATGTGAAGGATAAGGTTACCTTAGAGTGAGCCAATGCCCTTAATATGAACTAAATGATAGTAAAGCAAGTCAATCATGCCCTTAGGGAACAGCGTTACCAGCCGTTAAAAGGCTTTTTTCCGGTCTTCATAAAACGTTTCTGCTCGTAAAGAAAGCAAAAATTACCGTACGATACGGCTTGCTTAATCGTATGAAACATTCTAAAACAACTTCTAGAAGGCAAATACGACTAAGTAAACGTTGGAAACGCTTAATGGTTAGGTTAAACCCATAGTAAGTAAAGACGTAAAACACCTTACTAGAAGTGAATAACGACTTAAAAAAACATCAATATCGGTTAATGAACAGGTTAAACTACAGTAAAGTAAGACGTACGACGTCTTACTAGAAGTCGATTATGACTTAGTAAACAGCTTAAACTACAGTAAGGTAAGACGTACGACGCCTTACAAAAAGTCGATTACGACCTAGTAAACGTTGAAAACACTTAATGAACAGATTAAACTACAGTCAGTAAAGACTTGAAACGCCTTACTAGAAGCGAATTACGATTTAAATACATTCAAAACACTTTGTGAACAAATTAAACCGCAGTAAGAAAAGGCGTAAAACGCCTTACCAGAAGTTAATTGGGGCACAATGATACGTCGGATATTACTCTAGGAAAATTTTACGTGTGTGACCCGAGCACCTTCTTTACCGTTTATATCGCCTTACCAGAAGTTAAATCCCATCGTCAGTTCGTCGATACTATCTGACTTACCACGTTAATAGCTTTTTATTTAAGGCTAATCTGTAAAAAATACGTCCAAAACACACATTAGAGAGTATATTGCTGCTTATTTGTTGCGCCTCACGCTTAAGGCGTAAAACGCCTCCAACCTAGGAAGGCGTTTTTCGTTCAAGCACGGTCGGTCGTTTTTTCGCCTTCATTACGTATAAATCCACCTTCGTTACGAAACTTTCAGCTTTACATTTTTCTCAGTGTAGGGTTAGGGTGATTACTCAAGCCCTACTTGCGAGACGCTATAGTGTCATGGGACAGGATTTTAAGCGGAATAGTTTTGCCAGCACCTATACCATCCCGACCTTAATTAACTAATTAATCGGCCTAATCCACATAAACTTAACACAGAAATCCACAAAGGGCACTGCCCTGTCTATCTATCTATTCAGCCTGTATGCACCCACTGCTGGGTATAGGCCTCCTCCCTAATACGCCACTCTCTTCGGTCCTGTGCCAGTCTCCGCCATTGCTGCCCAACTACTCCGACAATGTCATCCGACCAACGGGCGGGTGGTCTGTCTCGTGGTCGCTGTGCGTCTTTTGGCCACCATTCTGTAATCGCCGTTGTGCACTGCCCTCTTCTTCTGAGTCGTTACACTCTTGACAGAGTGGTCGTGGTCGTCATGACGGGGCAGTGGCTCGCTTAACAATTTTCTGCCACTCATCCAGCACCGCTGCTCTTCTGGTGCATTCGTTAAGAGGGGCGTCTATGGCGGATTTGATTTGGTCCGGCCATCTCATTGGTGACCTGCCGCGAGCTCTTTTGGCCTCAAACTTCCCCTGCACCACCAGGCGTTCTATGGAGACCTCTCCACGACGTGACACGACTGCCCTACGATGACTAAAAAAACAACGATTGTTTATTGATATCTTGAGGTAAACTACCAAATCTGATCTTTTTCCGGTTTCAAGATCTGAATAATATTTGTTAGCGCCACAAACACTCAGTCCAACCCAGATTTATCATTACATTGAAAGGAAGGCTGACTCAGCTAATTCTGTGCCATTAAGGGACGCACAAAAGCCTCAACAAAATGTATCTTTGAAAACAGGGAATCATCCTTCTATGATGAATGATTTTAAAACGATTTCTTGATGGCCAGGCTTATTTCTGGAACGTGGATTGCTATTTGGAATAGGAAAAAGAAACAAATATTGTAGACAATCCACATAACACTATCTAGCTCCAAACGAAGCAGGGCTTGTACTATGGGAACCACATAGCTGATACGAGTGTGTATACATACTTTGAATACAATATATTAACATCCAGACAGAGAACAGGAGAGTTACTGGGAAATATCTGTAAATCGTGAAACTAATAATATATTTTATTCTTGACCATCTTTAAGGGCAGCACCATACTAGAACTGCACTGTTATTTTTTTTGTTTTGTAAAAGGATAATACTACAAAACAGTAGGAACCAAGCCGTGGTTATTGCCTGTTCTTTAAGGCTTGATCGCGTGGTACTGACGTCTAGACTTGGCTAGCTGTTTCAAAGTGATCCTTGTGATTCTACTGAATTAAAACCATTTTGATTTGTTTTGATTTGAAAAATGAATTATTTTCATCTAATAATAGAAGATTATTATTAATAAGATATATTAATAAGAAATAAAGTAGGTATATCGTTTTTGTTATAAACATGAAAATAAAAGGCTATATAACAATACAAATAAATAAAGTGACTTCACAGGTCGCACTCGTTTTGGCCGAACCTATTTGAATAGGCCAGCCCAAAGGCCGTAAGGGTGTATTCATAAAGGCATCTCTGATAACCATCATCAACATGAAGAAGTTAATTGCAGGACATATGCCTCCCCTTTATATACATTTCCCTGAAGAACGATTCTTAGCCCTTTTCATTCACTGACTTCCGCGATCTTTAAAATGCATGTTCGTAACCACAGAACAATATGAAGGGCCATGTGGCCGGAAAAGTGTCGCCAAAATACATGAGCATACTATGCTCTATATTCTCCATACAAATTCAATAGTTTTCTCGGGAGTCATAAAGTGAAAAATGCCTTGGAACAGCGCAAGAATTACTTTCCGAACAAGTTAAGCAACAAGATAAAACACTATAGAAATACTTTCTTAAAATATTCCTTTTTTCTTAGAATCCTAATTTTCTCCATTTCCCACTTTTTACGCATTATTTAAATATTATTTAACTTACTTAACTGGAAACGTATTGAAAAATATTATCAATAATTTGTAAGGTATATTTGGTTAGGGTCCCACTTGTAACTGCTTCAAGAGTCACCTTATTCCGAAATGAACCAAATTAGGTACATAATTGTACAAGAGCCCTTACAAAACAACAAAATTGTGCCTAAAAGATGCCATCCGACCGAGCAGGCGAGTTTCAGTGGGGCTATATTAAAACCGGAATTTTCCGGGAAATTTTAGCCGTAGCAAGTTAGCAAATACTTATTGCAAGTCTACTCTGGTGATAGAGTTTTTGAAAAGAGAGGAAAGAGAGAGAAACCGAATGGCCTAATATTTAAAATAATTCGTTAGCTAATTTGTATGGCTGGTGATATAGCTTATAAAGAGAGAAAGAGACAGCTAGAGCAAAAATAACGAATGGCTTTTTTTTTTTTTATAAAACTAGCTGTAGGAACAAACATATGGCCAACCTGATGTTAAGTGATAACCATCGCCTATAACAAAACAGTACTTAAAATAATATGTCAAAAATAAAAAGTACAAACTTTTT